>JBCHWC010000161.1:0-311472 GCA_039654765.1 Mylopharyngodon piceus | reverse complement strand
TCAAGCATACGTTTCGGTTTATCACTATGGGATACACCCCTTCCGCGTATTCCTCAGAAGCCCTATTACATTATGCCAGACCCCAACTGGCTGGCAGACGTGACGACGTGTCTGGGAGTGGCCTCCCCAACCCTCAGTATAAAAAGAGCGACATTCAAAAACCTCTTCTCGCTTCACACCAGAAGCCTACAAATCCTACGAACGACTGGCCAGATGCAAGATGTTGCACACATCTACAAGATGTGTGCAAACACTCTGCAGAGAAACTAAACATTACGTGGCTGACCGTGGTAGCAGAGACTGCAAAGTCTTGCTACGAGGGTAAGAGGCTGCCGAGAGCGAAATGGCAGCATGACAGCTCCTTCCTGTATTTTCAGAGCTCGCGAAGGAGGTTGTGGTGACCTGGATGGACAAACCGTTCACCAGAAAATTGCCCATGCAGGGAGGATCCGCTCTCGATGTGGAGGGAATGGAGAAAGAAGGACTTCTCCGAATGCCCCCCATGGAGCCATTAGTTGGCGCGCACTTGCACCCAAAGCACACGGCGGCTGCGAATCCGACGTTGCCATCCAAAGCGGACCGTTTCCAGCATTTTTGGCTCGGTTCTGACACTGTGATGCAAAAGAGATGTGAGGAAAAGAAAAGGGATGATGAGGCTTTGCAGCTCTGTATGCCTAGAAAGACGCAGACTGCACCCCCTCTGCCACCTCGGCAGACCTTCGCACAAGTTACGGCCCGCCCACCCCCCAGCTATCGCATTCCTAGACGGCAGAGACCAAAAGTGAATGCAGCGGGTCACAGCGGAGACCCGGAACAGAGAACTGCCTGGCCTAGGAAGAGCTTCCCGCCTGCAACAGGGGAATTAATGCGAAATTAGTGCGCCAGGGCGATTGGTTTACGTCGATCGAAAGACGCATATTTTCACATAAAGATATATCCACCCCACAGGAAATTCCTGAGGTTTGCTTTTCTTGGCGTGGCATACGAATATCTGGTCCTGCTGTTCAGCTTGTCTCTCAGCCCCCGAGTGTTTGTAAAATGTACAGAAGCGGCCCTGACTCCACTCAGGGAGAAAGGCATTCGTCTCGCTACTTACATAGACGACTGGCTGGTGACAGCTCGATCAGAGCGAGAAGCGAAAGAACACACAGTTATGCTTCTGGAACATATACAGAAACTGGGTTTAGAATTAAACATCGAAAAGTGTGTTTTAATTCCCACGCAGTCTATAACATATCTGGGGCTGTCACTGAACTCGGTGACATTCAAAGCGTGACTGTCAGAAGACAGAGTGAGGAAATTCACTCGTTGCATGACAGATTTTCAGAGGGGAAACAGAGTTTCCTTTCGCACATGCCTCAGACTATTAGGACTGATGGCCTCAGCCCTGATAGTTATTCCGTTAGGCAGACTGTTCTGAGAGAGTTTCAACGCTGGGTAGCGTCTCTGGGGCTGGACCCGATACGTCACTCCTGGAGGAGAGTGAGAGTGACGTCAGAGGCAGTCTTGGCACTGCGCCAGTGGAGACACCCGACCTTTCTGATTCAAGGGGTTCCCATGGGCGTGGTTCGAGCCAGAAAAGTCATAACGACAGATGCGGCGTTGTCCGGCTGGGGGGGCATTCACGAGGGCAGGATAGTGAATGGAAGATTTGGTCATCATCTGTCCAATCTTCACATAAACTATCTGAAAATGCTAGCCGTTTTTCTGACGCTGAAGCATTTTCTCCCTTTTCTGAAGGGGCATCATGTTCTCGTGAGAACAGACAACATCACAGTTGTGGCTTACATAAACCGACAGGGAGGTCTCAGATCACTTCCCTTGCACACGTTAGCACGCAAACTGATTTTATGGAGCAATTCCAATCTTTTATCCCTGAGAGCGACGCACGTACAGGGTGTCATGAACCAGGGTGCAGATCTCCTGTCCAGGGGCAATCCCCTTTACGGGGAGTGGAAATTGAACAGGGAAGTGGTTGAACAGATTTGGAGCATATACGGCAGAGCGACAGTGGATCTGTTTGCGTCCCACGACAATGCTCAGTGTCCTCTGTTTTTCTCACTGAAAGACCAGAGCGCGCCTCTGGGGATAGATGTGCTGGCGCATGAATGGCCTCACACTCTTCTTTACGCGTTCCCACCGATAGCGTTAATATCCCCAACACTTTACAGAGTGAGGGAGGAGGGACTGACATTGATATTAATAGCTCCGAGGTGGCCAGGGAAATATTGGCTAGCGGAGATCATACATATGCTGTACGAGGACCCGTGGCCTCTCCTGCTGCGCAGAGACCTTTTGTCACAAGCAGAGGGGGAGATTTTTCATCCTCATCCAGAACGCCTGGCACTATGGGCCTGGCCCGTGAGTGGTTCAATTTAAATACAACCAGTCTGCCTGACAATGTTATCAGAACCATACAAAATGCTAGAGCTTCATCGACTAGGTCTCTTTATGAATGCAAATGGGGTGTGTTTGAGCGCTGGTGCGCAACTAAACACGAAATTCCCTTTCAGTGTTCAGTGGCAGTCATTCTATCATTTCTTCAGGATTTGATAGATCAAGGGAAAGCGTTTTCAACCATAAAAGTGTTTCTGGCTGCTATATCTGCTTGTCACATTGGTTTTGATAACAAAACTGTGGGGCAGCATCCTTTGGTATGCAGGTTCATGAAGGGCACGCGCCGCGTTTTGCCAGTTTCAAAACCGCTTTCTCCCTCATGGGATTTGGGATTGGTGCTTGATGCTCTCTCCATGTCCCCGTTTGAGCCGCTGGACAAGGTTGATTTCAAAATATTATCATTTAAGACGGCACTGCTGTTAACTTTGGCTTCGGCAAAGCACGTAAGCGAGATTCACGCGCTTTCAGTGCATTCAGCGTGTATGCAGTTCATGCCTGGTGATGCAGGGGTAGTTCTGAAACCCAATCCTGCATTCATGCCCAAAGTAGTTAATGCTATCATCCCTCTTGAGTTAAAAGCCTTTTATCCACCCCCTTTTGCTTCATCAGAACAGCAAAAGTAAAATGCGTTGTGCCCAGTGCGCACTTTACGCATTTATACAGAAAAAAACAGAGGGTTCAGGGAGAGTGATCAGGTTTTTGTATCTTGGACGAAACCTCGTACGGGGAAGTCGATTACTAAGCAACATTTATCGCACTGGATAGTGGAAGCGATTTCGTTGGCATATTCTAGTAAGGGTCTTGTGTCCCCTCCTGGGTTGCGTGCACACTCAACAAGGGGAATGTCAACTTCGTGGGCTCTATTTAAAGGAGTCACGATACAGGATATTTGTGAAGCGGCGAGTTGGTCCTCGCCGCATACATTTACAAGGTTTTATAAACTGGATGTTACAGCTCAAACTTTAGCGCATGTAGTATTGAGTGTAGGAGTGTGAGTCACGAGTCATGACTCATTCAGCCCTGGATGCAGTGATTGTGGTGGGCAGGAGACTTCGAGGTAGGCTATCTGGCAATATGGGAGTTAGGATATCCCATAGTGAGACACCGAAACGTATGCTTGAAAGAGAACAATAGGTTACTTGCGTAACCCCGGTTCTCTGATAGCATTAAGTGAGGTGTCTCACCAGATCACCCTCCTTGCTGTGCGAAGCGAGGAAGAGGTGTGCTTGTTTTGAATGTCGTAGTGACGTTGTGTCGCTCCCTTTATACTGAGGGGTGGGGAGGCCACTCCCAGACACAACGTCACGTCTGCCAGCCAATTGGGGCTGGCGTAATGTAATAAGGCTTCTGAGGAATACGCGGAAGGGGCGTATCCCATAGTGAGACACCTCACTTAATGCTATCAGAGAACCGGGGTTACGCAAGTAACCTATTGATTATTCTCATTATAGTGGACTTCAATTGGCCCCAAACGGTTGAAGGTCAAAATTACAGTTTTAGTGCAGCTTCAAAGGGCTTTATCTAGCGAAACGATTGGTCGTATTCTTCAAAAAGCTTATGCTGAATGTCCTACACCTTCCCTATTCAACTTACGGAACGAACGCAGCGCCAGTTCTGTTTTTTTAGTAAGTTTATTAGGGAAGGTGTAGGACATTCAGCGTAAGCTTTGTGAAGAATATGGAATCACAGTCTGGTGGAAGCACTTGTGATGCGATCATTTGTGTTAATAAAGCATATATATTTTCATTTTTTTTTTCGAAAATGACCGATCGTTTAGCTATAGTTGCTACTTTTGGGTGCTCCTGATATAACCCTTAAACATATGTAAAAACCGTTGGTGTAATCAAATGGAGTCAGGCGATTTAGAGTCATACAAAACATTATTTTTGTCCTAAATACAAATTGTTATTTTAGTTATTTCATGTTTACACATAAAACACATTTTCGAATACCTGATAAAACATTCTTTATCTTTGTTTCTGCCTTTATTCCATCTGTTCTTGTATAAAAACCGCATTCATTCAGAAATGCTGATATAATACGGAAATTTTGGAAAATTAAATGTTAGGCAACCAGAGAAAGAGAAAACAGTGTTTACATTGTTCATCGTGACCAGTCTGTCAGGCAGAACCGGTTTTGAATGATCTTTGCTGAAATAGTTTCAGTGACATTTGAGTTCTCAAGCAGTGCTAGTTTTCATTTTGTCATGTATATGAGTTGAGAAAAATGTTTAAGGAGGTGCAGTAACTGCATTTCAGTTTTATACAAATATACTGAACCTAGTGCAACTGCAAAATAAGATTTTTTTATCAAATTATGTTGCCAGTCCATTTTTTAAATATGTCAAAAATATAAAAGTGACTTATGTAAAAGAAGCATACAGTATGTTTTTTCTTTTTCTTTTATGAAATGTGTTCTGATATTGCAGGACTGTGTCCAGTCGACTGTGCCTCATCCACTGTACACATTCTCAACTTCTCTGCCAGGTTTGTATGTTTATTTCAATTGATTTACACTCCTATGCACTCCTATGTACCTTAGACTTGTCATTTTGAGTAGTTGCTTTAAAAACCACATTGCATGTGCAATTTAAAGTTGGATTTCAAGTTAGTCACACTGAATGCACATTTTTAAAAAAACAAAAAAACAAAAAAAAAAAAAAAACGACACTACACAGTATATTTGCTTCAACTTGCTATCAACTTTCTATGTCAAATGCAACTTTGTTACATGAACTTTGTGTAAGTTACATGAAGGAAAAACAATGATTTTGTAGTTTGAAATAACTGAAATGTGGTTTTAATAAAATAAAAGGTAAAAACAAAAAAGTAGCAGATACCAAAACATAGCAAAAGGCCTAGAATAAGATTAATTGATATTATCAAAATATTACAGTTATTATTTTAATCTAACAACTTCCACAACGCCCTCCTGAACCAGGTATGAATCATAATTCACATGAAAGTTATCTAGTCATTCAAATCCAAATACTGTTTGTTGGTCAGTTCTTCTTTAATTTTTTTTTTTTTTTTTTTTTATCTGAGAGCACACAAAATATGTAGCCTACTTAGTAATAGCTTTTTCTTTTCTCCAAAAATATTCTAATTCTAATGTTGATCTAATAAACAGGATCTTGCAGCTGAATATTTCCTTTTAAATAATTAATCACATAAAGGCTATGGTCTTCTATTATTAAATGTTCATAACAAAATCATTATAAAGAATTAAATTGTTTGATTTTTTTTTTTTGTTTTTGTTTTTTGTTTTTTACCGTACAACATTAAGAAGTCTTCAGTCTTGAAAACACTGTTTGAAGCATGACAAACAAGTAAGTGCAGAATAGCGCCATCACTGTTGATTTTGAAGGACGGGGTGGGAACAAGGGAATTGGTACATTGAGACTTCTTGCTATAAACAAAGGGATGGATGTGCAACTTCACAATTATTATTATTATTATTATTTTTTTTGCTATCAGTAGCTATTCACACTGTGCATAATTTATATCTAATGTTGCCCTCTTACTTTTCCACCTAGTAACATTAGTAAGCCTAATCATTAACATTAAAGTTTCTCAGCTTATGGAATTCAGATGTAAAATACATTGTTCTCATTCTGCTATATTTGTACATATGGCCACAACCTCTACTTTGGCAATTATACTATCATAATAAATCACGGTTATGAAATGTCATCCCACCTTTTTTTTCCATTAGATCCTCCGAAAAAATCAAGCAGAATTTTTTGTCACTTGTTAAAGAAGGTAAGGACAAATTAAAAATGTCTTAGTTTGGATAAATTGTTACATTCCCTTAATTTACCAACATAATTTTTCTTCGAAAATCTCATTAAAATAATCACTAAACATAGTCTAAGGAAAGACAATATAAACATTGAACACTTTTAAGATGGCTGTTTGTAACACAAAGATGACTGTGGTTGCAAGCTGTCATTACTCAGTGTTTGAAGCTGTAATGGACCATCTGCTGTTCACTGACAGACATACTGCGTTAAAGAAAGAATCGCCCGCTGATCGACGACAATGTTGTCATGTTTTGGAGACTCCCATTTTGTGGTAATGGGACTGTGTAGAGCACATGTGCAAATGCTGAAAGCAGATCTTGACCAGTAACAAGATCTGTGACATTTGCACTAAACGTCTATACAGAGTATTACTGTAAAGTGTGAGCGATTCCCAAACATGCCTCTTACATTCGGAAGTACCTGCGATCGCAGCAAACCTCGGCTAGAGAAGATGCGTCCCATCTGGATAAGCACTTGGACGAACGTGAGTTTCTCCAAAAAATCTTCATAAAGAGACCAAGGCATCACATGGCTCAAATGGAAGAAAGGTGACCCTCAGTACACTTAATATAAATGACTGATGTCAGAAACACACAAAGCATCATATTCAGTGGTGTTATCATATGTAAATAACAATCATGCTTACAAAACATACGGTTTTGGTATAATTCCCTGTCTATTCACTCAAATGCTGTTCAGTCAGATGTGTGAAGTGGTTCAATCATTTAATAATACAAAGAAAATGAACAAATGAATCTCAAATTGGAGAACAAGAATAGGATCTGTCCCTGTTCATGGAGAGGGAAATGCGGATGAGAAGTAACAAGGCTACTGGACAAGAAGGCATTGTACAAATCTCATGAATATCATGTATTCTGGACGTATTCACTGGCAGATTCGTCAGGCTTTGAAAGCATACATC
Organism: Mylopharyngodon piceus; assembly: GCA_039654765.1. NCBI lineage: Eukaryota > Metazoa > Chordata > Actinopteri > Cypriniformes > Xenocyprididae > Mylopharyngodon > Mylopharyngodon piceus. Next base: position 304,351 of record JBCHWC010000161.1, on the reverse strand, counting down.
ATCAAAAACTTTCCCGGTTTCCATTTTACTGACGTCAACACTTCTTAAATAGATAGACGGTCTGATGTTGCTCAGAGTGTGTAAATAAAGGTAGAGAAGTTCAGAAAAGCCCTTCCTGGAGTTGCATGTTCACTGATAAAAGACTTTATTCCATGCAGCATGGATGACAAAACAGATCAGCTTTCAAGACTTCTCTTTTGTGGGACAAAGAGTCAAGACAACTAGCGTGAGATGATTTATGAGACCAGTATCCCCCACTCCTGTCTTTTTGTTTACTGGAATGTTGAATTCAATTCCTTTTTTATTGGATTATGGCCAATAGGATTCATCCATACCTCTTATTCCTGGACACTTTAATAAAACTTAATACAAAATTTATTGATACAGATTCAAGGACATTGATGCAATGTGTGTAATTTAGCTTCTGTGTGTACAAAAGTACATCTTATGCACTGCATATTTCTTTATTTCTAATAACTAATAATTATAATAATAATATTAATAATAATAATTTTGCTTTAGATGCTGTGGACCTCTGTGGGATTGCAAATTTCGTAAAGCGTAATCATGATTCGAAGATTCCTCTTGTGAAACCAAAAGGTTCAACTCTGAGAATTTGTGGGCAGGAGGGAACAGTGTACGAAGGGGATGAAGAACAGCTTGAAGCCTGGAAAGATTATTACCTGCCAGAACGGATGGAAATGGAGGTGATTGGTGCCATTGATGACTTCCCATGTGATGCGTTTGGTCTGCAGTTGGTGCTTTTGTTGGGTGAAGATGGAAGGGTCTTTGCCTACGAGGATGAGCTTTTGCACCTCGTAGCCGTGAATTTGAGGGACCTGTTCCAATGTGAGATGGTTTTCCCTGGAATGGAGACCTTCAAGCTTGGAGAATGTTTTGAAGAGCCGGTGAGGTCATACACTGTACCAACATACATTTACACATTTATGTTCTTTATAACATTTCTGTGAAGAAGAGGTTTGTATTGAGTGACAGTGTTGTCTATTTTATTATTTTATGCTGTCAATAAAAAGGTTCCAGATATTTTGTAGTGGTTAGATATTAAATATTTATGTATCCTGTTGATTATATTCAGTTTTTGAGCATATTCATACGTTTGTTTCCCAGACTGAAGAAGAATACCATGAAATGATGGAGAGTGATGAGGTCAAAGAAATGAAGAAATTACACATGGAGTTCAGAGAAACTCTGGAGCATGAATTGCTAAACACCATGAATGATATCACACAGAGCCGTAACGTAAGATTACAGATTGTTCTTTTACACTTATTTATTGCCATGAATACAATTTGTATAATTATATAATAATAATATTTGCTAAGTTCAACCACCCCTCTTTTTTGAAAACAGGTTCAAATGCAACAGCAAGTGGGTTCAGAGGATTTCACTTCAAGCACAAAACATTCTTTCATATGCAAGGTGGAGAATAGAGAGAAATTTCAGTGTCCGCACAGGGCTTTACAAGCCATTACTGTGATGAGATGAATCTGCATTTGCCATAGATGTATGTACGAACTTCCTCCATTAGCTTGATCAGAGTGGCTTCATCAGGTGCTGTACATTTCCTGTCACAAGTTTACATGCAGCAAATCCACATTATTCTTTCATTACAAAAAAACGTGATTAAAAACGTGATTATTGATAATTAAAAAATAAAAAAATAAAAAATTGAGTCATATTGAACTTGGCTAAGTGAAATACAATTTTGTAAATTGTAATGTGATATATTCTGATAAGACGTACGATAGTGAATAGATTTTTTATGACCCACAACAATGCATTAGAAAAGCTGTATAATTGTTAAATTATTCACTATAATGAGAAACAGTGTATTTCAGAATCCATTGTGAGGAAGAAAGAAAGTCGAGTAAAAAATGACAGGCCATTGCAGCAACCAGTGAAGTTACCTGGAATCTAAGAGTGTAAATTTCATAAGATAAGTTTTTATTATGCATTCATAAATTAAGTGTAAAAATGTGTTATGTTCATAATGGGCTTTTCAGGACATTTTTTTTTTTTTTTTTTTTTTTTCCAGTTATTTCATGGTAGCAAGTACAATGACATACAGTGTTGCCAAAGCAATAGAAAATATTGTAGCAACCATGTTCATTCAGCCAAATAAAAAAAAAGTAAAACAAAGAAATACAGTTGTTGTCCATATTTTGCTGCTAGTGTGGATTCTGTATATTAGTGATTTTGCAGAACTGAATGTTTTTGTGCAGAACACAATGTTTTATGAATGTTTCATATTTTGGTTAAAAAAAAAAAAACCTGGGCAAATGAAAAGTAAACGGTTTAAGCAGATCACAGTGCCCTCCTATGATCTTTAGGGTTAGAGCTTTTCTCTTCTGTCTACATTCTTCTAAAATGATCTAGACTGATCATGAGTGAATATCCAGCATCACCCTTAACCATACATGTACAATAAAGTAGAAACTGTTCCGATTTCTTTTCCGATTTGTTCCGATTTCTTTTTTTTCATCACCTGGAACAATTATAAATAAAGAGTTATTTAATTTTACTTAAGATTGTTTAAAATAATCTATTTAAAACCATCCATTCTCACTCCCAAGGCCTGAAGAAAACTGATTAGTGTAGGGGGATACAGCAGTTTGTACAGTATAAAAAAACATTACGCATATGGAAAGTCCCAAACCCAATATGGGGCAACACTATTTCTGCAAACCAAAGATTGAACATAGCCCTTGTGAATGTAGCTTATGCTTAATAACATTGTTCACAATCTGTGCTTATGAAATTCTAATACATATATCACTGAGGGATGTCTGGAATAATTTAACTGAGCAATAAACAATCCGCATTTTTTAAGACAGCTAATTTTTAATATTTTGAATGGATTATCAATGTCTTTCACGTAACGGGTCTCTTTTGGCAGAGTAAAAACTGATTTTTTTTATATAGCTCTTTTTACAATGCAGATTGTGTCAAAGCAGCTTTACAGTGATAACTGGTATATAATTTTGGCTGCACAGCAGCTCTTAAAGAAAATGGTGTCAATGCAGGCAGATCAAAGCACTGTTGAATAACAAATGTCAAGTGTACAAATGTCATTGTCCTAGCGCAATGTCTGGCGTTGCCGCAGGGAGGCTCACTACTTGCAACTTACACTTAGAAAAAGCATTGAGAAGAACATAAAATTAATATTCATAAGTCAGCAAATCTTCAGCAAATCAGTTGGGCCTACATCAATCGTCACTCAATTAACATATGGTCTAAAGCCCTGTGTATACTTCTTTTTTCACACGTATGCTAGCGTACGCGCACAGTCAAATGCACAGCCATACACTGTCGCCATGAGTTACAACCCATGTAAATATCTTTGTATCCTTTTATAAAACCCGAATTCCGGAAAAGTGGGGACGTTTTATAAATTTTAATAAAATAAAAACTAAAAGACTTTCAAATCACAAGTCAATATTTTATTCACAATAGAACATAGATAACATAAATGTTTAAATTGAGAAATTTTACACTCTTATCCATTAAATGAGCTCATTTCAAATTTGATGCCTGCTACAGATGGCATGGCATTGGCATGAGGGCAACAAATGGCTGAAAAAGTAAGTAATTTTGAAAAGATTCAGCTGGGAGAACATCTAGCAACTAATTAAGTTAATTGATATCAGGTCTGTAACATGATTAGCTATAAAAGGGATGAGAGAGGAAGAGTCTCTTAGAAGTAAAGATGGGCAGAGGCTCTCCAATCTGTGAAAGTTTGTGTAAAAAGATTGTAGAAAACAATGTTCCTCAACATCAAATTGCAAAGGCTTTGCCAATCTCGTCATCTACAGTGCATAACATCCGCCAGTGTATGGAGTGTGACGTCTGATCCCTGGGTGTCATGGCACGTCAGTGCCGGGGGCGGGGTTTGGGGTGTGTGTGTGATGGCTTGTTATTCTGGCTGTGGTCGCCATTAAAGCATGTGTTAACCAGCCTCTCGAGTCGGCGATTCATTGTGTCTCATCTACACACTGGCATGGTGGCAGCGTTACTGAATCCACTCCTTAAATGTATTCTTTGAGCTCACGTGAGATCAGTTCACACTACGAGTGCATGTAAACTAGCAGCGGATTATCTTTGCCGACGAGACGCAAGCCGTAACTATGGCGAACACACACAGAGCGCCGAAGCAGTGGTGCCTCACTAAAATCGAGACAGTGAACTCCTTTGAGAACTGGCATCAGAACCTCGTTTATACGCTATCACTGGACACTGAATTTGCCCCGTTTTTAATGGACGATGTGCACTGGGAAAAGAAGACGAGGGCTTCGCCATATAGGGGTTTCACGGATGATAACGAGGAAATTCCTGCAGCTCAACGACGCACGTGCCAACAAAAGGTTAGCATGCTTGAGCTTATGCTGGGGCAGATCGCTAATTACTGTCCAGTTATATCCCGCAATACTATCGTTAAGAATTCCACTTGCATTGACCATATATGGCAAGTAATCAGGCTACACTTTGGATTTCAGTCCATTGGCGCTCATTTCATTGACTTTGCTGCTATTAAACAAGAGCCCAATGAGGGTCCGGAGGACTTATACCAGAGACTAATGGCTTTTGTTGAGGACAATTTACTCCGCAAAGACTCTGGCATTACTCATGGAGGCGTGCCCGTTGTGGAGGATGAAGAACTCTCCCCCACAATAGAAAATATCATTGTGCTCTGCAGCAAATTAGCTCAAACAAAAAACTAGTTATAATTAATTATAAATATTTGGATCAGTTAATAAAATTAACTTTTGATCGTCTATCAATTTTTCAAGACAGAAAAATAACGCTTTCTTAGCACGTAGCTGTGATCGAATCGTTATCAGGGACATTGGGTTTATAAGCAGGTCAGAATCAACTCGCAAGAGTGTGCACACAAGTTTTATTTAACTAAATCACAAACGCATAACTAAACTAACAAACACATAACATACACGCAAATCACATACGTACATAGGTAAAAATGAGCAATGATAGAGTTGAATTGGAAGTGGGACAGGAGATGGAGCTATGGGAAAAAGTCAAAAACAATCTGGAACAGACCATCAGTTTTCTCATTAATAAAGCACCTTTGCTAACAAAGTTGGTTCACAAATTAGTGTTCAAAAGTACGATACTTGCAAAATGCCTTTAGGTCGAGTAGCATCGGATTTGCAGGCTGAGGTGAAATCCTTGATGATTCGGTCCGAAATTGTAGTCGGTATCTTCTGCGTTGGATGAAGAAATATGAAACAACTTAAGCTGTTAATTTGACTCTTAGTGGGGAAAGAGTTCTTTCTCTTTCTCATAGATGAGCACATGGCTGAGTTGCAGGCCTTGGCCTGAAGAGGCCTGGAGCAAAGGGGGTCTCTTCAGTCGTCCAAGAAGCAAGAGAGAGAGAGAAGGAGGGGCGTTGTGCACTGGAGTTGTTGAAGAAGAACTATTAAAGATTTTTGTAATACTGATGTGTTGCACAGGTATCGACATATCGCATACACAAGCATTTAAATCTTCTCGATACGAACCCATAGACACTAAACATGGCATAATTGAAGTTACCTTAAATGTATCATAAAACATGTGAATACAATACTGAGTACAATACAACAAACAGTAATAATGGATACCATTTCCTGGGGATATGCATGTTCATTTATAGAACAGTCTGTCTATAAACTAATGCAGGAAAGTCTGTTTTCTGTGGGAAAGATGCAGGTTTTCTGTGTCTCTTTGTCTCTGCTTTTCCATGTGGCAATTCACATTCTTTGGCGCAATAAAACTTGTAACTGAGAACTTCTCGGGGGATGGGGGACAGGCCCCAGAGTGAGCTTTAAACAATTATTGGTTAACTATAACAAATAATTGTGTCTGATTTGTCTGTCGTTACAGCTCACATGGCTTCGACTTATACACAGCGAGCTGCCAAAACTCGTAAAGCAGAGGTACGGCACTGAATTACGGTCATGCACTCTGGCATCCATAAAGCCAGAGATATCCCAAGCCCTCAGCTCATTACTGGATGAACTTCAGTCGTCAGAGGATGCCAGAACTATGCGCACTGCGGTGTCCAGCCTTCCAAGGCAGAGACTGACATCTCTGGGTCGATCCAGGAAGTCATGTCCACTGTTTAAGGAGGCTCACAGACCAGATAATCATTTTCTCAGTAAATGCCCCTTTCTGCCTCCTCACGACAGAGCATTCATTGCTAAAGCACGGCAAGTGGCAGGCTCGTCGGGCCACACAGAGGGGGAATCTGATGATGGCAACAATGACTCTGTGTGCTGCCCCATGGCTGTGCAGCGCGTTTGTATCATGCAGTCGCCATGCCTTGATGCTTTCCATAGTTATGCCCCAGTCAGACTGACCATCGACAGTGGTGCTACGGGAAACATGATAAGAGCAGCTTGTGCCAGCAGACTGGGTCTTAAGGTCACCAGCAGTACTCAGTCAGCTCACCAGGCAGATGGCTCTTCACCCTTAAAGGTACACTCTAAAAAATGCTGGGTTATTTTCTCAACCCAAACGCTGGGTTGAGACTGCTGGGTAAGGACGCTGGGTTAATTCAACTCAATTTTGGGTTGAAGATCCTTCTTAATCGTAACCCAGCAGTGCTGGGTTGGAAACGCGGACGTGAAGGAGAGCATGCACGTCACGTTAACAGCACTGAGGACTCCAGTGCGAGAAGTCTCCATTTTCTCAGTGTCTTCCAATGGAATCGAGTGAAAGACGGTTTATGGTAAGTAAAGATAAATAATTAAAGATATTCTCACTTATTTCTGTCCAAGAGTATTTTGTGATGTATTTGAAGGCGGAAAAAGTCAGAAAAGAAAAGATGGAAATTTTTGCGTTTTTTACCTCATTCGTCTCATGTCTCAATGGCCTCTTTTATTGAATCGAAGAGACATTTTTAAATATAGTGGGTTTCTTGTGTCATATTTACAAGTTTCTTAAAGTCTGTTAATGGAAGGTTATCAACAGATTCACATTTTAATTTTTTTTTTTTTTCGTGATTAACCCGAATGTAATGACCTAGTTTTCCTTAAGGAAATTAAACTGCGATATGTAATAAAGGTTGGTTTATTTTGATGGTGTTGAAGCAGAAATTGTTAAAATTAACGTTTGTAATATTTCAGACTTGTTGCGCTTTGTGTGTTAATTTGGCCCGCACCGGGAGTAACGTTAAACGACAGGCGACTGCTGTGTGAGCCGAGGATGCGTGATCTTCTCAGCTACAGAAGAAGAGAGGGAAAGACGATTTATGGTAAGTAAAGTTTAAAATTCACGTCGTTATCAGTTGTTTTTTGATAAAACCATGTTTGTTTTTGTAGATCAAGCCAGAAACCTAAGGAGAGCTTCATTCTTTTGAGTTTATGTTTATTTTTAGAAAATGAATGTTTCTGTTGTTTTCTGCCTGTTTAACGTTACTTAAAATGTTTATTCAACAACAGTATGACTTCTTGACATTTTTTTTTAAATAACTGATGTCCGTGTTATTCATTGCAGAACTCAAACCAACTGTGGAGAGGAGCCCTTCTCCTTGGTCTTCCTTTCTTAAAGGAATAGTTCACACAAAAATAAAAATTGTCACCATTTACCCAACCTCATGTCTTTCCAAGCCCATAAGACTTTTGTCCATCTATGAAACACAAATGAATATAATTTTAATATTCTCGTCATTATTTATTTATTTTTATCCATTTACAGTCTAGATAATCAGTATTTTTAAACTTCACAAATGCAAAGTTATTGTAGTAATCCATACCAATATTTATATATGAATAAAATTCTAAATTATATCTGTTTATATCATAAAAAGCAATCATGTCTGTTCAGAAAATTCAAAAATGTTGGACTCCCAGACTTGCAATGGATGGACAAAAAATTGAGAGAATATTAAAAATAGCTTCATTTGTGTTTCAAAGATTAGCAAAAGTCTTATGGTTTTGGAAGGACATGAGGGAGAGTAAATTATGACAATTTTCTTTTTTGGGTGAACTAATACTTTAAAGAGCAGCCCTCCCAAGTTCATCAAAATGTGTGAAATACATTCAACAAAAAAGTAGTTATTTATATTTTTATTTAAAGAATTTTTTGGCATGTTAACTGTTACGCTTCATAATGACAGAAAAACATCTCACTGGACTGTGTTGGGAGACACTGGCCCCTAAATGAAGACATTGTGGCAAAAACATGGTTTTTGAATAGGGCTGGGCAGTAAATCATATGTCGAGATCACAATAAAATGTATGGCTAAAAATAAGCTCTGGACATTTTTACTGTATATGGATTAATCTAATCCATCTACAGTCTCACTGTATGAGGACAATCCACATGAACTTCATCTCCAGAGCTGCTCTTGAGTCACTTCACAAGCTTTTCCTTGTTTCATCTGAGAAAAACTACCATCAAATACACATTGAAACTCAAACTGAAACAGTTTGATTACATTTTTAAAAGATTGATTAAATTTTATTAATTAATTTAGTAAGACAACATTTTTGATGATAAATTTGTATTAAATCATAAAACATAGAATCCAGAAAAATATAATGGAAAACAGAATTTAGGAAAAAAATAAAGTGGATTTCATGGGGCCCTAAATTAAAAGTCAGCTTACTCTGTTTGATTGTTTGAATTTGTTCTCAAGTTCTAACAAATATGTAGAATTTCGCTATCGTATGATATGGAAAAAAGTATTGTGACAATATTTTTGGCCATATTGCCCTGCACTGAGAAATCCACGTGTGGGGAGTTCTTGAGCCATGAATCAGAGAGAGAACGAGCCGTCTAAACCAGCCACTGCTGCTTAATATACCAGAATGGGACTGTAACAGCTCTGTGAAGCCCTTATACATCAGCATCTTGTCCAGAAATGTCAATAGTGATGTATTGTACAGATGGTTCTTCGCTGCATCTTGGACAGGGCCACAATGGCTGTCTGACGAGCACAGCGACATGAAGCCTGTGATCCAGTGGCCGAAGAGAGTCGAACCAGGAGGCAGTAACTATTGTCTGTGTCCTATCTGTTCAGTCATGTATCTTATTTTAGTTCCTGTTATTTCTTTATGTTTGGTTAGTTATTGTACTTATTTTATTTGCCTATTTACATATATGTTTCAGTGAAACAATATCTATAATAGAATGTATTTTGTCACATCTGTTCAGTCATGTATCTTTTTTAAGTTTGCATTTATTTACTTTTTAAATTTTAAGAGTTTGGTTCCAAAACGCTATAACTCCATTTTGATTAATTTGAGTAAAAAGGTGTTTTCTTTACCAAGAAAGTGGCAAGATGAAATAACTTATGAAATAGCTAATTGACGCAAAGTGGCATCGACGTTTGGCATGAGCGATGGCTGAGGTTTGCTGTACTGGACTTTTTTTTTTTCAAAATGCAATTAATCCATCAATATAAAAGTTATTTTTCATATTGAAAATACACAACAAAGTAAGTTGATTCACATATATGACAGCCTCTGAACTTTGCCAATACTAATCTTATATACAGGCATTTTACTAAAAATACATTCAGCCGTTGCTCCCAAAATGAATTCAACGAGTCATCTTGTTAATGTTATAAATGAATTATGTCTCCGTTTGTCATTACTGATTAAAGAGTATCTGGCGCCACCGCACGGTTAAAATAAACACATTTACAGAGTACATTGGTATTAAAAACGGCTTTTAAAAACTGTTCATGATTCAGGGGGATCCACTGTATTGAGCAATACTCTAATGGAATTAGTGGGCTAAAGTCAGTCACACCTCGACTTTCTTCCAAATAACGCACATTTCATTCATAATATTATAAATACAGGCCTATAGTTCCTGCACATTTTTGTTTTTCTGAATTGTGTGAAATAGCTAATAAAAATAGGTAATACAAAATGATTATGTGGTTACCAAGGTGAAATGGTTTAGTCTTGACTTCTGGTCGTGAGTGACAGTGTTGCTGGATTCTCTTAAGTGTGTTTTTCAGATGTTCTAATGAAGGATTTGTGCAATTGAGAAATATAATTTTCTGGGTGGGCTCGAAAGGGGTCTCGCCCACAGGGTGTAATTCAATGTAGAACCGCCACTGCTCGAAAGAGATGAGTTTTCAGCTGTTTTTTGAATATTGCCAGGGATTCTGCATTCCGGATGAAGGCAGGGAGATCATTCCACCAGCAAGGAACAGTGAACTAGAATGTTCTGGAGAGTGATTTAGAGCCTCTCTGTGATGGTACCACGAGCCTTCGCTCAGTAAAGTGATCGCAGGCTTCTGGTAGGGATTTAGACTCGTAAGAGTGAGTGGAAGTAGGAGGGTGCTGAGCCTGTGGTAGATCTGTAAGCAAGCATCAATGCCTTGAACTTGATGCGAGCAACAAGTGGTAGCCAGTGCAGAGAGATGAAGAGAGGTGTGATGTGGGCTCTTTTGGGCTCATTAAAGACAAGACGTGCTGCAGCATTCTGAATCATTTGTAGAGGCTTGATTGCACAAGATGGCAGTCCAGCCAGAAGAGCATTGCAGTAATCAAGCCTAGAAATGACCAGGGCCAAGTTGTGTTGCATGTTGTGTTAGAAAAGGCCTGATTTTCCGGATGTTGTGTAGTGTTTGGTTTGTTATTGTACTTCTTTCATATGTTTCAGTGATATCAACATCTATAATTGAATGTATTGTTCGTGTTTAAGACTGTGCCAGGCTGGAGGAGCAAAGCTACAGCCCAGACATACTTGCTGATGGAGCCGGCGGTCCAGAGGGATGCCATACAGCAAAGACATTAATGCTGTTTCTCTTTAGACCTATCAGATGGGGGTTGACGAACAATCGGAGGGAGTCTATCAAAACATGAATCCAATGCTGGGCATTGACACAAATTTCACAATTGGATACAATTTTGATTCAGGAGCTTGCAATTTGATTTCGATTTGATTACCTTCAGTTCAATAATGATTCATTTGGGGCCTATCAGGTACAGTACATGGCAAATTTCCTCAAAGAAAAAATCTCTCTCAAATAATGCTGTAAACTATACAGGGAACCACAACTGGTACATCATTATACTATTAACGGTTAAAATTAATTGATTTGTAAGCTACTTACATGAGTGGATGACATGGCGTACAGTTCTACCTGTCCATGATGTCATATACAAATAAAAATGGGTATTTGTTAAAAATGTACATCTTTAAGTTGTTCCTCTGATAAGATATTATTACAGCATACTATAGCTTTAGTTGGTTTATAAAGACCTATACTTCAAATTTTTATCTAAACATCAAAATTGTCATATGGTGTGACTGTCCGGGCTAGGTGTGACCTTACTAATATGACAATATATCTCAGCAAAGTATAAATAATTGATAGATTTACAGTTTAAGTAACAGAATTAGGCACTTTTAATGGACACAGAAAGTGCTGATGTCTGTGCATGATTTTTAAGCAAGTTCTGGCCAAATACATTTTGTCCGTAAAATGGGCGTCATATGGTGTGACATTACAATCTATATATTGAACGGGCAATAATTTGGACATCGTTATGATGAAGAGGTCCACACTCAACCAGGAAGTTGCAGTGTCATCTCTGGAGTGGTTTGGAAGGTCATGAGGTGAGTTATGACTTTTTAATTTTTAATTAAAAAGCTCTGTATCTGATATGCTCACTAGTGGTCAATGTTTTGTCTTATGGTGTGACATTATTTACATAAAAATGAAACACTTTTTTACAAATTTTACTTATTCTTAAAAATAATTGCTGCCATGTGGAAATTTACATGCTAAGTATAAGCTAGCTGTTTTTAGTTAACCAAGAGATTAGCTTAACTGAACAAAACGTCACACATTACATACACTTTTTTTTTTTTAATGATAAATAAATATTCAAAACATATTTAAAGAATTTAATGGTGAACATTAAATTACTCATACAATTAATGTATTGCTTTTAAATTTTATACTTAATTTAACCATGTTTCACCATGTTTGCCTAGGGCTGCATGATATATCTGTCACAGACACGCCAGGCTCCAACACCCACCAATCACAGCGCACTCCATCTCCGGAATACTGATCACACGCACCTGCACCTCATCAGCACGCTCATCACCTCCACTACAAAAGACACTCACACACATTCAGTCACTGTCCGGTCTCGTTCGCATCTAGACTTACCTACATGTTTACCTCAAGGACTCCCAGCGATCTACTTACCTGTCTCCAGCGTCTTCTAATGTCTCCTCGTGTTCCCAGTCTGTGTGAGTGTCTCCAGTCTTCTGCCAAACGCGTTCTCTACCGTCTTCCAGGATCCTCACCTATTCAACACAAAAGGACAGTATCATCTACTCTCATCTCACCATTCACCTGCAAAGTTCACTTTATACTCATCTGCACGACTGTTTGTTCTGCTGTTGTTTAATAAAACTACCATCTCCGCCATCTTCTGTCTCCGACCCTTCTGTATTGTAACAATATCATTTTAGCATTGAAATTGCGACGTGTGCATCTGATAGTCACATCGCAGGATGTGCGATGTCTAGTATAGGGATCGTTAATCTGTATGACCAAACACCATGGTTCTGAAATGCACGTGATTCTCGGATTAATTGCAAAGTTTGACTATAATACAATGAAGTCTTTTAGGTCCTGTCAGTTTAAACATTAAAGATATTTCAAACCATTTGAGCACACGAAGATGCGAAAGTGAACTCAATGCTGAACAGGCGAATGTTTTATGTGCGCACAGGCACACACACACACACACACACACAGAGAGAGAATTTGAATTTTAACAAGACTTTTATTACAAAAAAACTCCTATTCACAATGGACTCCTACAACAGTTAAAAAAAAAAAAAATCACAAAGTATGCATAAACATCAATTCACCCTCAAAAACAGAGCACAGAGCCTCATTACAACTCCAAATACATTCAAATGTGACAACATCATCAATAGACTTATAGTAAAGAAAATCAACCATAACTCTTGATTTCACAAAGTTAAAAAACAAGGCTACTGTGTTCTGATTTATATTGTGTTCTATTTTTCTTTTCCTACTTATACAGGTGCTGGTCATATAATTAGAATATCATCAAAAAGTTGATTTATTTCACTAATTCCATTCAAAAACTGAAACTTGTATATTATATTCATTCATTACACACAGACTGATATATTTCAAATGTTTATTTCTTTTAATTTTGATGATTATAACTGACAACTAAGGAAAATCCCAAATTCAGTATCTCAGAAAATTAGAATATTGTGAAAAGGTTGAATATTGAAGACACCTGGTGCCACACTCTAATCAGCTAATTAACTCAAAACACCTGCAAAGGCCTTTAAATGGTCTCTCAGTCTAGTTCTGTAGGCTACACAATCATGGGGAAGACTGCTGACTTGACAGTTGTCCAAAAGACGACCATTGACACCTTGCACAAGGAAGGCAAGACACAAAAGGTCATTGCAAAAGAGGCTGGCTGTTCACAGAGCTCTGTGTCCAAGCACATTAATAGAGAGGCGAAGGGAAGGAAAAGATGTGGTAGAAAAAAGTGTACAAGCAGTAGGGATAACCGCACCCTGGAGAGGATTGTAAAACAAAACCCATTCAAAAATGTGGGGGAGATTCACAAAGAGTGGACTGCAGCTGGAGTCAGTGCTTCAAGAACCACTACGCACAGACGTATGCAAGACATGGGTTTCAGCTGTCGCATTCCTTGTGTCAAGCCACTCTTGAACAACAGACAGCGTCAGAAGCGTCTCGCCTGGGCTAAAGACAAAAAGGACTGGACTGCTGCTGAGTGGTCCAAAGTTATGTTCTCTGATGAAAGTAAATTTTGCATTTCCTTTGGAAATCAGGGTCCCAGAGTCTGGAGGAAGAGAGGAGAGGCACACAATCCACGTTGCTTGAGGTCCAGTGTAAAGTTTCCACAGTCAGTGATGGTTTGGGGTGCCATGTCATCTGCTGGTGTTGGTCCACTGTGTTTTCTGAGGTCCAAGGTCAACGCAGCCGTATACCAGGAAGTTTTAGAGCACTTCATGCTTCCTGCTGCTGACCAACTTTATGGAGATGCAGATTTCATTTTCCAACAGGACTTGGCACCTGCACACAGTGCCAAAGCTACCAGTACCTGGTTTAAGGACCATGGTATCCCTGTTCTTAATTGGCCAGCAAACTCGCCTGACCTTAACCCCATAGAAAATCTATGGGGTATCGTGAAGAGGAAGATGCGATATGCCAGACCCAACAATGCAGAAGAGCTGAAGGCCACTATCAGAGCAACCTGGGCTCTTATAACACCTGAGCAGTGCCACAGACTGATCGACTCCATGCCACGCCGCATTGCTGCAGTAATTCAGGCAAAAGGGGCCCCAACTAAGTATTGAGTGCTGTACATGCTCATACTTTTCATGTTCATACTTTTCAGTTGGCCAAGATTTCTAAAAATCCTTTCTTTGTATTGGTCTTAAGTAATATTCTAATTTTCTGAGATACTGAATTTGGGATTTTCCTTAGTTGTCAGTTATAATCATCAAAATGAAAAGAAATAAACATTTGAAATATATCAGTCTGTGTGTAATGAATGAATATAATATACAAGTTTCACTTTTTGAATGGAATTAGTGAAATAAATCAACTTTTTGATGATATTCTAATTATATGACCAGCACCTGTATAAATGGCCAGTTTTGCTTGGCCTAGAAAAAAATTCAGAAGTTGACAAACAAATCTTTTTTTTTTTTCACATATTTGAACCCCAAAATAAACGTCTCCAGAGAAAAGGTCTCATTACAACTCCTAAAAACATTACTTACAACTTGAAATAAAGGTTGCAATCTAGAACAATTCATAAAATCATGAAAGATAGTTTCTCTATCAGAGCAGAAAGGACATGTAGAAGCAACCTCAGGGTTTAAAACTGAAATAAAAGCATTAACCACGACAGCACCATGGAGAATTCTCCATTGCAAATCACCTGTTCTCTTGGTCAACGGTGGTTTGTACAGGGACCTCCACTCAGGTTTTGTGCTTTGATCCAGTTTAAAAACATCACGCCAGGAGTATCAACTTTTCCATTTAAAACCTTTTTGCTAAAAACCAAAACACAAGACCTGTACAAAGATTTACCAGTACTTAAAAAAAAGATGCAACATTTTCAATGAAAGGAGAGGTAATCCCTTCAACATTTATAGACAGAAGCAAACAAGGAAAAGAGTCTTTGGGATTAGGAACTCGGGAACCAACGCAATACTCTGTTAACAAGTCCATTTTAGTTGTTTTAAGAGCAGCTTGCCATTTCATGAGCAACTGGGTAACCAGACGAATAGACCGGATTCCCAAATGTTGAGCTAATGCTGCTTCATTCTTAAAATCAGGCCCTACAATGTCCAGTAGCTGACTCTGAGTAATAATGTTGTGTTCAATCAGCAACCTACTAAGTCCAGGAAAAAAAAAAAATTGTCTGTTAAGTCCAACTGTTTGTGAGCCATAGATTAAAGGCTCCTCCAGTAACCAATGAAGAGAATGTGAGTTTTCTGGTCGTTGAACAACAAAGAGACTCCAAACTTTGTAACCAAATTGGTAACATGGAGGGGTCCAGTTTTAGGGGATCCATCAAAAAAAGTGCTTTGTCGAGCCTCAAACCTGCAAAACTGCGTAAAATCAGGCATGAAACAGCACGGCAGTTAAAAATTGATGGTCCATCCAACAGTCTTTGCACAAACTGCAGACGAAAGGTTGCAATTCTGCTTTGAAGATGTATTAGTCCTTGACCACCTTCCTCCTTAGTCAAAAACAATACATTTTGTGAGACCCAATGTAATCTATCCCAAAAAAAAGTCCACCAAGATAATCTGGATTTTTGAAAACAGCTGGAAAGGAGGATCTACACAGGCAAACTTATGCCATAAGGAAAATGCCACCAAATTATTAACAATTAAAATACGTCCTCTGTATGACAATTTGGGAGACAAAAACTTCCATTTTTCTAGGCGTCCTTTAACTTTTTCAATTAAACCTTCCCAGTTTTTCTGTACTATTGTCTCATCGCCTAAAAAGACCCCCAAATATTTCAAACCTTCTTTTCCCCAATGTAAACCAGCAGGAAGTTTTGGTTTTCCACCTTTCCAGCTTCCTATAAGTATTGCTTCACTTTTATTCCAATTTATATTGGCAGAAGATAAAACTTTAAATTTTCCAAGCAATTTGGATAAAACCTGTACATCACTTTGCTTGCTAATCATAAATATTATCAGCGTACGCTGATAATAAAAAATTACCATTACAATTTGGCAAAGATATACCATGAAGTTTCATTCTTATTTTCTGTAACAAAGGCTCTATGGCCAAAGAAGAGAGCATACCAGAAAGGGAACACCCGTCTAATACCTCTACAAGCTCCAAAAGGAGCACATAGACCACAGTTGACCTTGAGAATGCTCTGAACGTCACTATAGAGAACTTTCACCTGATCTATAAATTTTTTACAAAAACCAAAAGCTTCCAAAACTCTCCATAAATAAACATGCTCAACACGATCAAAGGCCTTCTCTTGATCCAATGATATTAAACCACAATCTAAATTTAGCATCTTAGAGACATCAAGAAGATCTCTAATCAGGGAAACATTATCAAAGATTGACCTACCAGGGACACAGTATGTCTGGTCAGGATGTATAACCTGTCCATAACCTCTGCCAATCGATTAGCTAAAACTTTAGAGAGCAGCTTGTAGTCACTGCACAGGAGGGAGACCGGCCACCAGCACTTGATATCCGTCAAATCACCCTTCTTGTGTAGGAGAGTCAAAACTGCTCTGCGGCAACTCAACGGCATCAGCCCTCGGGCTAAACTATCATTCAGTACCACCAGCAAGTCTTCTCCAAGCTCTGACCAAAATGACTTATAAAAGTCAACTGGCAGGCCATCGATCCCTGGTGCTTTTTCCAGCTCCATACCTTGGAGGGCTTTATACAGTTCCTCCATGGTCAAGGCACCTGAAATCTTTGCATTGACTTCCTCCAACACTTGAGGAAGATTATCAAAAAAAAAAAAAAAAATCACTATCATCTCTATAATCTGGACCCAGTTCATTTTTATATAAAGACTCATAAAAAGTGACTGCTCTCTTGCGAATGTCTTTGGGGTCAGTCAACAATGCTCCAGATTCTGAACGTAAAGCATGAATGACCCTGTTCTGTCCATTTTTCCTTTCCAAACTGAAAAAAAAAAAAAACCTTGAGGGTGCATCCATCTCATTTACACTTAGAAAACGCGACCTGACCGGAGCACCCTGTGCTTTAACCCCTAGTAGGTCAGATAACTATTCTTATTTTTTTATGAGACTCCACATCACTTTGATTTCCAGGCAAGTGAGCCAATTCTTGCAGTTTTAAAATATCAGTCTCTAAGGTGTTCAAAGTCAGGGTTATCTCTCTGGTGATATTCTGGGAGTATTGTTGACAAAACTGTTCTATCTGAACTTTCCCAAAATACCACCATTGCTGCAGTGTTCTAAAAGAATTCTTTGTAGTTTTAAAAACATCCCAAAAATGTTTAAAACTTTCTTTAAAACACTTATTATCCAATAAAGTGGTATTTAGATGCCAATAAGCACTCTTTGGCTTAATAGAGTTTAAAAAGATACAACACTGTACCATACTATGATCTGAAAGACATGATGGGGTAATAAAACAATTCTTAACAATACTACCATGATGTTTAAAAACATAAAACCTATCCAGTCTTGCCAATGAAATAATGTTATCCCGATCATGAGTCCAGGTGTATTGTTTTTGCTCTCCATTAAGCTGTCTCCAAATATTAATTAATTTATGCGTTTTTAATAGCTGAACAAGACGTTGGCGTGAAGGTAAATGTTCAATGTGATTTCTATCTAAGTTGGACTCTGTGCAATTAAAATCACCACCCAAAAATAAATATTCATCAACACCAACATTCTGTAAAACAGAGCACAAAGTATTTAAAAATAAGATTCTTTCAATAGCTGAAGTTGGTATATATACACAAATGAAAACAAATACAACATTTTCAAAAGAGGCTCTTACTTGTGAAGTATTATGACTTAGAACAGCAATCCCATTCCATTCTACTGCCCAATCAGCAGCATTATTAAAATCAGTATGTGTTTCTTGTAACAGGGTGACATCAATTTTTTTCTGATGAATTATTTCAAATAAACCAGCTCTTTTGTGCATATCTCTAGCACTATTCAGATTCAGAGTAGCAACATTAACATGACACATACTTAAGGAAAAGAAGAAAATCCCTGCCCACAGGAACATACTACTACAATACATGAAATTAGGCTTTCTCACTGTCCTCATTACCAAGCTCAGAGTTAAGTTTCCTCACTATTTTTTTCAGCCGATAAACCTCTTTATTTGTAAAGGAGCCCTCCATCATGAAGCACCTTGTTTTCTCAACAAACTGCTTTATGTCAGGAAAGTATTCATTAACGTGCACTCTCTTATTTTTAGTAGCTCTGAGGAACAGTTTAACGTCATCTACCTCATAATGACGTCCAGAAAAATCACTCTGAGAAAGACTAACATTTGAATCAAAAGATTCACTGTCACTTTCCGTTTCATCTTGATCACTTAACTCAGTTAAATCTGCTTTCTTTGCATGTCTGACAATCAGAGCTTTACCAGACTTCTTTCTTTTTAACAGGAATTTAATCTGCCTGCACTGTTTCCATTCGGTTGCCATCACATACATTTCTCACAGCAGATTGCAAGTCATTACTGAAAGCATCGTTTAAATGCATATCTGTCTCAATAACAGCTACCCCCGCCTGAACATTAGACACTTGTACCAGTTATCAATGTAAAGCTGCTTTGACACAATCTACATTGTAAAAAGCGCTATATAAATAAAGGTGACTTGACTTGACTTCAACACTAGAAGCTGTGTTTTGAGGCGCTAATTCTTTAGCACCAGTTGCCGTGATCACAGGTAAAGCATCATCATTTTTGTCCTTTACTGCTCCTAACCCTGACACACCCGGGGTCTCGTCTGACGGTCCTGCTTCAACGGGTTCAGCGTAAACTACATGACTTCTGACGGCGGTAACGTCACCATCAGCTGGCGGGTTGTTTGAATTTTTTTGTGGGACAAGCACGGATAAGATGACCGGATTTCCCACAATTGAAACATTTCATTTTATCAATTGTTGCGTAAATAATGTAATCATACTCATCAGCCCGAAAGTGCAAGGACACATCTAACTCAGCATCGTCGTTCATAACCATGTAAACGAAACGCCTAAATGAAACATGTTTTAGTAAAGGCGATTCGCTACTGATAGGGATCTTTTTAATGGGAGAGACCAGTCTGCCGTAAGGAGACAGAGCTTTAACTAATATATCATCACTTAAAGGAACACTCCACTTTTTTTTGAAAATAGGCTCATTTTCCAACTCCCCTAGAGTTAAACAGTTGAGTTGTACCGTTTTCGAATCCATTCAGCCGATCTCCGGGTCTGGCTGTACCACTTTTAGCATAGCTTAGCATAGTTCATTGAATCTGATTAGACCGTTAGCATCTCGCTCAAAAATGACCAAAGAGTTTCAATATTTTTCCTATTTAAAACTTGACTCTTCTGTAGTTACATCGTGTACTAAGGCCGATGGAAAATGAAAAGTTGTGATTTTCTAGGCCGATATGGCTAGGAACTATACTCTCATTCCGGCGTAATAATCAAGGAACTTTGCTGCCGTACCATGGGTGCAGCAGGCGTAATGGTCAATGCTGACCATGCAAGAAGAGAGGAGGTCCTGAGGGAAAGGAGGAAAAGTAAAGAGATCATGTCAGTTCACACAGAACAGACACCTACTATAGGGAAAGATGAAAGTCTAGGCCACAACCTGCATACTAGTGTAACTTCAACACAGGATACTATTATCAAGACGGTGAAGCTGAAAAAAATCTTAATCATTGTATATTTTTCATTAACAGGTATAAAGAGAAGAAACGAAGAGGAAAACTCAAGGCATTCAGTGTGCACTCCCTTCCTCCTTCAAGACATGAGAAAATGAGAGAGATGTGGAGAGATGCACAAAAAAAAATACAGAAAAAGAAAAAAAGAAGTGAATGCCATTATGAACCTGACCCCTCCATCTCTTGAATCATCACTAAATGAAGATAATGCTGTGGCACCAACAAACAACAGCACACCAGAGCCTCCTGTCCAGTCACATTCCATTACCAATTCTCCTCCTGAATGCCCCCCTGAGAATCTAGAGGTGTCTGAAGTGTCCATCCTAAGCAAGTTGATAGTTCTGAGGAAACAACTTAAGGTACTTAAGAAAAAACTGAAAGAAGAACACTCCAAAGCAGAAAGATACAGGAAAAAATGTGAACAGAAAATAGAGCAAAAGCCTGCTTGCACTATTGGTGAGAAATTTCACCCCCTAGCAGCTAAAAATATGTCCAGTGAAAAGAAAAAAATGGTTGAGGCTTTTCTGCAATTGGATGAGAACAGCATTTTGTGTTGGAGAACTGCTAGAAGTGTTCCAGAAAGACCTTGAGGAACTGGGTAGTCATCATTACAATTGGATTCACCAAGTTAGAGAGTTCAGACATCTCAAAGAGAACCTGCAAAACAATGGTCTTTTCATATTGATTTCAGTGAAAACTATGCTTGCAAGCTTAACACTGAAATTCAAGCCTTTCACTTTGGAGGCAACAGGCAACAAGCAACGCTACACACAGGGGTGGCCTATGGTATGGGTGGGTCACAGAGCTATGCAACTATATCGCAGTCTCTGAGACATGATGAAAGGGCAGTGTGGGCTCACATCAAGCCAGTTATAGAGGACTTTAAGGCCAAGAGTGATCATGAAATTGATACACTCCACATCCTAAGTGATGGTCCTGCAACCCAGTATCGTAATCGTGCAAACTGCTTTCTTCTTAGCAGCATTCCATACTCTTGGAGTTTCAAAATGGTCACCTGGAACTTTTCTGAGAGGTCACATGGCAAGGGGGCTCCTGATGGAGTAGGCAGAGCTCTCAAGCGCATTGCTGACAAGTATGTCCATGGAGGTGGAGATCTTCAAATGCCTAAAGATTTGTTCAATTATCTTTGCCAAAACACAGAAAGGGTGACTGTTAAATGGGTTGAAGAAGATGAAATCTCTACCATGGATAGCTTGCTTCCTTCAACAGTGTGCCCAGTGGTTGGAATAAGTAACACACACCAAGTGCTCTCCTTTTCACCTGGGGAAATACTATACAGACGCCTGAGTTGCTTTTGCAAGTAAGTGAGATGTGTCTTTGTTATCAGCCAAAGAAACTTCACATTGATGTCTCTGCTTCTAAAGCTGGCACTGCCAATGTGGAACAGCAAAGTGCCCTTCTCCAAGATGT
The DNA here is from genome assembly GCA_039654765.1 of Mylopharyngodon piceus. Taxonomy (NCBI): domain Eukaryota; kingdom Metazoa; phylum Chordata; class Actinopteri; order Cypriniformes; family Xenocyprididae; genus Mylopharyngodon; species Mylopharyngodon piceus. The sequence continues at coordinate 282,969 of JBCHWC010000161.1, read as the reverse complement.
TACCTGTCTGCAACCAAAAGAAGCAACCCACCCAGCTGAAGCAGAATGCACTGACTCCGATGATGACACTGTTGTGGTATGGTTCAGTTCGTCTATAGTGTGACACTATATCATTTGGTGTGACATTCAGAATTGTGACAATAAAAAGACCTTTTTAGTTATAAATCATAAAGTCAGTGGAATAAAAGAGAAATGGTATCAGCAAGAGTCGCAAGCATTTTATTATATTTATAACAGGGTTTGTCAGAAATAATCTAAAATATCTGGAAAGGCTGATTAGAGATGTCTTATTTTGCATGATGATTTAGAAAAAAAATACAAAATCTAATGGATCTGCACAAAAAAAAAAGTTAAATCTTGAGATAGTAATGATAAAGATTTATGGTGAAGTTAGTTACTTAGGGAGAGTATATCCCATTTTCATTTTATATAGAATAACTTTGTCACACCATATGACAATTTTAGGCACGAATGCCAAAAATTGGTGAATAAATCCAATTTCCAATACAAAATCTAAAAGACCACAAATATTTTTGGAAATTCAAGAGTCAGTACAGCACAACTCAATATTTTTTTATGCCTAATATTTGAAGTTTAAAATTTTTTTTTTTTTTTTTTTAGGCTTATATGTCAACCACCCAAATGCATTTTGTTTAACTTTAATTTAACTTGAAGGAGCACTGAAAGTGTCGTCTGACCTGTTATCATAAACTCCACCCTCTTACAACACTAACCAGGAAGACACTCTCATTTCTCCTTTCTGTCAGACTGACTCTCGTGTCTTGACAAAAGCAAAAAACAAATCAGTGATCAGTGGGAAACAAAAAGAAAAAAAATGTTCAAGAAGGATTTTTTAGACATTTGTTTCTGACAGCAGATCTTTGTGATTCTAATGGTTAGTTATTTTTTGAAACCCTCATTCAGAAAGTGAAAGTAAAGTTTAGACTGCTGCAGCTCAAAGAGTGAGAATGGCTTCAGCAGCTGAAGATGATTATATTTGTCCCGTGTGCTGTGAAATCTTCAAGGCTCCTGTTCTTTTATCCTGTAGTCACAGTGTCTGTAAAGAGTGTCTTCAACAGTTCTGGAGAACCAAGGAAACTCAGGAGTGTCCTGTCTGCAGGAGAAGATCCTCAAAACATGATCCTCCTCTTAATCTGGCATTAAAAAACTTGTGTGAGTCATTCCTGAAGGAGAGAAATGAGAGGCGTTCATCAGGATCTGAGGAGATCTGCAGTTTACACAGTGAGAAACTCAAACTCTTCTGTCTGGAGGACAAACAGCCTGTGTGTTTAGTGTGCAGAGATTCACAGGAACATGACCGTCACAAATTCAGACCCATCAGTGAAGTGGTTCCATCATATAAGGTAAGACAAATGTCTCTTGTTTCACATGTTAAAAATATTAATAATTGGTCATAAACACATCACATTTATGCACTCAATATTTCTCTCTGCCATTTTGCTCAACTTAATGACATTTACTGTGCTGTGAAAAAGTATTGATTTCTTCTGTATTCTTTCGCAGTGCTGTGTTGGATTTTGACCCACTTTTCTTTGCAGAACTGCTTTAATTCAACCACATTTCAATCATTAACTGCCCCACCACATCATCTCAATTGGGTTCAAGTCAGGACTTTGACTCTCCAAAAATTTAATTGTGCTTTTTTTGAGCTGTTCAGAGCTGGATTTACTCCTGTGCTTTGAAGTTTTGTCTTGTTTCTTGAGCTTCAACTTACAGACTGAAGATCTGAAATTCCCCTTTAGGATTTTCTGGTAGAAAGCAGAAAAATGCAGTTCCTTCGATGTCGTCCTTGGCTCTTTTGTGACTTCTTTCATAAGCCACTTCTGGTAAAGTTTGATACTGTGTCGAGTTTTTTTCCATATGGAGATAATGGCTCTCGCTGTGGCACTTTGAGTCCAAAGTGCCTTTGAAATAGCTCTGTAATAATCCTTTGCAGACAGATGTATTGGTTACCAGGTCAAGTCATGGATTATGTATCATGTTCGAGCTTTTAAACATTTATCTGCATTTAGATCCAATACTCCTTGAGTTTTGAGGCTATGTTACAGTCAGGACTGGTTATGTTTACACCACGAGGGGGCCTGGAGGCCCTAAGCCCCCTCATTAACATGTAGGCCCCCCCAAATTTCTGATAGCTTACAAAAAAAAAGGAAAAAAGAAATTGTTGATTTGTTACTCATCGATACATTGATGAATGTTACATGGTAAGATGCAACAGCTGTTTTTAAACTTATTACACGTGTTGTGTGTAGCCTGTGCTGTCATTTTCTTCGCCCGTGAGAGTTTGTTAACATGCGGTGACATTTGGTTGGTTGACATCATAGGCGGAGTTTCACGTTTGCACTTGGGGGGGCACCTACCAGCAGATGTCAAGTCAAATGTCAAGGGTCCCCAACTAAGCAAGCCAAAGGCGACAGCGGCAAGGAACCCAAACTCCATCAGGTGACATCAGGTGGCAAACAAGTGGCAAATAGGTGTTTAAATGGAGAAAAAAGCCTTGGCAGAAACCAGGCTTAGTTGGGGGGCCAGTTCTCCTCTGGCCAACAGTGCTTTGTTACGATTCAGGTTGCTATCATAAGTCCGATAGGATCGCAACAATCAAAGTATTTATTTCAGTTCCATCCAGTTGAGGATCGTATTCATCACGCCGGTATGGACGGTTGTTGAGGAACTGTGTCGTGGCTGTCGTGTTGATGAGGCCTTCACAGTGGATGATCTAATTGACTCAGTCTCTGCTGATACTTCAGGGCTGCGTTGTGGTCGTGTCAAGGCGCAGGTCCTTGGTCTCACCTGGATACGGCCCAGATCCGGTTGACTACGGTAAACCTCGGGATAACCAGAAAGACTAATATTAGCGTAGATGCCATTCTTCTTCTGATGTAACGAGTACATCAGGTGTTATAGGAAGTGTTCCCGGTTCCGGCTGACCTAATTTATGCAGCCTAATAATCCTTTAACGGATTTGAAAATATAAATTGATAATGTGTTATGTGTATGCCAGGTTAAAGAAATGCGTTTTTAGTCTAGATTTAAACTGACAGAGTGTGTCTGCTTCCCGAACAATGCTAGGAAGATTGTTCCAGAGTTTAGGTGCCAAATAGGAGAAGGATCTACCGCCTGCGGTTGATTTTGATATTCTAGGTATTATCAACTGGCCTGAATTCTGAGATCGCAATAGACGAATAACAAACAGAGCTGCACTTAAAGGATTAGTTCACTTTCAAATGAAAATTAGCCCAAGCTTTACTCACCCTCAAGCCATCCTAGGTGTATATGACTTTCTTCTTTCTGATAAACAGAAAGAAGCTTACGCTGTATGTCCTATGCCTTCCCCATTCAACTTGCAGAACAGACGCGACGCCAGTTCCGTTTTTTCCGTAATTTGAATATGGAAGGTGGTCTGGTTGAAGCTAGATATTTTACTTCATAACTTGTTAAATAAATGTTAACTTAAATTGAATTTAATTTAAATTAACTTTTTTTTTTTTTTACACAAACGCATCGCTTCACTTCAGAAGGCCTTTATTAACCCTCCGGAGCTGTGTGGAATATGTTTATGATGGATGGATGTGGATGGAAACACTTTCTTCAGCTCATACTCATTGGTCTCATTCACTGCCATTATAAAGCTCGGATGCGTCAGGATATTTATTACTATTTCTCTGATTATGTTCATCAAAAAAGAAAAAAAGTCAGATAAACACCGGCTTGAGGGTGAGTAAAGTCTGGGCTAATTTTCATTTCAAAGTGAACTAATCCTTTAATGGAGTGCAGAGCAGCATCAATATTAAATATTGAGGGACAACTTGGTCATTTCTAATTTTTGGGGAGACTTGTCCCTCTAAATGTCTATGGTGGCTATATCTCTAACATAGGCTACTCTGCATTTAAAATTTATAATGAACGACTGCTATACAAAGTCAAAAACACATCTTTGGCCTAATGCAGAGGAAGCCGCCTCTTTTCTGAGTTTAGCGTAGATGTTGATAGTGGAAGTGTCAGAGTTAAATCCCCCTCTCCTTTAGTTGTGGATTTATTTAAAAAAATTATGAATAAATAATAAATATCCATTTAGTTTAGTAAGCCTGCTATTTAGCATAAGCCTAAACTATTGCGGGAACAGAACGGGAAGAGAGTCCTCTCGCATATTGCGATATGATTCGCGAGTTGGGAGAGAATGGGTTTCTTGTTTTTTTTAGTATAGTATTTAAAAATGATTTAGCCCTAATTCATGATTTAGCCCTAATTTAAATAGGATAATACAAATAAAATGAGAAAATGTGAATTATATTATTTATTTTTATTCATAGCTCTCTCAAAATCACAAATGGCTCTTAATTTCTGAATCTATTTAATATTAGATGTACACAAAAACAGAAGAAATCAGGATGGGGGCATTTTTCACAGGAAAAATGTTGCTTACAATTCAAGTGTCAGATGAGAAGTGGCCCAGAACACAGAAATTACAACCTCATACTGTATACTCTCTGCCTGCTCAAGCATTGGCATACGTCCCAGTTCCAGGGTGCACCATGTACTTGTTATCAGTTCTTAACAGAAACATAGGAGGTACAGTATCTCACAAAAGTGAGTACACCCCGCCCTCACATTTCAGCAACCATTTTATTATATGTTCTCAAGGGACAATACTATAGAAATGAAAATCGGATATACTTTAGAGTAGTCAATGTGCAGCTTGTATAGCAGTACATATTTACTGTCCTCTAAAAATAACTCAACATACAGCCATTATTGTCAAAATAACTGGGAACAAAAGTGAGTACACCCTAAGTGAACATGTCAAAACTGTGTCCAAAGTGTCAATATTTTGTGTGAGCATCATTGTTATCTAGCACTGCCTTAATCCTCCTGGGCATGGAGTTCACCAGAGCTGCACAGGTTGTTGCTGGGATCCTCTTCCACTCCTCCATAATGACATCACGGAGCTGCTGGATGTTAGACACATGGCGCTTCTCCACCTTCTGCTTGAGGATGCCCCACAGGTGCTCAATAGGGTTCAGGAGACATACTTGGCCACTCCATCACCTTCAGCTTCAGCTTCCTCAGCAAGGCAGTTGTCATCTCGGTGGTGTGTTTGGGGTCATTATCATGCCGTTCAGCCCAGTTTCTGAAGGGAGGGCATCATGTTCTGCTTCAGGATGTCACAGTACATGTTGAGATCCATGTTTCCCTCAATGAAGCAGAGCTCCCCAGTACCAGCAGCAATCATGCAGCCCCAGACCATGATGCTACCACCACCATGCTTGACTGTAGGCAAGACACAGTTTTCTTGGTACTCCTCACCAGGACGTCGCCACACATGCTGGACACCATCTGAGCCAAACAAGTTTATCTTGGTCTCATCAGACCACAGGACATGGTTCCAGTAATTCATGCTCCTGGACAGGTTGTCTTCAGCAAACTGTTTGCGGGCTTTCTTGTGAGCCAGCTTCAGAAGAGGCTTCCTTCTGGGACGACGGCCATGCAAACCGACTTGTTGCAGTGTGCGGCGTATGGTCTGAACACTGACAAGCTGACCTTCCGCTTCTGCAACCTCTAAAGCAATGCTGGCAGCACTCGTGCATCTGTTTTTTGAAGCCAGCTTCTGCACCTGACGCACAGCACAAGGTCTCAACTTCTTTGATTCAACTTCTTTGGCCTGTTCTGAGTGGAACCCATCTTGGGAAACCTCTCTCTAAGACCCTGGCCACTGTGCTGTAACTCAGTTTCATTGTGTTATCGATTTCTTATAGCCTAGGCCATCTTTGTGGAGAGCAACAATTCTAATTATCAAATCCTCAGAGAGTTCTTTGCCATGAGGTGCCATGTTGAACATCCAGTGATCAGTATGGGAGAATTGTACTCAAAGCACCAATTTTTAACTGCTCTAATACAAGATACACACATTTGTATGGTCCTGTCAAGCAGACAAAAACATGAACATGATGAATAGGACATGTGGCTTTGCATGGTTAAACAACATACAACTGTTATCACTTAGGGTGTACTCACTTTTGTTGCCAGCTATTTAGACAATAATCGCTGTATGTCAAGTTATTTTCAGAGGACAGTAAATCTATACTGCTATACAAGCAGCACATTGACTACTCTAAAATATACCCAAGTTTCATTTCTATAGTATTGTCCCTTGAGAAGATATACTAAAATGGTTGCTGAAATGTGAGGGGTGTACTCACTTTTGTGAGATACTGTATATATGTTTCCACACACTGTATCTTCTTCACTGCACTTTTATGTGTTTTAATGTATTTTTGTTCAATTCTAGGAAGAGCTTGGTACAGCACTGAAGTCCTTACAAGAGAAACTTCAACACAATGAAGAAATGAAAGTAGAGTTTGAGAAAACAGTTCAACACATCAAGGTGAGGAAACAGAATCCAGAGTCATTTTCATTACACTTTTTACTATATACAGTTATGATTTGATATATTTAATGTAATGGATTCCTCAATTCATACCTCATTATCTTAGATATGAATGAAGTGTTGATGTGTTGATTGAGATGACTGAAGTGAATGTGATTTGATTTTAGTCTCAGGCTGAGCACACAGAGCGTCAGATTAAACAGCAGTTTGAGAAGCTTCACCAGTTTCTCAGAGATGAAGAAGAAGCTACAATCACTGCACTGAGGGAGGAAGAGGAGCAGAAGAAGGATATGATGAAGGAGAAGCTGGAGGAGATGAACAGACACATCTCAGCTCTTTCACACACAATCAAAGACATGGAGGAGATGATGAAAGACAATGACAATGTCTGCTTTCTGAAGGTCTGATTTCAGATCATTGGTTGATCATTGGTTCATTGACTGAGTTCTTGATGATAAATGGTGTGTTTGTTCTGCAGGAGTTTCCAGTCTCAATGGAAAGGTGAGTGATCTGCTCCTGTCTCTGGTCTCTCTGGTTCTGGTCCAAAGCCACTGCAGTTCTGACTCCTGAATGTTCTTCCAGAGTCCAGAGCTCACAGCCGGATCCACAGATGGCTTCTGGAGCTTTGATTCATGTGCCACGTTACTTGGGCAACCTGCCGTTCAGAGTCTGGAAGAAGATGCAGGACATCGTCCAAAACAGTGAGTCTGATTGCAGAAGATCTGAGCTCTCACTAGGACTGCCCTCGTCTAAAGATTTTTCTAGTCGACCATTAGTTGTTCATTTAATCAAGTAGCCAGGATGTTTATATTAATAAACCACATAACCCATAATAATGAGCCATGCATAAAGCTTGCCAGAGAGCATCGGCAAAAATAATGATTATGTATTTTCCCAGAAAAAAAAAAAAAAAAAAAGAGCAAGGAGACTGTCTGAACATTTTAATAATTTATTGCTAAACTAATGTTTTCTGTGTTTTTGGCCATAGAGATGAAGTTGATGATGACTTGTCTGTGTTGGGTTCACTCTTGATCATTATATGAACATCAGAATAAAAGCATCTGTTGATTGTGTCTCATCAGCTCCTGTGATTCTGGATCCAAACACGGCTCATCCAGATCTCGTCCTGTCTGATGATCTGACCAGTGTGAGATTCAGTGAGAACAAACAACCTGTTCCTGATAATCCAGAGAGATTTGACTGTTATCGCTGTGTTCTGGGTTCAGAGGGTTTTAACTCAGGAACGCACTGCTGGGATGTAGAGGTTAAAGATAGTCGATGGTGGTGTCTTGGAGTAACTACAGCATCAAACAAGAGGAAGGGATTGAGTTTCTTCAACATAGATGTCTGGTGTGTGGAGTATGATGCAGATGGACTGTCTGAACCATTTGGTTTTCGTGTTGAACAGAAGCTTGATTGTGTGAGAGTGTATCTGGACTATGACAGACGAACGGTGTCATTTTCTGATCCTGTAACTAACACACATCTACACACATTCACAACCACCTTCACTCACACACTTTTTCCAGTCTTTGATTATTTTTCCTCTCTGAGGATCTTACCGATCAATAGTCAGTAAATGTTAATCCTGTAGGTCTGGATCTTTCTGCTTTCATCATGTTTCCAATATTTAATCCATATCTCATGAGTAATGCTTCCTTCACGCGCTATCAAAAATGTCCTCATTCCCACTTCAGAAGTTGTGATTATGAGCTTGTTGCATTCAGGTGCTTTGTTGTCGGAATGAACAGGAATCATGGAGGACACCAGGTTTATTCCTGCATATTTATTGGGAAAATCTTATTGAAGCCAAAATTATATTTAGTGTCCCATCCACTGACAACAATATAAACATTCACAACGCTATCTAGATAGTCCGCTTGCTGACGATTTTTGGTCAAATATTCATTCATTTGAGTAAATATGCAGTACATTTGTAATGTTAAAGGCGTGGTTCAGGGTTTTTTTCTAGGCTTGATTGTGTTTATGTGTCTCAGTTTAACATGTCTTAATGCTTCATTTTTAAAAAAAACGCCGTATTTTTCATATATTTTACCTTATTCTACACTGCTGTTTCCCTTCTCCTAAAAACGCTCTGTTGAGTTCCTGGTTCTATGAAGCCCCTCCCTCAGGTTGGTTAGCTGGCCCAATGTATTGTGATTCGCTGTCAATATTGCAATATCAATTTGAGCCCGAATCAGACCCAGATAGCAGTAATGATGAAGAGGGTCAAGCAGAACCTCTCTAAGCACAGCTTTTAATGGACGTTTATGAATGTTAAGTATTTTTGTTTGTATTTGTGTCAAAGTGTTTAGATATGCTGTCACTCTGACTAAAGCTTTACTGTAGCTGAATACATGACTGAGTAGTAGCATTTTTGTAAAGGTATTGTTTAATTTATAGCATGAACGAGCATGTGGGTAAACACAACATAAAAGCCGTAATGAAACAACAGATAACAGAAAGGCCTACAAACACCAACAGAAGTTCGCTGGTGTGATTACATAGAAGTTTGTTGGTGTTTGTAGGCGTTTGTTGGAGAAGTGTGAAATAGAATTTAGCTAACTGGCTAGTGAAGCCGAACCACGTTGGTCTTTGTTTACGTCCCAGAAACTATATAACTTTATAAAAAATAAAACATAATTACAGGTTGGGGCCCATAAACAGCATCTTCTGCTTTTAAAGTGGGAACTGCTCCATCTTTCAGTAAGAGCCTTTGTAAGTCCAGCATTGAACTCGTGTAGATTCTGGAAGCTGTCTTCCGTTAAACGTGCAGCACAGACAGCTAAATTAGCATTATAATTGTCAGGAACAGAATTAAACATAAATTTTAAACATTGTTCCCTAAGTCCAGCGTCCCTAGGAAGAAGACTTGTATGCACGCGACATGGCCTCGCCCACTTTGTTGCGTGTTCCCGGGGGCAGTGTTTATGTTAATTGCGGGGTTTATGATGTCACCAACCCGGGAAGAAGCTTGTTGTAGTCCAAACCGGTCGTTTTTGTAGGCATTAAACTGAATGACAACTGTAAAAGTCCGTTAGCACCGTTAACATTGCGCGCTAGCTGCTTTCTGACTGTAAACAAAGTGTTATTCTATAGTCTTTGCTGTAAAGGAGCAGAAGAGCATACAAGACATGCACAAGACATGAATTTTTAAAATTGGTCTGTATAGCAACGTAAACTGTATTTGTCATAACTTTGGCATATAATTATTAAATAATAAAACAGTAAAAGAACATGAAAATCACCACAGTGGGTCTTGGGGAGATGTAGAACAAGAATCAGGTGGAGTTTGCTGAAAACAATTTGATTTCATATTTTTATGAATTTTTAAAATTGGTCTGTATAGTCACGTAAACTGTATTTGTCATAACTTTGGCATGTAATTATTAAAGAATAAAACAGTAAAAGAACATGAAAATCACCACAGTGGTACTTGGGGAGATGTAGAACAGGAATCAGGTGGAGTTTGCAGAAAACAATTTGATTTCATATTTTTATTAATTTTTAAAATATGTCTGTATAGAGAGGTAAATAGTGTATGACTTTGACAGAATTATTAAAGAATAAAACAGTAAAACAACATGATAGTAGTTGGGAACAAGAATCAGGTGAAGTTTGCAGTAAACAGTTGATTTTATTTATTTTTTAATGAATTTTAAAAAAATTTCTACCGACACTAAACACCTACCACGCAACCTCATGTAGACGCGCAATACATTTTAAGCATAGATGGCGCAGTATAACTTAACTTTCATATAATAGTTATAATTAATCAAATGCTTATGAAGGCGAACCATGGTTTTACTATAGTAAGAGTGTAGTAACTATGGTTAATTTTCGAGCAGTATTGCTTGCGTTGGTGCTCTTTTATTCCAGTGTTTGAAATAGTTGAATGAATGTGATGACTGCCTTAAAGGATTAGTCCACTTTCAAATAAACTTTTCCTGATAATTTACTCACCCCCATGTCATCCAAGATGTTCATGTCTTTCTTTCTTCAGTCAAAAAGAAATTAAGGTTTTTGATGAAAACATATAAGGATTATTCTCCTTATAGTGGACGTCAATGTCCTCCAAACGGTTGAAGGTCAAAATTACAGTTTCAGTGCAGCTTCAAAGGGCTTTAAACGATACCAGACGAGGAATAAGGGTCTTATCTAGCGAAAGAAAGGTCATTTTCGAAAAAAATGTAAATGTATATGCTTTATATAAACAAATGTTCGCCTTCTAAGTGCTTCCGCCAAAACCGCATTTCCGTATTCTCCAAAAAGTTTACGCTGTATGTCCTACGCCTTCTTACTAGCGCTGGCGCTGCGTTCGTTCCGTAAGTAGAATAGGTCGTTTCGCTAGATAATAATTTTTAAAATTGGTCTGTATGGCAACGTAAACCATATTTGTCATAACTTTGGCATGTAATTATTAAAGAATAAAACAGTAAAAGAACATGAAAATCACCACAGTGGTACTTGGGGAGATGTAGAACAAGAATCAGGTGGAGTTTGCAGAAAACAAATTGATTTCATATTTTTATGAATTTTTAAATTGTGTCTGTATAGCAACGTAAGCCATATTTGTCATAACTTTGGCATATAATTATTAAAGAATAAAACAGTAGAAAAACATGAAAATCACCACAGTGGTACTTGGGGAGATGTAGAACAGGAATCAGGTGGAGTTTGCAGAAAACAATTTGATTTCATATTTTTATTAATTTTTAAAATTGGTCTGTATAGCAACATAAACCATATTTGTCATAATTTACACCAATTTTTAGTGGTTTAATCTGATTGTAAGGTATGTTGCCATTTAAATGATAAACGTTATAACGGTCGACTAGCCCATTTTCTGGTAATCTATATTTTATATATGTACTTTAAAACTGCATGAATTCATTGCCTTGAATTGTTTTACATCCATTAGGGTGTTAATTTGATTTATTATTGTTTTACCGTTGCTATTTTACCGAACTACGACCGAGCTAGGCATAATGGCCAGGCTGAGTCAGTCATGTCTGTTTTAAAGTTTTAAATAGCGACGTAAATGAGGCCTACATTAAATCTTGTTAAATATGATTATATGACCATTCATACATCGATAAACACTGTGCACTGACAGTTCAGACAGCAAATCATATATTTATACATGTACTTTGTATTTTTATATTGCTATCATGTTAACGTGACCTAAAAATAACAGATTGTACACCTATAACTTTGTACGCGTTGTCTCGCGCACAAGCTGGCGTGTGCACGGGGAGAGAGAGAGAGAGGACTAATTGGCCTGGCCTGTGTCTATTTTCAAATGAAATCAACCATCTGGAATATTTAATTATGAAAAGATATAATTTCATGGCCTAAATGTTTTACTTCCGTTATATTCACATTAAATATTAATGTAATAATTTCTCTTGAATGTATGCATTTCATCAGCACGTTCATCCATACAGAGCAATATTTGACTGAAACATTAATTCTTGTTTCTTTTTCTCCTTTTCATTGTGTGTAATCAGATCATTGGTTCTGCTCTGTAAGTATTAAATTCACTGACACATTCTCAGTTTTTGCATTGTAGATTGCACAATATAACTGTACTTTCATAAACATTTTGCTTGTTATCTGTTAATCTTTTGGGTATCAATTTTTTTAAATGAGGTCCTCACTTAACAAATGCTGTATCTGTCAGTACAGTGGTGTCATGCGTCACATTCTCAGATGTCATTGTACATATTCATGAATAAAAGTTTGAAACTGGCTTTATACCATTAAAATGTTGTTTGTCCTCTCTCTTTTCAGTATTCATTGCCATCTAGTCCTGATTACTGACTACAGGTCTTCAGGATGACCAGGAACTACAGGCCGGTTTGAGCTACACTCTGCAGGCGTTGGTCCTCCATGACCAGGACTGGACACCACTGTTGTAAGTGATCGATCTAGCAGTCAATCTGGATCTCTGAATTGTCATGTTCAGAACATATTGCAGGGGATCTCAGCTCTGGCCCTCGAGGACCACTGTCCTTCAGACTTTAGCACCAACCCTGGTCCAACACCTGAACAAGCTAATCGAGCTTTTTTGGTTTACTGACTAGAAAGTCACATGTGGTGAGATTGATCAGGTGTGGACATAAACTGTGCAAGACAGTGCACTTCGAGGACCAGAGTTGAGAACTCCTGACATACTGATTAGTCAATAATCAATGATGAAAAATTAACACAGTACATTTTAATTTGTATAGATTTATGCAATATTTCTTTATCTCTTTCTCTCTTTTTCTCCTTTGTTTGATTTTGTCAACCACAGCTAGATAAACCTAAAGGAGAGCCGCTCAGGCACAGGTCACTGCATCTTTTACTGTGTAAGTACATTTTTGAAATCATTGATGACTTTGAAGTTAAAGTCATCAATGATTTCTAAATAAAGACATTAAAGGTATAGTTCTTCATGTTGTTCCAAACTTGTGTTACTTACTTTTTTCTGTGGAATGCAAAAGAAGATATTTTGAAGAATGTTTCATCTCTTTTGTCCATACAATGAAAACCGCATTGGATCCCATTGACTTTTTATTGTATTGACAAAAACATGGTCATTTTTCAAAATATCGTCTTCCACAGAAGAAATCATGCAGGTTTGGAATGACACGAGGGTGAGTAGCAAACAATTTTTTTCTTTACATTGTGTTGACAATTTTAGTAAAGTGTTCTCATGCTCTCAGTTCATCATGCCCTCAATTTGTTCGCTTTCTGTATCTTTTTCTCTCAACAACAGTCTAAAATTGTTTTTAATATTAATAAACAACATCTGGAACTATTTTTCTGGAACTCAAATTATTCTCAGGTTTCTCCAGTCAAAGTGCATTTAGATGATCTCAAAAGATTCTTTGTTCCCTGGGTTGGAAATGTCCTAACCCTTGGGAAAACACAAATGTAATGTATACAAAACTCTTGTTTTGTTTTTTTGTTTTTAAATTAATGTTTCAATTGTTGTTTTTTTCTCACTTTAGATAAAAAAAATCGCACAAAAAGCGGCCAGGCCACAGCTTCCGAAGTGGAAACTCCTGTTAAATCATGGCTCCATAATGCATAAACACTCCTTTGCCTGCTCCTTCCATGATGGTGGAAGGAGCAGAAGAACCAGAAGACTGGAGATCAGGCAAAGATCTACTGGTACCCGAGGGGATTGATTTATTTTATTAGAGGATTCAATCCTCTGTGATGTGGTTATAATTGGTGATTTTTCTGTTTTATAAAACGTAAGATTTTTTTTATTGTTTTGAAAAAAAAATGTGTTCAGCAAGGATGCATGAAATTGATCAAAAGTGACAGTAATGACTTTTACATGGTTACATGAAAAAATCTATTTCAAATAAATGCTGCTCTGAAAGTTCTGTTCAAAGAATCCTGAAAAAAAATGTTTCTCGATTTACACAAAAATATACACAACTGTTTTCAACACTGATAATAAGAAATGTTTCTTGAGCAGAAATCACTCATCTCCATCCACAAATGAATGATTTCTGAATGATCATGTGACACTGACTTTGGCAGTTTGAGATCGTATGATACACGCTCCGAACCACTGATTCAAAACAAAAGATTCGTAAAGCTTCGAAGCTTCATGAAGCAGTGTTTAGTTCAGTGACGAGTGCTAGATATTGTTGAATAAAGTCGTTATTTAGTATTTTTGGTGCGCAAAAAGTATTCTCGTCGCTTCATAACATTAAGGTTGAACCACTGTAGTCACATGAACTGTTTTAAATTTGTTTTTAGTAACAGTTACCTTTCTGGGCATTTGAAAGTCTAAGTTAACTTGCTCTCAATGCAGGCCTCACGAGCCATTGGATTTTATCAAAAATATCTTAATTTGTGTTCTGAAGATGAACGAAGGTCTTACGGGTGTGGAACATCATGAGGGTGAGTAATTAATGACAGAATTTTGATTTTGGGGTGAACTAACCCTTTAACTGAGTTTCTTTGAGTGAGCTGGGCACGCTTGTTGCAATTTCTCCTCGAGAGGCTGCACGAGCCTCAACAGCGCAACCTTGTTACCGTCAGTACATTATATATTATACTATATTATTATTCACTATCATTCGCCATTTACACTAAATGAATGCAGAACAATTCTCGTGTTTTGGTGATTCCCTAGTTATTTTTCGTTATTGGCATTTTTATCAGGCTGCTTGTCCGGTCGGGCAAGTACAATTCTCTTTCACTTGCCCCTTCAAAAAATCCACTTGTCCTGGACAAGCGTTAATGTCGAGCCCTGCAGTTATTTTAAGTTAATATTATTTCAGAATAATATAATTAATGTATTTTTTTTAATCAAATAAATGCAGCCTTGATGAGCAGAAAGAACTTCTTTCAAAAGCATTTTAAAAATCTTACTGAACTTTTGAATGGTAATGTATTGTGTGTGTGTATATATATATATATATATATATATATTTTTTTTTTTACATGACTGTGAATAAATGAAATTATTTGAAACATATGACTTGTTTTGTGTGTGTTGTGGCAAATGCAAAGTAGAACCAAACTAATCTTGTTGTTTGTTAAAGCCAAAGGTATGTTCTTACACATTGCATTGTTCACAGTATGCCCACTTTTTTCCCAGTGTACCCACAGTATACCCAGACTTGCCCACAGTGTGGGCTTTGCTGTGGGCCCACAAATGGCCCCAACAGGGGCCCACTCTGCTTAGTGTGGGCCAGCCCACAGTCAGCCCACACTTTGGGCTGTCCCACTGGGGCCCCACCTGGGTCCCATAGTGTGGGGCCCACACGTGCCCCGCATTTCACGCCGGTATCTGGGCCCACAGTGGGCTGCCCGCAATGGCCCCATACGGGCCCCAAAGAAGCATGTTTGCTGGGTAGCGCCAACTCCTGTCATACGCCAGAACACGCATGCTTAGTGATGTAACCCTGAGTGATGTGACCTGAAAGACTATATAAAGTATAGCCTAATATATTATTGTCACGTCTAGTTTTCTATAACTATAGCTTACTATAGTTTGTTCTCCTACATTTTTGAGTTCAGTTATCTTTATAATAAAAAATATAAAAAATGCTGCATCTAAATCCTGCTTCCCCACTGCTCTTTACAACCAAATGTGACAATAATGTATAATATGCAATGTAATATTTTTATTATTATTATTATTATTATTATAAGTAGTAGTAGTAGTAGGCTATATACTTTATTATACTCTTTCAGGTTCACATCACTATGCGTGTTCTGGCCTGTGACAGGAGTTGGCGCTAGTGAGCATCCAATAAAGCCTTGCCACGTTTCACGAGAAGAAGTCACACAGTTCTGTTCCAACATGCTTTGAAGTGAAAATTTGAGTTTACTGGTTTGATGGGTAAGCTAACTGAGGTGAAATCGCAGACTATGTTTTTCTAGTGTTTATATTATATGAGTAATCGCTGTGTTTGTAGTTATCTTAAACAAATAACCGCTCCGGCGCTCACGCGCTGGTACTGCAAGCGCGGATGGCCAAAGCCAAATATCCTGAAGTTATGGTGGCCTTTATCATGATATCAAAAATAATTATTGAATGCATATTAATATGCTAATGTTCTGTAACGGTGCATTCGGTCATTGATTTAATGATTTACACAACTGTTAAATAAAATAATACATATTTAGGTGCCTTTATTCAGCTTGTATCAAATAAGTTTGGCATAATAGGTCTGATGCTTATTATCTTTTTTGGAATACTTGATTGTTTCTCTGAATGTTTTAATGTGAGTTTACTTGCATAAGCCACTTTTCATGAGAAGTCATGCTCTGTAATTTTGTGCTGTAAAAGAAAAGTTTAAACTTTTTTTGTTTCAAGTTTAAAGTTGTGTTTACTGATACATGCATCAAAAATAAAATATTTCATCAGAAAAAAATACTATCTTCTGTGTTGTAACGATCAGCCCTATCGGTCGATTTTACATTGATTAAAATTGGGGTCAGATTATACTGTGTGAAATGTTAGGGGTGTTTAAAAAGATGAGACAGACAACAGAAATGAATAAATAAGGTGTATTTACAATATTCACATGGAACTTAAAACAACACAATAAAACTAGAAAAACTTAGGCTGTTTAAAAGCGTGGAGTCCATTTGCACCATACCCTAAAACAGTCCATAGGAATCCTAGCGTGATGTAAGTCCCAATGTGAAAGTGTCCACCGGTGTATATACAAAGTCCACGGAAGTGATAATCCAATGAAAAGTGATGTGATTTGCTGGAAAGGTAAATCCATAAAATGTAACTCCAGCTAGTATGTTTGTAATGAGTGATTGATTGTTTGCCATGCTGCCTCCTTTATGCTGGCTTACTTCCTGGTTCCTGTCATGTGATCAGTCACGTGACAGGCAGACCCATACACATTTAAAGAAATACACACATTAAAATAAGTAAGAGGAATAAAATAACAAAGACAACATGTAACCCAAATAAAACTCAAATATACATAAAACCATCATGTTATACATATTGAGCGGATAAAACACGAGTCTTATGTGACAGTGTCACAGTGTGTACATTAATAATTAATAAATACATGATTCACATGTGTTCACTTTACATTAAGGTTCACTTTCACAGGTTATTAATGTTTATAACTCAGGAATAAATGGTTCACATGTGTTCACTTTACATTAAGATTCACTTTCACAGGTTATTAATGTTCATAACTCATTAATAAATGGTTCACAGGTTTCCACTTTACATTAAGGTTCACTTTCACAGGTTATTAATGTTTATAACTCATTAATAAATGGTTCACATGTGTTCACTTTACATTAAGGTTCACTTTCACAGGTTATTAATGTTCATAACTCATTAATAAATGGTTCACAGGTTTCCACTTTACATTAAGGTTCACTTTCACAGGTTATTAATGTTCATAACTCATTAATAAATGGTTCACAGGTTTCCACTTTACATTAAGGTTCACTTTCACAGGTTATTAATGTTCATAACTCATTAATAAATGGTTCACAGGTTTCCACTTTACATTAAGGCTCACTTTCACAGGTTATTAATGTTTATAACTCATTAATAAATGGTTCACAGGTTTCCACTTTACATTAAGGTTCACTGTCACAGGTTATTAATGTTTATAACTCATTAATAAATGGTTCACAAGTTTCCACTTTACATTAAGGTTCACTTTCACAGGTTATTAATGTTTATAACTCATTAATAAATGGTTCACAAGTTTCCACTTTACAATAAGGTTCACTTTCACAGGTTATTAATGTTTATAACTCAATAAATGGTTCACATGTTTCCACTTTACATTAAGGTTCACTTTCACAGGTTATTAATGTTTATAACTCATTAATAAATGGTTCACATGTGTTCACTTTACATTAAGGTTCACTTTCACAGGTTATTAATGTTTATAACTCATTAATAAATGGTTCACAGGTTTCCACTTTACATTAAGGTTAACTTTCACAGGTTATTAATGTTTATAACTCATGAATAAATGATTCACAAGTGTCCACCCTACATTAAGGTTCACAGGTAACTAATACTGGAATTAAATTTTTCATTATTAATATCTCATCAATTATGGTTATTATCTTATGTTTTATTTTTCAAAATAAAGTTGGAATTTCATCTTTAAAAAAAACAAGAAATCAGTTTTTATACACTGCTGTGGATAGGCATCATGACCTTTTTGGAGAGGATCATGGGCAAGACAGAAACTTCTGGTAAGCAACATAGTAAGAAAAGTGGCAGTCATGAGATATTAATAAGATATTAATAAGAAAACCACAAATACAACACCCTTCAGTCTAATAGTCTGATAGTCAATTTTTGGTGCATCATGAAATAAACCAGGAATCTGGTTTTGGGTTAAATAAGTGTTAATAAATACATTTATTAAGCATTTATAACATGTGAGTTAAAAACGGCTCAGTATTTGGCAGGTATTGCATTAAAGTCGCCCTTTTTATTCATGCAGTTATAACTGCATTATTAATGATTTATAATGCATTTGTAAATGACTTATTACTCATTAACAAACACCTTTATAAACCCTTTACAAAGGGAACCTTAATGTAAAGTGTTACCAATAATTCTTTGATGATGATGATGAATTGCAATGTTATAGTGGGATTTGGAAAAGATTTTCTTTTGTATTTCTTATTCAATAGTTAAAACATATTTTTATATAGTACCACAAGATGTTTTCAGATAACGGTGATGATATATAACCTAAACATTACAATCTAAACTCCAGGTGATTCACTGATGGTCAACTGCTGAATGTTTATTAGAAATCACTCTTGAAGAATATCAGCAGATACTGGAGTCTTAATAAGTGGAAAAATTACATCTGATAATTTTTTACAATTTATTTTATTTCTTTTTTAAAACATCAGTGTGACAGATTTTCTCGTGAAAGGTAGCAGCTTTGAATATGTTTAAGACGGACTGTCCGCCGGTCAGGACTGTACACAGCAGATCTCGTCCGTTCTCACTCATTCTTAGCAAAGATGACTGCAAACGGTCTGATCATCTGCTCTCTACTGCTTTATAAATGTTGTAACATTCTTCTCATGTATCATGTGTTTGACTGTAACGCTGACTGATGGTGCTGTGACGGCAGGTGGTTTTGCTGAGATCATTCTGACTCAGACTCTGTCCATCCGTGAATCAAGAGTCTGTGGGAAGCAGCGTCACTCTCAACTGCAGGTTCAGCACTGGTATAGTCCGTCCGTGAGCCAGTCGAGGAGTTCTGGCTCATCAACTTTGACATGGAGCAGCTCCCACCCCCAAACTCTTCTCTTCTTAACCCGGTCCAGTCACTGTCATTGATAACCCTGTCCCACCCATTGTCTCCACACTCCCCACTGGCTCCACTCAGTCTCCTGGACTCACTTCCGCTTCGCTGGTGCCTCACAGCTCCCCGGCTCCGCCCTGCACCGCTGACTCTCTCCAGCTCTTTGGCTCCACCTCGGGACCCTTCACCACCAGCACAGCTCTGTGAAGCAGATTATCTAGCTACATCTTCAGTCTCCAGGTCCATTTCTCCAACTCTGCCTGTCAGCCCTTTGGCTCTGCGCCAGGACCAGCACCATGAGGGGGCAAAAAGGGGCATTGCCCCTTCAGATCTGATGTGTGCCCCCTCAGTTTCAATTTGTCTCCTCCACCCTCGAAAAGATTGATTTGAACCCTTTGATGTGTATTATCACACCGGTGTGATCAGAATGCTCAGTGTGTCACCGCTAAATTGGCGCTGAGCCAGAGACGGATGTGCTTTTCATATATCACAACTATTCAGAGTTTTTAACCACATATTTCAGCTTTCAGACATTTAAATGAATTACAATAAAAAAGATATTTATAGTTTCTTAGACGCAATACACTGATGGAAGCTGCAATAATGATCCTTACAATTATAATTTGACAAAGTGTTTTACTCGTATCAGATACACATTGTGTAGGAAACTATAAAGTTGACTCTATTCTTCTCCCAGTTCACCAGCTATTTACTTTTATGTATTTCGGGAGAAACTGATGAATTTATGTGATTTAAATCTGACAGACATGATTCTCTTAATTGTGGTGCAAACTAACATGGCGCATAAAGCATTATAGATCAACTAAAACCAACATTATAAAGGTTTTTAAATGACAAAACACATTCACTCCCACATATTTGACACTCGAAATGTCATGATATAATTAAAACTTCCATATCTTTTTCAAACGTTCATTCTTTGAAGTGATTTCAGCAATAATCTGCTGACTGTCTTCTTTAAAACAAGAGCAAATGTCTTATATTCCAAAGCATTCTTGAATTACAAGCATTTAAGTTTGGATAGTGCATTTTCATGTAAAAGTTTCATGACAGTGTTACGTGCTGCGTGTGTTTTGGATGTTTCCTGTCCTGTCTTTTTTTGCCCTCCAGTTCTGCTGTCTTGCTCTCAAGTCTCTGCTGAATGGAGGAGGTGCCTGTCAATCTTCATCAAGGGTGTCGTCTCTGCAGCCAATCCGGTGCCGCCCTGCCAGTTAAAGGTCTCTCTGCGTGCCGTGCTGAGCAGCTCAGTGTGTGTGTTCAGGTGTTTTGAGTTTCAACCTGTTTAGACTTGGTATCCTCTTGTTGTGAATGTGTGAATCCAACACTAGTGATGGGCAGATCGAGGCTTCGTGAAACACTGAAGCAGTTGAATCAAATGTGCCGTAATGTGTCGAGGCTTCGAAACAATCTGACACCCGTCTCCACGGTGACCCCTAGTGGTCAGAACAGTGTAAATGCAGCAAAACTCAGGCCAAACATGCATTAAAAATACCCTTTTACAAATGTATTGCAAATGTTTTATTGAAAGTAAAATCAATCAAATGCAATTAACTCATCTAATAAGATTAAATATAGTGTCTGTATAATATGTGTTCTTTTATCAATTTTCAAGGCTTGTTTCTCTGTTCCATGGCTCAAGCTAAACAGGCAAGAGATCAATAACTACCATCATTCATTTTAATTATTCTAATGTCAAATTAAAACATCTACAAATGTATAAAACTGATTAGAGATCAGGTAAAACCATAGGGTAAAGCCCTACAGACACTTGTTCAATAGTTCTTAGTGAATCTATGATTCATGGGTTCACTTTATTGCCACATGTCACTTCACTTTATCATCGCCCTCTACCATTGAAATTTCGAACTGTTTTGAAACATTTCGAAACAGTGATGACGTAATGAAGCCTCGTTTAATAAAATCACGTGACTTTGGCAGTTTGATACACGCTCCGAATCACTGATTCGAAACAAAAGATTCATGAAGCTTTGGAGTTTCATGAAGCAGTGTTTCGAAATTGGCCATCACTATCCAACACTTGCTTTTGTACTATTCAGCCTCTTTGCTGAGATTTGTTAAGATTAATTGTTCTTTATTTTGGGGGAAAAAGAGAACAGGTAAGCAGGTCACGCAATATGCATATTGCCCGCAGTTATCAAGTGTTAGACACACCAGGTAAGAGGTGAGTGCCCTCTCTGTATTTTTGTTTAGGGTAGATTATTTGTGGCTTTGTTTTCACATTTTTCTTTGCTTAGCCAGGTTAGAGGGTTTTGGGGACTTAGTTTATGGGTTATTTTTGTTTTATTTTTTTCTTTAATTTGGCGCCACCATCGTTTTTTTCCCCAATAGTTTGTTGTATTTCTTTATTTATGTTTCTTCAAAATGCATTGTAAATAGCTCACACGCATCCAAACTTTAATCGAGGATAGTAAGAATGCAAGGGCTTCAGATACTGTTTTGGATGCGACTAGCTTAGTGAACTCTGTACATTGTTCGGTTCCGGCTGTAGAGCCCGCGCAGCAGGGCACTTGGGTAACGGTGAGGCGGCCTAGCCGCGGAAAACACCACTCTTCCGTTCCAGTAAGAACATCAAACAGGTTCTCCCCGCTCAGTGACGCACCCACTGAGAATCCTGTTGAAAGTGCCCTAGTTATTGGCGATTCTATTACACGGAACGTGAAAATAGAGACACCAGCCACCATAGTCACATGTTTGCCGGGAGCCAGAGCACCTGACATCAAAGCAAATTTAAAAGTGCTGGCTAATGCTAATCGTAAATACTCTAAGATTATTATTCACGTCGGCACTAATGATGTTCGACTTCGCCAGTCGGAGATCACTAAAATTAACATTAAAGAGGTGTGTGAACTCGCAAGTACAATGTCAGGAGAAGTAATTTGCTCTGGCCCTCTTCCTGTTCGTCGGAGTGATGAGATAGTTAGCAGATTATCATCACTCAATGGCTGGCTGTCTAAGTGGTGTCCGCAAAATAATATAGGTTTCATAGACAATTGGAAAAGTTTTTGGGGCAGACCTGACCTGTTGAAAAGAGATGGTATTCATCCCTCCCGGGATGGTGCTGCTCTTCTCTCTAGTAATATGGCACATAGTCTTAGAGCTGAAACATGACAAACTGGGGCCCAAGTCAGGAAGCAGACAGACTGGCTAAACCGACCGTCTGCTAGCTGCCTCACGTTACAGAAGTCAGATAATTCAGATAACTCCCAACACATAGAAACTCTTACACCTAGATATTTTCAAATAGAGACTGTGTCTGTACCCCGAATTAGTAAAAACAAAAAACTTCCAAACCCATTTAATGGTAAAAATTTAATTGATGTTCAACAAATAAAAAATAGAGATAATAATGCTAAACAAATGATAAAACTCGGGTTGCTAAATATTAGATCCCTTTCTTCAAAATCACTTATTGTTAATGATATTATCAAAGATAATAATCTAGATGTGCTGTGTTTGACAGAAACTTGGCTAAAACCGGATGATTACATTACTTTAAATGAGTCTAGTCCTCAAGGTTATGATTATCGACACAATGCCCGTGAGAAAGGCAAAGGGGGTGGTGTTGCTGTAATCTATAGTAATACTTACAGTATTAGTCAGAAGTCTTTCAAATATAATTCCTTCGAAGTGATGGTACTTTACGTAACATTATGTAAGTTGACATTTGTGCTGGCTACTGTATACAGGCCACCAGGACACCATACAGACTTTATCAAAGAATTTGCTGACTTTCTATCGGAGTTAGTACTAGCTGCAGATAAAGTCCTTGTTGTTGGTGATTTTAATATCCATGTAGATAATAAAAAAGACGCATTAGGATTGGCATTTGCAGATATTCTAAACTCTATTGGTGTTAGACAACACGTGTCAGGACCCACTCATTGTCGTAATCATACTTTAGATCTAATATTGTCACATGGAATCGATATTGATGCTGTTGAAATTCTGCAGCAGAGCGATGACATCTCTGATCATTATCTAGTCTCGTGCATACTACATTTAGTCAAGGCGGCTAAACTGCCTCCATGCCATAAATATGGTAGAACCATCACTTCTACCACTAAAGATCGCTTTTTAAATAATCTTCTTGATCAGTTTCATCGCCTTAGCATACCAGAAAGCTTAGAAGACCTCGATGTTGCAACAGAAACTATTGCCTCTGTCTTTTCCAGCACATTAGACTCAGTTGCTCCTTTGCGCTTAAAAAAGATTAAGGAAATTAATCCAATGCCATGGTACAATGAGCACACTCGGGCCCTAAAGTTAGCAGCCAGAAAAATGGAGCGCAGCTGGAAGAAAACAAAACTAGAAGTATTTCGCATTTCGTGGAGAGAGAGAATGATTGAGTACAGAAAGGCCTTAAAATCTGCTAGATCTGCCTATTTTTCAAAACTTTTAGAAGAAAATAAACACAACCCTAGGTATTTATTTGATACAGTGGCTAAATTAACAAGAAATAAAGCTTCAACTTCTGATGTTTCCAAAGAGCACAGCAGTAATGACTTTATGAACTTCTTTACTTGCAAGATTGATAATATTAGAGAAAAATTATAACCATGCAACCGTCTACTACAGTATCGCGTCAGATAGTGCATTGTAGTGTCCCTGAGGAAAAATTCAATTCATTTACTGCTTTAGGAGAGGAAGAATTGTCTAAACTTCTTAAATCATCAAAATCAACAACATGTATGTTAGACCCTATACCGACTAAGCTATTGAAAGAAATGCTTCCAGAGGTTATAGATCCTCTTCTTAATATCGTCAATTCATCTTTATCACTAGGACACGTACCAAAAACTTTTAAGCTGGCTATTATTAAACCTCTTATTAAAAAACCACAACTTGATCCTAGAGAATTAGTCAATTACAGGCCGATCTCAAATCTCACTTTTCTGTCAAAAATACTAGAAAATGCAGTATCATCACAACTATGTTCCTTTTTAGAAAGAAATAGTATCTGTGAGGATTTCCAGTCAGGATTTAGACCGTACCATAGTACTGAGACTGCTCTCATTAGAGTTACTAATGATTTGCTCTTATCATCAGATGGTGGTTGTATCTCTCTATTAGTGTTACTGGATCTTAGTGCTGCATTTGACACTATTGATCACAATATTCTTTTAAATAGACTCGAAAATTATGTTGGCATTAGTGGAATTGCATTGTCATGGTTCAAATCATACTTATCTGACCGTTATCAGTTTGTAGTAGTAAACGAAGAGATGTCATATCGATCACAAGTTCAATATGGAGTACCACAAGGCTCAGTACTAGGACCGTTGCTGTTCACTCTGTACATGCTACCCTTGGGAGATATCAAGCATGGCGTTAGTTTTCACTGTTACGCTGATGATACTCAGCTCTATATTTCTTCGCGCCCTGACGAAACTTACCAATTCACAAAATTAATGGAATGCATAGCTGATATAAAAAATTGGATGACCAGTAATTTCCTACTACTAAATTCAGAAAAAACAGAGATTCTAATTTTTGGACCAAAAACGTCATGTAATAATCTAGAATACTGTCTAACACTTGATGGCTGCTCTGTTAAGTCTTCGTCGTCAGTTAGGAACCTGGGTGTGCTCTTTGATACCAATCTTTCATTTGAAGGCCATGTTACTAGCATCTGTAAAACCGCATTCTTCCATCTTAAAAATATATCTAAACTACGACATATGCTCTCAATGACAAATGCAGAACAGTTAGTTCATGCGTTCATGACCTCAAGGCTAGATTACTGTAACGCTTTACTGGGTGGTTGTTCTGCTCGCCTGATAAATAAACTACAGCTCGTACAAAATGCAGCAGCTAGAGTTCTTACTAGAACTAGGAAGTATGACCATATTAGCCCAGTTCTGTCAACACTGCATTGGCTTCCTGTTAAACATCGTATAGATTTTAAAATCTTGCTAATTGCTTACAAAGCACTAAATGGTTTAGCTCCCCAGTACCTGAGCGAGCTCCTAATTCATTATAGTCCTTCACGTCTATTGCGATCTCAGAATTCAGGCCAGCTGATAATACCTAGAATATCAAAATCAACCGCAGGCGGTAGATCCTTCTCCTATTTGGCACCTAAACTCTGGAACAATCTTCCTAGCATTGTTCGGGAAGCAGACACACTCTGTCAGTTTAAATCTAGACTAAAAACGCATTTCTTTAACCTGGCATACACATAACACATTACCAATTTATATTTTCAAATCTGTTAAAGGATTATTAGGCTGCATAAATTAGGTCAGCCGGAACCGGGAACACTTCCTATAACACATGATGTACTCGTTACATCAGAAGAAGAATGGCATCTACGCTAATATTAGTCTTTCTGGTTATCCCGAGGTTCACCGTAGTCAACCGGATCCGGGCCGTATCCAGGTGAGACCAAGGACCTGCGCCTTGACACGACCACAACGCAGCCCTGAAGTATCAGCAGAGATTGAGTCAACTAGATCATCCACTGTGAAGGCCTCATCGACACGACAGCCACGACACAGTTCCTCAACAACCGTCCATACCGGCGTGATGAATACGATCCTCAATTGGATGGAACTGGAATAAATACTTTGAATGTTGCGATCCTATTGGACTTACGATGGCAACCTGAATCGTAACAAAGCACTGTTAGCCAGAGGAGAACTGGCCCCCCGACTAAGCCTGGTTTCTCCCAAGGTTTTTTTCTCCATTTAAACACCTATTTGCCACTTGTCTGCC
Source organism: Mylopharyngodon piceus (assembly GCA_039654765.1). NCBI lineage: Eukaryota > Metazoa > Chordata > Actinopteri > Cypriniformes > Xenocyprididae > Mylopharyngodon > Mylopharyngodon piceus. The sequence goes on along the minus strand of JBCHWC010000161.1, from coordinate 257,016 downwards.
ACCTGATGTCACCTGATGGAGTTTGGGTTCCTTGCCGCTGTCGCCTTTGGCTTGCTTAGTTGGGGACACTTGACATTTGACTTGACATTTGATATTCAACAGTGCTTTGATCTGCCTGCATTGACACTATTCTTTAAGAGCTGCTGTGCAGCCAAATAATGTACCAGTTATCAATGTAAAGCTGCTTTGACACAATCTACATTGTAAAAAGCGCTATATAAATAAAGGTGACTTGACTTGACTTGACACTGTCTAGTGGCTTCAGCTTTAAGTAAATAAATAATTCAGTTGGCTTTAATGCTTTTGTGCCTGGTCTTTTCTACTGCCTCCACCATCTCAGCAATATGAACAACTGAATGTTACGGTCTAACCCCTAGACCAGTGGTTCTCAACCTTTTTTCCCAGAGGGCCGCACTAATTTACATATGACGTCACAAGTGCAAACCAATCAGATTTAATGGTATGGTATTAGCAGATAATACTATTTATACCTAGATGTTGCACACAATAAATAACAAATAAAAACTAACTTACTGACAGTAGCTTTACAATAATAGTCAGATAGTAACGCTCAATGAACAGAAACTGTAGTACACAATAGTACACTTTAAGTTGCTGTTTAATTCTGTATGACTGTAAACTTTCTTCAACAGCATCGCAATTTGACGCATATTATTAAATAAAATTTGACTATAGTTAACAAAAATTAAAACCATAAAAAAACATAACTTTAAAAATAAATATTAACTGATAATAAAATATAACAAACTTACACTCTTCTTATATTTTAATTTAACTGAAACCAACCAGTAATTTAGTTGCATTAACCTGATAAACTAAACTGAAATTGAAATAAAAATTAATAAAAACTATACAGACGTTTTTAAAAACAGCAAAAACTTATAAAAATGGCAAAAACAAAATTACTAAAACTTTTAACTAAAATTAAAATGAAATCAGAATGAAATTAAAATGAAATTCAAAAATTAATTGAATTCAAAATATTAACAAAAACTATAATAGTATCTCAGTGATACTAATATAACACTGCCTAGTGTGGCGAAATCTGTTCATTACAGTGTGTTATATATATTACGTTAACCAGGAAATGTGCGGGATGAGTAGAGTGCTGAAGTTTTGTCCAGAAGAAGAAGAAGTATGGAGAAGAACAATAGTGATGCTTCGCCAGAGGCCAGAACCACTAACTAGAATGTCCTGAAGAAAATGTGAGTGGTGCTTGCAGTGGCAAAACTCGGCACTCGGTTACCAGGGTGTTCTGGGTGGTTGGTAGTTGTCACAGATGGTTACGATGGAGTTTTTATAGAGCTCTTAGTATGTTATTAACATGTTTCAACACTTAGTTGTTATTAGCATGTAGCTATTCACTGCTAGCATATGTATTTGGAAGTCCTGTTTGCTAGCATGAATAAAAACAAAGCCACTAGATGACAAGCCTGCAACCATTAGCCAAAAAAACGTAAGGGCTAACGCTAACGCTGCAGCTGCGGTAAAGACTGGCAGTACGCAAGAAAGGAGAGCAGAGGCCGTTACACGATAGGCTGAGAGGTGCCACACGTGATTAACTTGCTAGGGAGTGTCTTGTCAGCTGCCATGATACTCCAGGCACCACTAATAATAAGTTTAAACAGCATTTCTGCTTTTTCAAGCCAACTTAATAATGTTTCAGCAGCTTCTGTGCTTTGACTCCTAAAATACACTTGATTACAAGATGTTTAACAAATCTCAATTCTACACTCATAAATTAATTGATGTGACACTATAATAGAACTAAATGAAGGTGATTTCCATTAACAAACAGATTGAGAAAAGCACAGACACACACTGATCTGTCTCACACACTTTTATTCTGACATGATATTTCAGTGACAGTATTAATGTAATGAAGAGACTCTATAACATCTCACTCTCACTGATTCATCATCAGCTCAAAGCATTGTGGGTAGAGTCTCTCTACAGTCTGTTCTGATTCATCAACACAGTTTCACTGATGATTTATTAAAAACAATCCTAAACCCAGGATAGAGCGGTTGAGTGAATGTGGTCTGGACTGTGTGGATGTGGGTCATTGTGTCTCCAGAGATGCTGTAGAAGGACAGAGTTCCTGCACTGTGATCCACATACACTCCTACTCTATAGTGATTCTCCTCATTCACTCCTATTCTCCTGCTGATGGGCTTTACAGGGAGTTTAGTCTCTATGTTATTGTGTTTGAATGAGTAACTGGAGGGTAAGCATCTCAAACTCCAGGACTGATCATTACCTCCAAACTCACACTCATCACCCCCTCCCTTCCTGCAGATGCTCTTATATGACACTGATATATACACAATATCTCCACTCCACTCAACCTCCCAGTAAGAGCGTCGATCACTCACGCTCTCATTACACAACACCTGACGACTATAAATAAATCTGTCTGGATGATCAGGATACGGCTGACGCACTCTGCCAGTGTTAGTAATCACTCTGTTCCCCTCAGACAGAAGGAGGTGTTCATTCACTGTGTTCAGATCCAGAGTGAGCTGACGGGAATCTGAAGGAGATAAAACACATCACAATCAGGAATTATCAATGTGATCTTTTAATGTGTCTGAACTCTTCATGTTCAGTATTTCAGCAGTGTCTCAGTACAGTTGAGCAGATATCCTGCGAAAATCATCATTTACACGATCAACTCTAAAACTCTTTTGTCTTGTTTTCTTTCTCCTTCTCCAGGAAGAACATGAACACACTCAGTGAGTTTCTCTGCTTGTTTTCTCAGTGACTTACATTGTAGGAAGTCGTTCCTGGTCTCGGGAACAAAGTCTTTGTCTGTGGAAATCAAGAGACATAAAGAGTGTGATTATCATGTCAGGAGAAAATGATCCCTGCATCCATCGCTGACACATGCAGAAATCCTCCAACATAGAAGATATTTAGAGAAATGCCTCTGCTGTTTCCTGACACAGACACTACTGAGGGTTTGATAGTATGGACACGTCACCATATTTGATTTGTCTTCTGTAGACATGAACTGATCAGAGGGAATCGATCAAATTTCACTTTGCTCCCCATACAGAGAAATCATATCGCTTCATAAGACTTGGATTAAACTAAAAATTAAACCTCCTTAGTAATGTTTTTCAAAGAGACACTGATCAATCAATAAATGTCTCATGCTCAATCATTTGATTAGCCTACAGTATATTATAATTCTACTGTTTATTATGAAAATGTCTGTGAATACATGGAAGCATTATTAAAATCATAAAAATGATGTTTTGGTTTTAAATACTTCTAAAAACATATGTTCTTTGGTATCAACAGTATTTAAATGTGTGATTTTAACAGTAAATCTGGGCTACAGTAGACTCATGTTAGCGCTGTTAGAAGTGACCCAGTGTTTGACGAGTCGATCTCTTCTCCCTTCAGTTCACCAGGTTGAACTAGTTTTACCTGTTTTACTCTCATTCTGCAACTTTGCCAGGGAAATTTGAAAATGTGTATTAGCCACTAGGTTACCCTCTGTTTTGTCAGAGAAGTGTTGGAAGTGTCCTGTTGTGACAAAAAGACATTACAAAATGGTGAGAAGGAATGCTAAGCTGATTCCAACAACTGAGAAAGGTGGACTAGCTACACTTTATGGACAGACAGTGAGTTCAAATCATTGTTAGGAAAGCACATGGACTCAATAGAAAGCAAAAAAGTACTTGGCATGTATCAGAAAGAAAAACATGAAAGGCATTATATGTTGCCACAGAGAATTCACCTTATCCTTAGCACATGAACGAGCTCAGTTTATTGCTAAGTTAAAAGAGCAGAACAAACAGTTGCACACTCAAGTGTCCTGTCTCATGAAAAAGGTGGGCCTTAACAAAGCCTCAACCAAATGTGACCCAAAAGACCAACAGTCAGATAAAAGCTATTCCAACTTACAGTCTTTCTGTAGACTAGAAGATAATATCAATACTGGATTGATGGATAAAGATGTAAATGCAGTTGAAGTGTGTGGAGCGAGACAAAAGGCTCAGAATAGGGTAAAAGGGGTTCACGCAGTTCCATCTGCGACCCCCATACTGCAGTTACAAGCAGTCAGTACAACTCTAGGTCCTGAAGACATAGAAAGACTTGCTGAGAGTTTGCCATCAGTGCATAGAAATTTTTCTGAGTTTAGGACAGAGTTGACCAGAAAAATGAAGCTCTATGATATGTCCCTAGCTGAAGTCACCCAGCTAATGTCACAAATCTTGACAGAGTCTGAATTCAATGATTCTGAAAGTGCTGTAAATAACTCTGAGTTTCAGCATTCCAGCAAAGGCGAATTGAGAGAAGGAGTTCTGAGTAGGCATGTGACGGTATCAAATTTTCATGTTGCGATTAATTGCTGAAGCTTTTGTCACGGTATACGGTATTATCACGGTATTGAAAAAAGTTGCAAAAAAAAGTGTTGTCAGTTTAACAGGTTTAAGAACTCTTTTTCTTATAACAAAAAGAACTCTGAACATTTAAATACAATAACGCAGTACACAAATTATAAAGTAAAACATTTCAAACAGATTAAAGTGCAAAAGAATTATAAAGAACAACAGGTATATCTCATTTTTAACGTTAGTTAATGCATTAAATAAGATTGAGAATGAGCTGAATGTTAATATTAGTTAAAACATACAACTTATCATTGTTAGTTTTAGGTCCATTAAATAATAATTACAACTTTTGATTTTAGTAATGTTAATAAACATTAACTAGAAATTAACATTAACTAAGATTAATAAATGCTATAATAAAAGTATTTTTTCATTGTCAGTTTGGTAATAATGAATTAACATGTTAACTAATGAAGCCTTATGTCATCAAGTGTTACTGAACAATAATCAGAACATTTCTAATCATTATAGGGCATGTTGTAGTCCAGATTAAAATATAAAAATGTTTAAGTTTGAAAATAAATAGCCAGTTAAGTCTTTAAGTATTAAGTATTTAGTGCTGTGATGAACAACATTGCGAATACAAAAAAACTGAATGGGTGTTTGAAGCATTTTAAATACTGTAGTACCGCAGTTGCTTTGTTTACGGGGTTTCCGGGGTAACCGCTGCATTTCTGCTGTCCCATCAGCGCCCTCTGCTGTCAGAGAGTGAACGCGCACTTTCATTCAGCGCGTCTCTTTCACTCGTTCTGCCATGTGCTTCTCATGCACCTTGGGTTTGTTTACATAGTGCGCGTGCCTCTTTGACGACACATACAGTGGTGTTGTGGATTTTATACGGTAGATGGGTAAAGTATTCTTAAATTGTAATATAAAAATTAGAATAATTCATAATAAATAATTATTCACTGTATTTTGAGGTGCCCACGGTAACAATATTGTGCATATTCATTATTGTGATATATCGCGTTATTGTGATATATCGTCACATGTCTAGTTCTGAGAGTGTTACAGAACCTTGTTGGACCAAAGGTAGACTGGTCAAAGATCACTAATTGTGTACAGAAGAAGGATGAGACTGAGTACACTGAAAGATTTTGTCAGTCAGCTGCTCCAGAGAAGGTGTTAGTGGATAATCGAGCGATAGCTCGCACATGGTTTGATGGTCTTGTATCAGAATATAGAAATGCACTGCCTTTCTTAGACCTCACATGGTCCAATGCAACCCTGCAAAACAACTTGGACAGGTTAGCTACTTGGGAAAGAGATTCTGATGTCAAGGCAAGGGTGAAGATTGCAGCAGCATCCTTTAAGGCCAACACAGAGAATCGACAGATACATAAATGTCCTAAGAGAGAGGGCAGTTTAGTGATGGGGAGTCGACTCCAAAAGAGTCGATTCCTCGACTCTGAATAGCCCCAGAGTCGGGGTCAACTCCAGCACAGGAATCGACTCTCGGTCTCGACTCTGTTGCTGCATGTGTCTGAAACCGCTCACTTGTTTCCTGGTTCTCAAATCCATAGCCTATATAAAGTAAGAAGTGAACGTAATGAAGCGAGGAATTCGGACACTGACGAATCGCGTTAGAGAGCTGTCGCAGAAACTTTGTCACATACATGTATCCTACATGTAACGTTAGCTTACTTTAGAAATAGATAACAGTCATAGTGACTTTAGTTTGTAATTATACATATCTCCGTGCCAGCTTTAGTATTGATGGTAACTTATAATGCAATAAATATAGATATGATTTTCCATGGTTAACCGTGTTCATAATCATTAAACTAACCATACATAATAAAAAAAAACTCACATCAACAATAAACACATCAATAAGTGAACATTATTGCATGCATTTTTGTAGGCCTATGTATTGTATTAATTTTATTATCTTTAACTCTCCTGTCCAAGCACTTTTAAGACAATGATCATGTGTGTTTAGCGCCATCACCCGACCATTATAATGAGATGAATTCATTAAAGAATCCCTTCTTTCTCGTTTATTTAATTCTGACATAATATTCGACCACAGATGTGTTTCGTGACTTTTCTCTCTGTAAAATTAGGTATCTGCAATTAGCTAGTTAGCAACATTGATACTCATCAAGTCATCGCTAAATTGGACTAATTTGGACAGTCTCGTTAAACGTGTGTTGTTTTAATGAGGGGATTTTAAGACTTCGCGTTGGGGAAAGATAAACTAATTAAGTGTCTAAGGACTGCCATCTTGCCTTATTTATGACCCTGTTTTGATGTAAAGTAAATGGAGTCGAGGAGTCGATTCCATCGACTCCTACAGTGGGAGTCGGGAGTCAAAGTCGACTCCAAAAAACCTGGAATCGAACACCCCTAGGGCAGTTGTCATTACTGTGGTAAACCTGGACATTGGATGAAAGAGTGTAGGAAAAACAAAAAGACATTAAGAGAAATGAACAGCTTTACTCAGCTCCTACTCAGTCTACTTGCTACATTGAAACTGCCCTCAATTCCACTCCAAACTCTTGGAGCAACAGCTTGTTAAGGTGCTAACTGTTTGGGCTGTGAGTGCTTAATTTCCCCAGTAATCTACAAGAAAGCTGAAAGACTCATTCTGAACAAAAGAAAGTTGTCTGTCACTTTCACCATTTGGGGGACACTGGTTAAGCTACAGCACACTCCAGTCACTTATCCATGCTCTGTGGGTTATGATGTCTGCTATGACTGATGTTTCATTGGATGATGGAGATGTAGAACAGTAAAGTTTGCAAATTAACTACAGGGAGAGAATAGGACACAACAGACCAGTGAGGAGCCTAGGGAAGAACCGAAGAGCAACAGGCCTCAGGGGCCAACCCTGTGGTGAAGACTTCCTCATAGGTTTCCCCCTCTCAGTTTATCCCCACCTTACTGGTCTATAGGTGTCAAATTGATTAAGACTAGGTTAAGAACAAGAACAACAAAACCACTATACGATCACTAGAAGTATATTATGATAAGAGTTAGACATAAAAACTATACGATCACCAGAAGTTTGCTGTGTTAATTTAGATGTAAAACCACTATACGATCAACAGACAAATGAAAGAATGAAGTGTATGCATGAATACTGCTGGCCTGCTGTTTCTTTGTTTTCTTGAGTTGCAGGTATGTGCATATGCCATGACGGTTCAAAAGTGGCACCCTGGTGTAAAGCATCACCTCACATCAATGAATGATCTTCATGACGACAAAGAATCATCTGAGCATCGCACTTATGTAAATGTTGGACATGACACAGAATAAGATGTATGTGCCTGTAGCTGTTACAAGTTGCATGACTGGAAAATGGGACCTATGTTAACAGAAATGCTCACAGGTTAATTGATAGAGTATTAACTGAAGTAAAACAAAACGGTGTGTTTTATTTTCTCTGCGCTGTCCAGGGCTTCCTGCAGCTTTCACACACAGATGAGAGTTGAGAGTTTGAGAGTTGGTCAGCTAAACAAAACAGGCCAAAGAAGTAATGGGCAATGTACGGGAGAAGATGTGAGGTACATTCATATTTCTGAAATAAATACCTATATGGTACCTATTTCTATGACGTGTGTAGAGTTGGCCATTGGTGAATTTTAATGAATATAGTGAATTTAATAAATGTCGGCAAATTATATTTGAATGGATTGTTATTGCTGCTTCCACTGATGTCTGACATCAGTGTGTATTTTGCAAACTCTAAATGTATTGTTTTACTGGTGCTTATGCGTATTTAAATGTCTGAAACCTTAAAAAAAAAACCGTACCGCTCAAAGGGTTAATAAATGGAAAATGAGATTTTGACCAATTTCTCATTTTTCATTTGTGATTTATAAATCAGTTTATGGCTTTGATATTTCATTCGCCACTTTATAAGCTTTTGAAATGAAAAAAAGTTTATATAATATGAATAAAAGTAAAATGTTTTCTGTATGATGAATGGGCATCAAGAATCCTTGATAAGACTTCCGGTTTGGTAATGTGGCGTTAGGACGCACGGTGTCTAAGCTCCGCATTATTTCATGTAATCCTTTCATAATACACCCTATTTTTTCAGTACATCGAACTCATTACATCCGTTTTTCATGTTTGAAACACCCCGTCTTCGGAATTTATACTCAAAATGAGCAAGTCTACGAGGACACGCGGTAAGCAACAGACTCAAGTCCAACATTTGAAATACATTTATTTTATGCTAAGTGTACTACAATTGCATTTACATTTCACTGTAACTGTAACTGCTGAAGCTAAACCTTGACCCCCATTGACCTGCCCCAATGTCCTACTATTGGTTGAACCAATGATTGATATTTTTTGAACACGCCATAAAGCCAATGCCATCACATTCACCAACAATCGGTTTTGCTGTACTTTTGCTAAACAACCGAACTCGCTGGAGTGTACACTATTGGGAATCTGCGTTGCAGATTTTGGCACATTTGTCAGAAGGAAACTTTAGAGTCTAGAAAGTCATTGTAGCTAAAGACACAAGTCTCACCATGTATTTCATATCTGAAAATGATCAAATTATTTTTAGATGAAGCTATATAATTTTTTAGATGAGACTTTCTTTTTGTGCAAACCACAGAAAACATGAGGTATGAACTGAAACATCTAGTTTGTTTCTGCTAACTGGCTGTAAGGGCAGAATTTTCAAACCCAACTTTTGCCTACAGCTCAGACGTAACCATGAGAAATTTGCAAATAAAATGATTTCATTTGTTACTTCAGTAATTTATTTTTGTTAAATACTATATTGTCCTGTTATGATTAAATGTCACATTCAATGAACAGTATTTGAGTTCTACTTGTTTAGTATAAAAATAGTATTGTCCTAGATAAAAGTTTACAGGAAATGTGTTTTGAGTTGCAAAAAATAATCATAAGTAAGTTTTATAATTATGACCTTTACCTTTTTTAATAATTTGCTCACACTTTGAATATCAGGTAGGCTATTGTTTAATTTAATTCAGTAGCACTTTTCACAATTTTGCATGGTTGCAAACAGATATACATACATATAGAAAGAAGTTACATAAGTAAATATTCAAAATGTCAAAATATGTAATTATGACAAATAAAGAAAACAACATATAGTCAGTTTGAAACGGTGAAAGAAATTCACGTACCTGATCAGAAGTTTTATTACATTTGTGTATTCCTAATGCACTTCAATGCACCTACTGTAATACACTTTTCCCATTAATGCTACTTTAATGGCCCTTATTTGCACTTTGAAATATGGACTGCAGCCCTTTGGCCTGTCAAAATATTATGAATTATTACTGATCCTGAGGAAAAAAAAAAAAAAAAACTGCAAAAAGTTAAAATGTCAAATAAATTCAGAAACATTAACTACATGAAAAGTAAATCATTTTAATTTATGCATCATATATAAATCCGCAGCTTAATGCAAGACCGCCAAATCATTTCATTGCGTTTTTGTCAGGAGCAGTTGCGGTGCATTGAGAGTTGAAGCGCACAGAGACAATCGGCAGAGGAATGTTACGGATGATTATATTTCATCTGCACACACGGAAACACAAGCAGTTCTGCACGTTCACATTTTCCACCAATGAACAGTACTGTCTGTGTTTTAGTGCGCGCACAAGAATAAAACTAATGTGCCGGTTTATGAAATCGCTTCATGTTGCGTTAATGACAGATAATGTCGGGTAAAAGGGAAGCAAAACATTCTTGATATTTAATGTTGCGTCTGCTGGTTTTATTTCTTTAACAGCTTAAAGTTTAATTCACGTTCATGTTATATAGCAACAGGCCGTTTCACGTTTATTTTCACGCACCAATTACTGTCTATATTAATCATTTTATCGGCGATTCACAGTCTTTTAATCCATATAATTTGTGCTGTCATTAATAGTTGTCATTAATAATGTCTGCGCGCTTATAGCTGTCCTTGTAACAGTATAGAGAGAACACAAAGTAACCCCAGTTTAGTGTAGTTTATATCTGCATGGTGGCGCAACAGGTAAGGCAGGTGCTCTTGTGCGACAGCGGCCCCGGGTTCGATTCCAGCCCGTTCTGGTTCCTGTATTCAATATAAATCTGTTCCCATTGTCTCACTGATGTTCACTGGATAAGTAAGTTACTGGTATACTGGGGCTGTCTGTAAAAGGCATATTCTAAAGCTGTAACTTTATTTATAAAGATTACTTTATTGTAGCCTATTTGAAGCACACTATAATGATGCCATTAGCACTTGGAATGCCATTGCAATGTGTTTCAAAATCACTAAAAGTTTGTTATCAGTATAATATTAATGTATGTTCAACACTCTTACAGTGTAACTGAATTGCAATTCTAATGTCACCAAAATACATTTAAAGTTTATGCTGAGTGAATTCTGCATTTCAAAACTTAAATACAAGAGTATATTTAAAGTGTACTTAAGTATACTTGGAATAGTTCCACTTTAGCACAAACAAGTATATTTAATACAACTTTAGTTGAACTTCAGCACTACTTTTGGACAAATAAAATGCATTTAGTACAAAATTAGTTGTTCCAATTTAGCAGACTTTAAGTATACCAATTTATAGCGTGCCACAAGTACATTTAGTTATACTAAAGTACATACAAATAAATTGTGTTTAAGTATACTATTTTTTCACTAGGGTAGACTCACCTTGTTTTTCCTTTTTGATTTCCTCAATCTGAGCTTCACTCTTAGCAAGTCTGATTTCCAGATCTTGTAGTTGCTTCAGTACATCTGTGCATATTTTCAAAGGACAAGTCGATTCTGAGTCGGCAGGTTCTGTCGCGAATATGACATTCGGAGCGAATACAAGACATTTGTACAGAAGCAGAAGAACTGATACTCTTAACTTCATTCTTAATGCTTTAGCTAAAGCGTGTTGGAGATGTGCTGTATGTGGATGTTCAGAATGCTACAAATCGAATGCTTTTATACCATAATCTTCAGTAATGCACACGATTAACAATTTAGCCAATGACAGACAAAATAGCCTACAGCATATGACTGTTTCTCAAAAAATACCATTGTGCTAGCTTAATGTTTTACAAGTGTATGCAATGTTGACAGATTAAAGTTGTGTTTTCTTTGGCAGCTTTGATCTTACAAAACACTGAACTTTGGGCTTAATAACAGTACAAACTATACAGTACTAGACATACATTCCTCTATGTTTGCAACATGTTTTTTCTGCATTCACTGTAGTTTGGATTCTGAGAGCCGCACAGTGACGAAACGCGGCTGTTTGAGATCTTGCTGTGCTTATTCCATTAATTCACGTATCATATCATACAAGGTATAAATAATTTAAATATACATATCAAATACTAGAACATGTGTATGATCAGGGACGTGCACAGACATTTTGGGGGGCAGGGGCTCAAGTGGAAAAAAGGGCACTTCTCATAATTAGTTATTTAAAAAAAATGATAAACCCTTAAATATATTAACACAACTCTGACTTCCTTACCAATTTATTTTAATTCTCTCACACTCACGCAATTATTTCATACTCCACAGATTTCTACAAAATAATCAGTTCACACACAGAGAACATTGTCCTCTTTAGTATTCACTAGGTTTATCACAAGAGCAGGCAACAGCAAAGGAAACTATGCCACAATGTGCATGTTTTTTATTTTTAAGTAGCTATATATTTAGAATAAATGACTGCACCAAGGAGAGGACATAGTTTCACTAATAATTTGTTTATTTTGCACAAATCAATAAATCGTTTTAATTCTTTTGGCGTTATTGGAATACTTCTTTCATGTAGTGGACAATTTTAAGATTGTGGTCTACTCCATCTGTTTGCATCTGTAGATTTCTTCTAAATTAACCAAAACAAGCTAATCTGCATATTTAAACACATCAAGAGTTTTTTCCCCTGAAATGTTGTAAGTACATAATATATATTATAACACATGCCTGCAGAGGGCGCCAAAAGCCTGCTGATTATTGTTGTTACACAGCACAGCACGATCAAAGCCAACCACCATAATTAAAAATATATTATTAAAGTAATAATATTCGGCCATTTTTTTTTTTTTTTATATATATATAAATGCTACAGCCACTGTAATTTCTTCAACAAGAATATGTGGACATCAAACATGCAAAGACAGAGCGAGGGTTTAAACTTTTATTCATGTATTCTCCTGTGTAAGTGTAGATTTAAGAATGATAGCATTATGTAATGCTATCTGTAGTTTTAATAAATCGTGCATCCTTAGAAAACTTACGGTATTGACAGCCCTACATCTTTACCATGGTTCAAAATGCAATGCATAGCACATTAAAATAATTGAAATTATAATATGACATAAATTGCATTAGTATCAAATCAATCTCACCCTTAAATAGTCAAAAATTATACATATATAGGCTACCTGAAAGGAATGCACGGGATGGATTCATCTAGGGCTTTTCTCTTTTTCGCTTCTCATCGCCAGACAGCAGTTGTATTTTCCCGGGTATAGTTGTCACAAGTTTTCAGCCAGCAGCAAACACGAGGCGGGGCGCGCGCGGGAATGAATGGCGTGTCACGGAGGGAGGGCAGCTGAACTCGACAAAGCCGACCTGATATATAGTATTTTTATATATATATATTTTTTTATTATTCAGTAAATATATTTGTTTGACAGGGAAGCTGTGCGCAAACAGGAATATTTATTCATTTATTAAAAAAAATAGCCCCCCAGAAAAAAGGGCACTTTCTCTCGAGGAAGAAAAAGGGCAGGGGCTCAAGCCCTCTTTTATGTCTATGTGTGCACGTGCCTGTGTCTGATGTAGTATTTTAGTTAATTTACTCTTGATAAGCTCTGATTTCTGAGACACACACAAAGGAAACAGCAATGCAGCTATTTAATTTGCGCTCAGTTCATTCAAAGAGTTTACACTCATTCATTATTGCAGTGACCCTACAGGTTTGTGTATAATACTGTGCTTTCCCCTGGCTCTTCTGAAATCCAGCAAACACGATGTAACCAATCACATATAAGTTTATGAGATTTATAAATTATTGCATTCCTTTTTTATTCACAATTTGTACAGTGTCCCAACTTTTTTGGAATCGGGTTTGTATTTATATAAATATTACATTAAAAAAAATGCAATTAAGCAATAACTTATTAAACACTGTTTAAAATCCTCATGCAATTATTCACGAGAAACTAACAAATGTCAACAAATTATTAAATTAAAACCAATAAAATCAAGTCCAACAATTTCAGTTTCTCCCATCAGTCTGATATAATTCAAAAATCAAAAAGTAAACATTCAGAAATTGACAAGAATGCAGTCAAACGTTTTATTTTTTAATAAAAAACAAAATAATTAAAACCATTAAAATTACTCATTGTCTTAATTTTTAATAAAGATAATTTGGCACTGCACAATATATTTTAAAGCAAATAAATGTAGCCATCCAAGAGCAGTGCTGTATCTCTAATGTGATTAAATACGTCATCAGCGGACAGGTGGGTAGCATAATGTCACTTTTATATGTATAAGCGCTTTATACAATATGCTTGTGCTTGTGAGTTTTTCTTTTGAGCGCCAGTAATGAAACAAATGACAGCACCCACCCGGCAGCGGTAGACGGTACTTTTCCCACGAAAGTAAATCGGGCAGTGAAATTAACCTGTCGTAAAGAATGTCTTGATCGACTGGGATACAGCAGCTCTTCTGGCCTCCCTCTCCTTCTTTTCATGGCGTTTCTGGTACCCTGATTTATGTTTTCGTTTAATTTTCAATCGGTCTCCTACTCTTACACCAACTTCTTCTCTAACTTTAGCTGCCGCGTCAACTCTGATTGGCCCTATTCACGAGATAGGGTGGGACTTACTATTTTATTGGGTCCCTCTGATGTTTATCGCTGACTGAATAATTAATAGATACTCCGTGTTGGACTAAACCGTTTTTCTGGAGGGGTGAAGAGCAGATATTTGGAAAACTAATTTAATCAAATTGCATGTTTCTGTGGTATCTCGACAAAAATCTCTGGCATACAACTAATATAAATATTAGAATTATTCACAGAACAGGGGCCTATTGTTTAACTGCTGGATTTGGTGGGGCCCCCACAAGATTTTTTTATTATACCATGTTTAAACTGCCTGTTTTGGGGTGTGATTAAAAATGTGCCGATTCACCTTTAAATGCTCGCGCTCCCCGCCCCCAACCTCGCGACTTCAATAAACATAACAATAGAATAAGTTCACACCGCTAATATAACCCTCAAAATGTATCTTTACAAAGTGTTAATCATGCAGCATATCAGATCATGTAAGTATAGTATTTATTTGGATGTTTACATTTGATTCTGAATGAGTTTGATAGTGCTCCGTGGCTAAAGCTAACATTACACACTGTTGGAGAGATTTATAAATAATGAAGATGTGTTTATGAATTATACAGACTGCAAGTGTTTAATAATGAAAATAACGACGGCTCTTGTCTCCGTGAATACAGTAAGAAACAATGGTAACTTTAACCACATTAGCAGTACATTAGCAACATGCTAACAAAACATTTAGAAAGACAATTTACAAATATCACTAAAAATATCATGGTATCATGGATCATGTCAGTTATTATTGCTCCTTCTGCCATTTTTCGCTATTGTCCTTGCTTGGTTACCTGCATAAAGTGTTCATTCAGCTGTGCAGCTCCAGAAATTAGTATTAAATTGACTTCATCAGGCTCTGAAAACTCTTCAAAAAGAACACAAAGAATGTCCTTCTCAGCTGCCATAGTTGCAACTCATGCGTCATCAGAACAGGGTGTTCAATGCACCACCGTTAACGTTTAAAAAACGTTTTGCAACGTTTTGTTGGGGCTGAACACCATAGATATACATAATAAAGGCTAGATGTCTTATGGCGGAGTCTCTAACGTCATCACCGGCGGCCATCTTGTCACAGGCAAGCTTTCTGGTGGGCTCTGTGGTACCTGATGTAAGGTGAGCGATCTGCACGAACACAAATACTCTCATCTCGCTGAAATCTTGACGGATTTACAAATGGTTTGGTTTCTTACAAACGTTATTAACGTGGCTATAATTCTGGATGCTTGAACATGTTGAAATTGCAGCTTTACTTTTCGAAAAAGACTTAATCGTGCAGCATAGTTGTGTATCACGGCTACTTTCCCAAGTTATCAAGGCTGATTCCACAATCGAGCTGTTCAATTATATAGGTTTTACTGACAACAATAACGATTTTATGACAACTAATCTTTTGTCTAAATTACAATCTTTGTGGATGTGGTTGTAGTTATTAGCTGGCTAATAACAAGAAGCTTTGAGTGAGACCTAGTAGTTACAGTTTAGCTGCTACCCAGCAATTTTACATCAGTGGGAGAGGCAGAATTGCTCTTTCTTTTCAATATAACTTAAGTTGCACATGATTTCCAATCGGTTTGGTTTGTTAAAAACATCTTACATTATGATACAGGAAATTGCTGGCTTTATAGGAGAAGATGCCAGACTTTTGTGCAGCCTACGGATGCTCCAGTCGCCGTAGTCTCAAAACGAGAGCCCGTGGGATCACCTTTCACCTGTAAGATATGACAATATTATGATTATATTTGGGATAATCGTTAGTTACTTAGTGGATGTATGTACAATACAGGTCCTGTTACACAGGAACAGCGGGGCTATGACATAATAGTATTACAAGATTGTTGTTAACCCTAAGCTTTTTACAAGTTTGTTTACACAATCGTTTCTTTTGGACACCTTTTTTTTTCTTTTTTTTTTTTCTTTTTTTTTGGAACAGTGATCTCTGAAGTAGGCACAGTGCAATGTCGAGGGGAAAAGCCTAGTAAATGGCCCAACCCTGAAGAAGTTAAAATAAACATGTAATAATTCAAATTATTTTATTATAATATTCATATTATAAAAGTGTATATATATATATATATCTCATGTTGCCATTCTGTACACTGAGTTTTAGTAGCCTATATATTGATGTAACATAAATACCTTGTGCGTGTGTATATTCATTGCACCTATCTGTTCTGTTCAATGTTATTTTCATATGGAAGTCCATGGTTATAATTATTCATAAGTATGCAGTGTCATAAGTACATCTCTGACGTTTATAACAAACCAAACAGTTTGAAAATCGGTAGAAAATTGAGCAAGTTATGGTTATTTAAAAAGTACGTGCACCATTAAAACACAATGTTACGAGTGAGCGAGCTGACTGTGACAAGATGGCCGCCAGGTGCAGACGTCGACCTCCATTGGCCAGCAGCGCGGACGAGACATCTAGCCTTTATTATGTATATCTATGCTGAACACAGCCTGGTTGTTGCAGCGTGTACGTCACGTGACATGTCCAGTTTTCCGCTGGGGCAAGGAGAAGACATCATCAAACAAATGAAAATACAAAAACGGCAAAAAGAAATGATGATAACTCAAAACTATACAAAGTCAGAATGCCACTGAACAAAAAAACAAAACCTCAACTAACAAAAGGGCAAATTAAGGCGAGACACGGCAGGTGAAAACATCGTTTTTTCATGCAGTGGTCAATTTTGAGATTTTGGGCCAGTTTGCTCCCTTAACATGTAAACTTTCATGTCAAAATACTGGCTTGTCTAATGCCTTGAACATAGGCTGGCATATGCAAAAGTTGGGGCCGTACAGGGGCGATTCTAGGGTCAGAGCTTGAGGGGTGCTGAGCACCCAATGAGCCCCACTGCCACCACCCACCCTCTTTTCACACAAAAACAAAAAATATGTCTATTGAAAAATAACTTTATCATTTTAACATTGATTCAACTAACTCCAAAATCCAGATTTTTTTTTTTTTTTTGAGACCTTTTCAGAACACCAGCTTAATTGTGAGAGTTCACACAGACAGCCCCCTGTAACAAACACAAAACCTTCTTCACTCAGCTGGTTTTCCTGACTGTTAACTCCATGTGCCTCCTTTTGTATCAACAGTCATCAGATTGGTTAGATTAGATTCAACTTTATTGTCATTGAACAAAGTAACAGGTACTTGGACAACAAAATGTAATTCATCTTCTGTAAATTATTTACAAATGGCCATCTCTAACATATCTGGTTGCACGCCTGTCTGAACTTTCATAAACCAATATAAGTCATCAATAAATAATAATAAAACAAGCTTCACATCAAGAGCAAAAAAAAAAAGAAGGTAAAACCAAAAAGTCCAAAATATCCAGATTATTTACAGAGGTCTTGAAAATACTTAGAAAGTAAAGATATAAAAAAAAGAAAGAGAGGGAAATCTTTTAAGTACTTCCCCTGAATCTCCATTTGGCTCTACTTTGGGAGAGTTAATCTATGTCGCCGCACTTTGAGGGTGGCAAACCTGTCAGTGACCCTTTGGTGTTCAATTTTTTCAAGCAACTCCTTCTCAATAGACATCACAGCTAGGTGCTGGAGTCTGCTTTGGCCTGTGGTCCTCCTGAGCCATGTATATACAGTGATATGTCGTTTGTTTTCACTCTGGTCCAAACGCCAGGGCTTCATGTTTCCAGACGCACGTGACGTCATGTTTACATGACTCCCGATTGTTAAAATGAGTATCAAATTAACGATAAACTTTAACAACAGAGACACACGTACGCACTACACAGGTACGCAGTTTATTTGTCGCGCTGCTGTTTTTGTTTCACGCTCTAGCAGTTAATAAACAGAACCGCATGCGTCTTGCGGAAGAACATTGTAACCGGCGCTACTTCTCTCCGTTTATGACTATGGACGGGTCACCCAGGTCCTGTGCTACTCCACAGCGAAATAAACACTTATTATAGGTGTACCATGGTGATTCAGGATACTGACTCCAGTACTCACCGATATGGTTTCGGAATAGGAACAACTCCAGGTAAAAGGAAAGAAGTGTGAGACACAGCTTTGGAGCAACTTAGTTGATTCACAACACTACATAACGGGTTCTCACTCTGCGTGTGTTTCGTGCTGGACCCCTAAAAAGGGGCTAGCCTCGCCCATGTCCAGTATCACTCTGGAGACTGTAAGCTGGATCATGAACAGTTTTTATTTGTATATCCTCCTTGAGTAGCACATTTTTAGCACGGTCTCTGTTTTGTATTGTCCCTTTGTATTGACATTCGTTCACTAAGCAGTCCGGTGTGAAATGTTTCGCGCAGACATAAACGAATTTCGGCAGAACTGAGGGAGCATTTTCCTGGAAAACCAAGTTAATCCACCTTGTTTTCAGCAGCTCAGATTTCGGGAGTAAATGGAGAGAGCTATGTGGATTAATCCATCCAGCTACAGAACACCTAAAACACTTGGGAGACGTTCTCGTCAGTGGAGCAATGACGGACTCGCTGTGAACGCGCTCAGGGCGGGTCTATGTTCAAACTTCAGTGTCAGTCAACATTCGTGGGCGGGGCCTGTGGCTAATGTGACGTCACACTGCCAGGGATCTGGAAACGGCTTGTTCTGAGACACTGCTTATGATTTATGGGGATTAAAAAAAAAGAGTGGGTGGATTTTTATCACTATAGGGTGGTTGTGTACACACACTGCCAACACACATTTATGTCCAAACACCATGCAAAAGTGAATTTTGCATAATAGGTCCCCTTTAAGACGCATTAATTCTGGATGTACTGGAACGTTGTAAATGTGTGTGTGCAATGCATTTTCCCTTTGGTGCTTGCCGTAGAAAGACAAGAGTCGTGCACTTTTATACTGGAGTGTTGCGGGTTTTTCGGGCTTGTCCTCTCATGTGTTTGTGATGCTTAATAAAGTTGAGAAGAGTTCAGACGGCTCTCGTTTATTGTTTTCATATTCATAAGTGTTTAGGCGAAGCTTTCACGAAGGCTTGTACAGTGTTTTATTTACTGTTGGTTACTAGATTACCATACCACTGTCATCCGCTCAAACAACTAGTCACTGGGGGCATGTTCAAGCTCAAACCGGTGCGCAACGTTTTGCTACGGTTTCCTGGTTGAACGACATGTTTCCTGGAAACGGTGTGCAACAGGGTTTGGGATACGTTTTCTCTTGTTTGGTGGGTGTGTCAAAAATGTCAGCCCAATCAGCAGCAACATGTTATATGAACCACGCGGTATTAAAGAGCTCGCACAATGGGTCCAAGTAAAGTCGTTTTTATTTTGGACGGCAAGGGCAGTGACTGTAACATTGAGTGTATTTTGCAGTATTAAATCGACTTCATCAGGCTCTGAAAACTCTTCAAAAAGAACACAAAGAATGTCCTTCTCAGCTGCCATAGTTGCAACTCATGCGTCATCAGAACAGGGTGTTCAACGCACCACCGTTTCCGTTTAAAAAACGTTTTGCAACGTTTTGTTGGGGCTGAACGCAGCCTGGTTGTTGCAGCGTGTACGTCACGTGACCTGTCCAGTTTTCCGCTGGGGCAAGGAGAAGACATCATCAAACAAATGAAAATACAAAAATGGCAAAAAGAAATGAGATGATAACTCAAAACTATACAGTCAGAATGCCACTGAACAAAAAAACAAAACCGCAACTAACAAAAGGGCAGATTAAATAACACGGACGTGAAGGAACAGGAGAGCAAAGATTGTCTGCTTCGAGTTCATCCTGTCGCTCTTGTGAACACTGGTGGAAGACAGGATTGGCAGCAGAGACGGGACGTCAGTCAGGTTAACAATGATAGAGAGCTTCCTCAACCAATAGTAGGTGAGGGAAAGGAAGAGAGAGAAAACACAGAGGCACACAACTAAGGGACATAACACTTGTAATAAGTTGTATCAAACTACTCACACATTGTTTGAAAAACGCACACAAACCACACAATTATTTCATATTCAATGACTCTCAATAAATACAGATTATATAAGTTATCCATCCATCCAAATATAAATATTTAAAATCCATCCATCCAAATCCCTTTTACCTAATCATTTTTGGCCATTTTAAAAACTCAGAAATAACCTTATAGAAACTCAGATGTGATTCACATACTTTTGAAACTGACCTTTGGGCATCTGAACCAATCTGGCTCAAACCCTTATGAGACACACAGGACAGCGAGTCAAGTCATTAGCCATCCGAACTTTGTCTGTCCAAATCCTGACAATGACATAGCACTGGTCCAGCTCAACTTCTCTGATTACATGAAGCCCGTCTGTCTGACTGTGGCTGCTAGTGTTTTCCTGCAGGTACAGAGACCTGCAATCTGGAGGTGAGGAAACATTCGCTTGGCAATTAACCAGATACAAACTATTATGTCATCTTTGCTTTGCACCAATGTTAGTTTTTGCTTAGTCTTAGGTAACTTTATTACTTTGAATTTGATTAACTTAAACCATTTAAGGCAACTGGTTTCATCAAACCATTTAAGTAGGTATATATCGTAGTCAACATTTGAGGCTGTAAACAGATAGGGAGCTGTTTATTAGATTCATTTAGTTATAGATGGACATACAACAAACAGACACAGTTTGTTAGGACAGCTTTTTGATCCACTTCAAATGTTGACTACTGTAGTTGTTAAGACTTAGTTAGATTTGTTACCTGATTTCAAACTGAATGTATGGAATAAACGTAAAATCTTTAGGTTGAGTTTAGTCTAATGATTGACATGAAATATAAATAAATTTAACCCAAAGCATATGAGTTTACAGTACTCATATTTGTTAGTTTTAAAGCTTGAAAGGTTTAAGGCAATCTGTTTGAGTTACTGTAACTTATCAGGTTTTACAGTGTGTAAACCTCAACAATTTACCTAGAAATGTTTTGTGAAAGCCATAAAATGTGTCCTCTGATCTGTCACAGGCCAGATTCCTGATACACTGCGGGAGGTGACGATACCAACTGTGAACAACAGTGACTGTGATAATGCTTATGGAGGAATCGACATAAACATCACAAGCAATATAATTTGTGCTGGATTGTTAAATCAGGGAGGAAAAGATTTATGTCAGGTACCAGTCATTCATTTGAACACTTTTTAATCTAAATCAATTTACAAAAACACTGCTTATCAGTTTTGGTCACCAGCAAACTTTAGTTGCTCAATTAAGACCCATGTTTACTCCACTGATCATCGTACACTACCACTGCTTTTGATACGACACCTGTGGCCATTTACATAAACTGCTTCGACTCGTCTTAAAAGTTAGTCATCTGATATTCTTCTGCAAGGGTTGCAAAGTTCTGGGAACTTTCCATGGGAATTAACTGGAATATTTGGGAATTAATGGGAATAAACAGGGAATTGCAGGTTAGCCTATAACAGGGAACTTAAATGTAGTTGAAAAAAATCCTGCAACATAATCTTAATCATAACCAGATTTTATGCAATTTTAGTTTTTCAGTTTTTACCCTGCACATTCCTCAGTCACATTCACACAGCACACTACTTAGTGCAGGGCTATTGAGGCCACGCCCCTTACAAGCACTGTGCATTCCTCCATAACATGCACATTTGATCAAATATAAAGAAAAAACAGTAATATTATGAAATATTATTACAATAATTCCATTAAAATAGCTGTTTTCTATGTGAATATATAGTAAAGTGTAATTTATTCCTGTGATTACTCCAGTCTTCAGTGTCACATGATCCTTCAGAAATCATTCTAATATGATGATTTGCTAATGTTGGAAAAAGTTGTGCTGCTTAATATTTTTTTATAACCTGTGATACTTTTTTTCAGGATTCTTTGATTAATAAAAAGTTAAAGAGCAGCATTTATTTATTTAGAAATCTTTTGTAGCAATATACACTAGTGTTCAAATTTTGGGGTCAGTAAAAATTTTTTTCTTTTTTTTATAGAAATGAATACTTTTATTCAGCAAGGATATTTTAAATTGATAAAAAAAAAAAAGATATTAAAGATTTGTATTGCTAGAAAAGTTTCTATTTTAAATAATTGCTGTTTTTTTTAACTTTTTATTCATCAAAGAATCCTGAAAAAAGAATCACAGGTTCCAAAAAAATATTAAGCAGCACAACTTTCCAACATTGATAATTGAGTATCAAATACGCATATTAAGAATGATCTCTGAAGGATCATGTGACACTGAAAAAAAAAAACATGCATAACAATTGCTGCAATAAAAATATATTTACATATTTACTAAATTAGAATTCATTGGATGCAAAAAAAATAAATAACTGTTATTTCATGTTATTATGACCAAACTAAAAGTTTATATTTCATGTTTGTATATGATTTATATAAATTTATATTCCTGTAAATTAATGTTAAGGTTCCAAATTGGAATATTTCCAAAATTCCCCAGGTTAAGTGCCTGTGGAAATTTTCCGTAAAGTTTCCAGAAATTTACTGGAAACTTCCTGCCCCTTTGCAACCCTAGTTCCTAGTGACTTTTTCAGTTACATGAAAACGTAGATCGGTCAAATTTGAATAAGAAAACTAAGACTGATTAGCACTTGCTAGATACGACAAGCTCACACTACAGAAAAAAAAATGAATAGACGATCATGATAGCTTTTATCTTTTTATTTGCAATGTTTAATAGTTTAAAATTAGCAGTTACATTAATTATAGATCCAATCCAAGACACTGTCTACACTGGGGAAAAAAGCTTTTCTTACTCAGTATTTTTGTCTTCTTTCCAGTCCAAATATCTATAAATTCTTAAATCAAGAAGCATTTACTAGATAATACGGGGGGAAAACCTCAAGTGAGTTTTTTGTTTAAAACGAGCTAAATTATCTGCCACTTGGGGTAAGAAAACATTGTTTTCAAAGTTTGTACTAAGTTGAAAATATCCTCAGTATAGATGATGAATTAAACAGATGTTGTTTTCACACATAAAGAGCCTTTGTTATGTAGAAGCAGAGCATCTGAATGTGTCATGATCAGTGATTCACAGCACATCTAATGTGTAAACGACAGGACCGGTACTAATGATGCAGTGTTAATGGAGTCACATAAAGTCTTTGTTAAAGTCTTTGTGATGGTCATGGTCACATGATGCAGTGATTTACAGCACATCATCTCTAATGTGTAAACCAAAGTGACCTGTACTAATGATGAGTGTTAATGGAGTCGCACATAAACCAGCTCACAAAAGATGCTTTTGTCATTTTAAAGTAACACAACTTTGACCAACTATAACTCAAAACACTATTTACAGTCAAAGTAATGGAATAACATCAAAATGTGTGAAATTGAAACACTCAAAAAGCTTTGTGATAAAGTAATTAAGACAACAGTCAAACTACATAACTATATAATATATATATCTGTGATCAGTGCCAAAAACAACATGTTTACAAATGTCTGTAAATGTAAAAAAAAAAAGTAAAATGTTTAAAATATTTAAAATTAAAACATTTATTATATATATGTCAATGTTACATTATATACAGTATGTCAACAATAAATATACAAGTACAGTGCTCAGCATAAATGAGTACACCCCCTTTGAAAAGTAACATTTTAAACAATATCTATATAAAAATCTGTAATTTAAGTTATATTATTAACCTTATGTTCATGTTATAAGTTAAACAGATGTTATATTAAACTTAGTCTTGTCAACATTTTGGAAATTGTTTTTGTGTTCATTGAGATATTGTTTAAAATGTTACTTTTCATTTACGCTGAGCACTGTATATGTCACATTATATGTCGACACTATATATAAACTAAGTTCCATCTTCATTTATTTATGGTATCTACATATACATTAAAACAGTGAAGAGATATTTGTTGTTGTTGTTGTTGGTTTCTTACTAAACTAAGCTAAACTACAGCACTAGAGCATGATGGGCCATCAACACCTGGGCAGGGGCTGCAGGATTCAGCCTGATTGGTTGTTTTATCTGGGGGCTGTTGGGTGCTGAGGGCTGATTGGCTGTTTGACCTGAGGTCTGTTGAAAGGAGCCTGTCTGCTGTGAAAGGTTACAGTTGTTTTTCAGTATCACCTGGAGATCATCTATTGTTTGTGACCAGTCACTGCTTGTTTTGGATATTCAGCATTTGAAATGGCTTCCAAAGGGTACGTACTTCCTATCTGTTTACCTTATGCACACTGCAAATTATGTTTTACTTAGTATTTTTGTCTTGTTTCCAGTCCAAGTATCTAAAATTCTACTAAACAAAGAAGCATTTCCTAGATATATAAGCAGTATTGTGGTGTTTTCTGAAGAAATAAATCCAAATTAAGTGAGTTTTTGCTTAAAACAAGCTAAATTATCTGCCAATGGTTTAAAATCTTAATTCGTCTTAATTCAAACTGAAAACAATATTTTTCTTTTTACCCCAGTGGCAGATTATTTTGCTTATTTTGATTTATTGGGTCGTCGTTTTTTGCAGTGTAGCAGTCACCTAAAAGAAAGTTTTTATATAGCTTATTGTCAGTGGAGTCAGCTCAATTTGTGTTGCATTTCACCAAGAATTTGTAGATATCAAGTCAAAATAGTCTTTGTGACTGAGTAAATAACAAGTCTGTTAAAATTGATGGGTAGAGGTTTCTTGGAATAAAATAATTGTTTTCTGCCTTATTGAACGTCATTTCTCATTGGCTAGGAAATGTAGTATAATCTATTGGGAACAATTCACTCTTCTCTATAACTTACTGTAGCACTACAGGTTTTTCTACGTATATTCCTTTGTTTGGAAAGCTCCTTCGACCTTGTGTAATCTGATGCCGTTTGTTGTTTTTGAAGAGTTGTGCTGCAGAATGAGAGTCTCATGACATGATGCCTACTTGTTATTTAACTTACCGATAACTATTTTGTCTTCTTATTGTTCACACAGATCTTTCCACAGCCGGATGTACTTCCTGTGCCCTCACTGCAAGAAGGCTCCACGCTCTCTTCCTGGGCACCTCAGGACGGCGTGCATGCGTGACCGCACAGAGGCAGAGGTACAGGCCACGGTGATCGAAGCCAAGAAAGAGATGTCTGAATTTACCCACAGGGGACGTTTCTGGGAGTACCAGCGTATTCAAGACATTTTGGCAACTGCTGATCCTCTTTCCAGGTGTGTAAATTACATTTTATGCTTCGCTGCTTTGTCATGTTGCAGTACAATATTCAATATTTATTCAAATGTTTGTGTATTCACTACGGTTTAATTTCCTCAGGTTGCTAGACGAGATGCAAAAGAAGGGCTTAGTGGTAAGAAACAAACCTCCAGTCCTCCCTTCCCCCACACTGCCTGTGCCCTCTTTACCTTCATCTGCTCCTCAAAGCCCTGGAGAAGGTGCGAACGAGCCACATGTTGTGACGAACGTGACCCCAGAAACTGCTGAGAAGCATTACTGGATGAAAACGCCGGCAGATGCATTTCTGGCCCAGAGCGTGACGGACCAGCTTCCTGGAAAAACACGGTATGTAATCTGAAATCTAGCGAACGAAATTATTAGTAGTAGTAATTTTGCTACTCAAGCCAGTCATTAATAGGCATGTTCTTCATTTTTTTCATCCTTTGATCTTCTAGAAGTGGGTTTGGTGGGGCTTCCAGCCGAGAGGAAAGGGTGAATGAACAGACGGCGTTTGACTTGATGGTTCAGTCTTATCCAGTGACTCTTGACGGGTCTCCTCCGAAAAGGGCACGCAGACACGAACTGTGTGCTGAACACGAGAGGCACTGCTACGACCGCTGGCGCAGCGAGCAGCTCAAGCTGCGTGAACAGAGTGTCCTTGGTGAGGATCCAAATACACGTTCTGCTACAGTCATATATGTAATGTCAGGGCGGCACAAATAGTGAAATCTCTTAGAACATGTGACCACAATGGCTAATGCTTCTTGTGATTTGTCTTTATAGAACATTTTGGTTGCCGTCAGCCGTCTGAGTCACGAGTGGAGGCCTGGATTAAGAGACAAGGGTGGACGTCGAACATCCCTCAGGCTTCCCCAATACTCCAGCAGTGGAAGCCCTACGGGACCGCTGACTCTGCCCTTGACAGTGGCTTTGTGATGAAAATGGTTAACACTCAGCGCTGGAAAGGACTGATTGTTCAGGATGTCCCAGGGAAAGGCCGTGGTGTCTTCACCAAGAGGTCCTTTAAACACGGTGAGGTGGTCTGTGACTACCACGGACGGCAGGTCAGCCGAGAGGAGGGAATGAAGATCTACTCCTCGACTGCTGACGTGAGACCCAGAACAAAGAGGGCAAGGCCATGTGCATCGATGCCCACGAAGAAAACTGCCAGTGCCATCCCCTCACAGTGACCAACGGACGTCTGATCAACCACTCCAGAAAGAGGGCCAACATCCATCCAAGGCTGTTCGTCCACAATGACAGAGATGTCATTCTCTTCATTGCGTCCAGGGACATTCCAGTTAACGCAGAGCTCCTCTTTGATTACGGCCTGAAGAGAAAATCTTTTGCTGGTGAAGGAGTAAATTTAAGCTTCACGTGTTAACGTAGGCTACACAAAGAAGTGTGAGCGGGCCATTTTCCAAGCCACATTACTTTTTGTGCCTACTTCTTTTTGTTTGGCCACAAAACACCACCCCTCTTGGTCTTCAAGTTGCCCTGAACGTCTCCCCTGTGGCGCTGTCTCTTTTTTAGTAGGTTACACAAATGTATGTGAGCGGGCTATTTTCCAAGCCACATTACTTTTTGTGCCTACTTTTTTTTTTTTTTGAGCCACAAAACACCACCTCTCTTGCTCTCCAAGTTGCCCTGAACGTCTCCCCTGCGGCTCTGTCTCTTTTTTAGTAGGTTACACAAATGTATGTGAGCGGGCTGTTTTCCAAGCCACATTACTTTTTGTGCCTACTTCTTTTTGTTTGGCCACAAAACACCACCCCTCTTGGTCTCCAAGTTGCCCTGAACGTCTCCCCTGTGGCTCTGTCTTTTTTTAGTAGGTTACACAAATGTATGTGAGCGGGCTATTTTCCAAGCCACATTACTTTTTGTGCCTACTTTTTTTTTTTTTGAGCCACAAAACACCACCTCTCTTGCTCTCCAAGTTGCCTGAACGACTCCCCTGCGGCTTTGTCTCTTTTTTTTTTTTTTTTTTTAGCAGGCTACACAAAGATGAATGAGCGGGCCATTTCCAAGCCATTCATTTTTGCCTACTTTTTTTTTTTTCAGCCACAAAAAAGAATATACACCAATATACATATTTTGTTTTTTTTCAATATTCATACTGGTACTGCAACAGGTAATGACACAAAACCTTTATACACACTCTCACAAAATATGTATATAAATATGTAATGTATTCAAATAGACATTCAGTAACCTCTCCTTATTTCTTACAGTGACAAGGATCGCCACATGTCTGCTGAGACAGAAAGCCCTGCTGCCCATCATCCGTTTGTCCTAGAGAGAAAGACGGCTGACTTCTCCAGCCAAGATAAGCGAGTCTAATTTGTGTTTTCTTCATTGCAGCTATAAATAACCAAACACCAGCAGCTCACTCAAGGACCACTTCATGTCATGATGAGGACTCCGGAGGGTATCGTTTGCCCACATTTGAGACGGTGCGTGTCATCGTGCACAACACACAACTAGATTGTAACTCCACAAAATTAGTTTGCTTTATTTGTTCAGGACTTCATGTTGTTTGTGTGTTAAATGCATTTTATTCTTCTCTCATATTTCTTTTTCTGTGTATATGTTTAAACTCTCTCTATCTGTCACAGTGAGAAGGACTGCTGGTGGTCCGCTGTGAGACAAACCCTTGCCCATCATCTATTGGTCCTGGAGAGAGAGACCGCATCTCTGTGTGGGAGCAGATCCTTGACACCATCGCCACTTTCTCTGAAAACTCCATTTGAAACCAAATTGGTTTGACAACTCCACCCGGAGCATGACACAAACAAAACTGGACGAGAGACTCTTTATGTAACTCCAAGTTTTCAAGTTGATGTCTACTACTAGTGTTAATGTTTTAATTCTGTTTATTTTATGTGGTTTGGCTTTACTATTTGTTTAATAAATTGCATTATGTACTCGGTTGTATCGACCATCAGTGTATTAAAATTACTTTTTTTTTTTCTTTTCTTTTTCTTTAGTAGGCATAATAAAATTCCTTGTGTCTGCACAGTAACAAATACATTGCTTATTTTGTGAGGTGTATTTTTACTGTTTGTTCAATAAATCGCATTGTCACCCTTGCCGTGTGTCACAGGCTTTGATTCCTCACAGATGAAACCTCTTCCCACACAACTCCAGCCTTTGTGCTGTTTGAACTCCAGACCCAGAGATGGACATACAGAGTTTGTTGATGATTTGTGATGAATGAGTTTAGTCAATAAACATGTTTGAACAAAATACATTTATTCCAAATAAAATAATAAAAGAATTATTATTATACACATCTACTAAAATGCTAAAATTATATATAATTGAGATTTAACACTCTGGTTAGAGGATCCATTAAATACACAATGGTTTTGTATTCAGACAATTCTGATGCAACAATTGAATATTTTATGTAATTTTCAAGTTCTAAAGAATTTAGAGTTTCATTTGAAACACCTTTACTGAGTCTCGCATTTCAGTGATCAGCTGCTTTCGACCCTGGAGCTTTACGTTAAGAGGGCTGAGGTGCTCCGTTATGTCACACAAAAACGACAAGTCACTCAGCCTTTTTTCATCCTCAAGCTCAGGGATGACCTGGGCAATGGATGTGACATTTGAACTCATAATGACAGTTGAAATGTCTCAGTAAAATTAAACTTCTTACAGTTGTAACGGTGGCAGCCCATCCAAAAATAGTCTTTCAATTTTTTAACAAAATTAAACTGAATTCGGGCGCCAGATAGGATTGAATCCTATCACCAGGTACACATATACTATACCACCAGTTACATACAGTTAAAAAAACAACACTTTAAATCAGGACAAAACTGGATGCAGTTCAGATGAATATATATTTTCAAAATCAAGCAAACAGAAAAAAATCTGCATTTTCCCAACAAATCACAATTTCAATTCAAATAGACAGAGGGAGGAAAAAAAAGAAGAAGAAAAAAAACAGTCTGGGAAAACAGTCCCCCCCAAAGGTGTGACAGAAAATTACAGGACTTTCAGTATACTGTACGATTTTCTCTAAAGTCTGTCTACTTTTAAATTGAAAGTATAAATATTGATATCCACATGATGAAGGGGTCTTAGCTGAGCATAAAAATATCAATGTTTAAAATATTTACATTTTTATGAAGTGTATTATGAGGAAAAAACAACGTTATGGATGTGACAAAATTCTGTTATGGATGTGACGCATCTGAAAAACATACAATCTGTTTGGGAAATCAACAATCAAACCATCATTACTCCGAATGCCAGTTTTAACATTAAGAAAACCGTCTGAAATTATTCTGAAGATTTTTAAAATGTCTGCCAAAATAGCATTTATTTCAATGACGGTGTCTACTATGGCAATTTATTGTTTTTTCAGTTTACATTGCATTATTTGTCATTTAGCTGACATTTCTTATCCAGAGCGACTCAAGTATAGTTCACTGTTCACTGCTCCCACCCAAATGTCTGGGTTAAGAGCCTTGCTCAGGGGCACATAGGTTACAGATTTTTAGATTGGATCCTACATCATAATACGATATGTAAAATAATTGATAATGAGAGAAAATTAGGGTGAAGGATCTTATTTATTTGAAGAGTTCATTTGCAAAAACAGATAACTCCATTTTTATTCATTCTCACAAATCATGTTTTTTCATTGTGCATTCCAAGTAATATCAATCAGACTGCAGTTGGGTTGTAATAATAACTCCAAAAAATACAGGCAACTTACAAAATTAAAGTTCATTGAAAGTATGTCTTTTTTATATATTAAAAGTTTGTTTCTTAGCAAAAGCAGATAACTCCAACAGTCGTTTTTTGGCAAAAGCAGATAACTCCACATTTCATGTTTCAGAGTTAAACAAAACCAAGAAATTGCTTTGTAATTGCATTTAAAACACACTCAAACACACACACACACACACACACACACACACACACACACTAACCCAGGGTTCCCACGCGCCTTGAAAGTACTTGGATTTCAGACACATGAATTCAAGGCCTGGAAAGTACTTGAAAAAAAATATTAGTCCTTGAAAGGTGCTTGAATTAAATTTGAAATAATTTTTGTGAAAATTATAACATGCCCCCATTAGTCCTAGTATATTTGTTTTGGAATATTATTTTACAATCAGTGTCCGAGTGTTTTCCATTGCGGTACTTCCCCTTGCTTGTTATTGGGCGGGGTTTGGACATTTGAGCTGTGACACTTGCTGTGTCTGAAATGAACATTCTTATAGGGGTGTGCGATTTTGATCGTGGACGATTAAAAGGTCTCCACGATCTGCTTTTGAAGAAATATCATTGTATCGTGCTATAGTGCTTTCTGTCAGTTGCAGTCCTCTGTCTCATACTGTGTAGTACAAAGCGACATACGTTCACATCACATGTTAACACAGCGGTAGAGTTATACTCAAGGAACACTGCAGTTATTCACAATCACAAAAGTTTATTATTTGCATGCGTTTTAAAGCCTTGCCGGTTAAACATTTTATCTGCGTGCTGGTAGGACTACCATAGTAGGAAAAATAATTACTATGGTAGTCAATGGGGGGCGAGATCTGTTTGGTTACAAACATTCGTCCAAATATCTTCCTTTGTGTTCAGCAGAACAATGAAATTCAAACAGGTTTGGAACAACTTGAGGGTGAATAAATGATGACAGAATTTCATTTTTGGGTGAACTATTCCTTTAAAAAGTCAGAATTGCGTGATTATAAAGACACTCAATTGTAAAATGTATTTTTATAATATTCTCTCTATATTATAATGTTTTTACTCAAGTAATGATTCATAAAAAATGAAAACCAAAACTAGTATGGAATAATTGTTAACATTAGGGATAAGAAAGCTGCAAACGGTTTTAATATATTTCCAAAATTAATGTACTAATGGTTCTGTACCTCTTCCAGATTAAAATGGATTCAAATGCAATAGGAGGATTAAAATGGTAAGAGGTCTTTCATGACGCTCCATATGTGATGTGAATTTGATAGGTGCTTGATATAAAATAAACGGTGCTTTAAAAAGTTCTTGAATCTGGTGGGAACCCTGTCAAATGTTCACGTGTTATAGACAACAAATAAAAGTTTTTCAAATGTGACGTGAATGTATTTTCTTGGGTTGAACTATATGTAGGGACCCCTAAAATGTCTTGTTGAATATGATTCATGTTGAGAATAACTAATTAAAATGTGTTTTGTTTTTTATTTCAAAAATATGATGTAACTGTCTTTTTGTTCATTTTCAGTGAGAAATTATGTTTAATGCAAGTGTTTTGTTGCTGGCCAATCACTGTTGAACTTTAATGTTACATCATGACGTGAGTTGCGTGCGGAAGAAGGAGGGGAGGAGCATCGCACGTGGCAAAAGAAGGCTGCTAGAAATTTCCCTGCGTGTGTTAAAAGTGCGTCATTTTGGAGACTTCATATATTTCTTTGAAATATAAGGCCCGAAGTGTAGAGTAACAGTGCTCGTTTTGTTTCTGTTCTTTATTTAAAGTGTATTTCATTTATTTTTTTCGAGTCAACGCATTGAATCAAGACGTTTTGTGAGCGTGACTAGGGCTTAACAACTAGTGACATTTCAAGTTCGTAACAATAACTGTTGAGGAAGTTATTGGACATTCGTGGATTCATCGCATGTTCGGGACTGGACAGATCGTGTGGTTCGTGGATCTACTGGATTCATCGCGTGTTCGGGACTGCTCGTGATGGGAAACGGTGTGTTCGTGGCGTACGTAATTTCAACATTGCTTCAAATTCATCGGATGGACGTAAGTGAATTCATTGTCAAGACTGTTGAATGTGGATTACATTGAATTCGTCAGCTGTTAATGTGCACCAACGAGCTGGGCCCCAACGGTAACGAAACGAACACTGTTTTGACGGCGTCGCTGACTCGTGTATATTTGACTGCGTGACTCGTAATATTGAACTGAAAGAGCTTGTATGTCGTGAAACAGGTTTTTGAAGTGTACAATTGAGGTTGAGAGAAGTATTGTTTCATTTTCTTTACTGATTTAAGTGATTCTGGAGAAAACGGAGTGTTTAACTCCGACAGGTTTTAAATTGGTTATCTTACAAGCAGATTGAGTGCAGTGTTCAAAAGTACTAACGAAAAAGGTTAGGAATCCTACTTTAGAAAGCATAAAAGAGAAAAAAAAACATTCTGAGACTGAGAAGGTGATTTATGTATTTTATTTACGAGAAAATAAGTAATTTACATACCATTTAGGTAGATCTCTGTTATTCATTTTCTCCTTAAAAGTTGCATTGTGGTGTTTTATTAAGTTTGGCAAGTTAACTCATTTAACAAGGTACTGATTTCTGGGATACTATAAAGAATTTTGTTTAATAAATTTTAGTAAAGTATTTTTTTAATTGGTTTAGGGAAAAATCTAATTTATGACTGTCATCATTTAAAGAGGAAAAATACCGGCCAAATTCACTATTCAACTGCCGGGAATCCAGGATTTTTTTATTTGAAAAATATTCAAATTAACCCCTAGGGTTAAGAATAGGGTTACATATATTTATGTAAATACATTTGAAAATATATTTTAGCGAATATATTTTTTGGCCATTTTGAAACATATTTGAAAATATATTTTTTTACCGTATGTTTATCAATACACTATAAATGTATGTACTACGGTGACCAGGAGAGGACATGTTAGGTTCGCTTAGTTTTGTCGTGGCCATGAGATCATTTTGTCGAGGTAAGGACATCTTTATGTCGTGGCCCCAGATCATATGTTGAAGAAACAACATATTTTTCTCATGGCCATGACTTCATTATGTACATTATTTCTCATGGCCACGAGTTAAATGCGTAAACAACCTGCGCGACCATGGCAACCTGGAATTATCAGAAATGGATATTTATTTTTAATTAAGAATGATAAAATTAGGGCGGAATTCAGAAATGATCATATTAATATATTGTTTGAATGCTGTCTATATAGTCAACATCAATTTAATATAAGCTATAAATAGCCTATTATATTGCGTGCTTATAGACAGCATTCAAATGATCAGTTTTTTTGTATCTTAAATATTCTTTTAACATATAACCTTTTAATAATAATAAATTATTCGAACTTCATTCGAATGCTGTCACTGCCTGTAATTGACCATGCAAAACTGCATTTAATAATTCTTTGATGATGATGAATTGCAATGTTATAGTGGGATTTGGAAAAGATTTTCTTTTGTATTTCTTATTCAATAGTTAAAACATATTTGTATATAGTAGCACAAGATGTTTTCAGATAACGGTGATGATATGAAGACTTAAGATGCAAAAGCCTCTAAGTGCCATCTGAAATTTTCTTTTAAAATTAGCATTTTTATCAAGGTTGTATGTTTATGTTCAGTTATTTCATTTTAATGGCAATGAAAAGGACCTATTAATTGCCATTAAAGTGAAATTACTGAACCTAAACATACGAGCTTGATAAAAATGCTAATTTTAAAAGAAAATTTCAGATGGCACTTAGAGGCTTTTGCATCTGAAGTCTTCATATATAACCTAAACATTACAATCTAAACTCCAGGTGATTCACTGATGGTCAACTGCTGAATGTTTATTAGAAATCACTCTTGAAGAATATCAGCAGATACTGGAGTCTTAATAAGTGGAAAAATTACATTTGATAACTTTTTACAATTAATCTGTCACACTGATTTTTTTAAAATTTTCTCGTGAAAGGTAGCAGCTTTGAATATGTGTTTAAGACGGACTGTCCGCCGGTCAGGACTGTACACAGCAGGTCTCGTCCGTTCTCACTCATTCTTAGCAAAGATGACTGCAAACGGTCTGATCATCTGCTCTCTACTGCTTTATAAATGTTGTAACGTTCTTCTCATGTATCATGTGTTTGACTGTAACGCTGACTGATGGTGCTGTGACGGCAGGTGGTTTTGCTGAGATCATTCTGACTCAGACTCTGTCCATCCGTGAATCAAGAGTCTGTGGGAAGCAGCGTCACTCTCAACTGCAGGTTCAGCACTGGTATAGTCCGTCCGTGAGCCAGTCGAGGAGTTCTGGCTCATCAACTTTGACATGGAGCAGCTCCCACCCCCAAACTCTTCTCTTCTTAACCCGGTGCAGTCACTGTCATTGATAACCCTGTCCCACACTGTAAAAAAAAATAAGTTGATTCAACTTAAAATAATTTGTAACCTGGCTGCCTTAAAATGTTGTGTTCAATAAGCTAAAAAACATTTGTTTACACATATATTGGAGTTCCTTAAACCTAGAATGAATAGTTGGGGTAACAAAGGTGAAGCTGAATCAACTTTATATTTTGTATAACCAACAAGTTTTTAGTAAGCCTAACTAGACGAGAAAGTTGTGCCAACCTAAATTCAAGTTGAAACAACATAAAATTAGTGAGACCAACAACATGGAGTTGTTTGAACTAAGCATTTTGTTGAATAAACTTGTAAGTATAAGTTGTGCATACTAAATACAAATTGGCTAAACCTAGAATTAATAGTTGGGGTAACAAAGGTGAAGCTGAATCAACTTTATATTTTGTATAACCAACAAGTTTTTAGTAAGCCCAACTAGACGAGAAGGTTGTGCCAACCTAAATTCAAGTTGAAACAACATAAAATTAGTGAGACCAACAACATGGAGTTGTTTGAACTAAGCATTTTGTTGAATAAACTTGTAAGTACAAACTGGCCAAACTAAGCGTCTTGTTGAATTAACTTACATTTTTAAGGCAGCCAGGTTACTTTTTCAAGAATAGTTAATCTCACTAGTAATGTTAAGTTCATTCAACTGGCCGAACTATTTAATTTGCCCACACAACTCAAGTTTCTATTTTCTACTGTACCACATAAAAATGAAATGGACATTTAAGAACATGCAATGTATTTTATTTTATTTCAAAATTGACAGCATGCTATTTAGTATTAGTGTTTAGTATAAAAACACCTTTAAAAACAAACATTGACATTTCATATTAACTGTGTAACTATTATCTAAAAAAAAAAAGTATGAAAAGTACGATTGTCAAACAATTAACTGTTGTTAGTTTTTTTTTTAGATAATTGTTTGACAGACATTATGAAATAAACTGTTGTTAGTTTTTTTTTTTCATTTCATAATGTCTGTCAAACAATTATCTAAAAAAAACTAACAACAGTTTTCATTTCATAATGTTTTTGTCGAACAATTTTCTAAAAAAAAAAAAAAGTATGAAAACTTGTACATGCAACAAGTTTTGGTAGCTTAGATTAACTCATTTTAGAACAAATATGTTAAACTTTTTTTAACCATGCAAAATGGTGGTGTGATGCAACTACTGATTAGTGTACAAACAGTAAACATTTGTGTAACTAACAAATCAATGCTACCAACTGAAACTGTATTGATGACATTAACTACGACAACTTGCCACTACACTTTGTCTTGAAGCAAACTGTTGCGGAGTCCATTAACTTTCGCAGAACAATTGCCACTGCCAATGCCCATGAACACTTTTTGTATCACCTCGAATGTGTACTTCAGTCTCTTGGGATAGTCTATGTCAAGACAGTAAAGAAGACCCATGAGTGTAGCAAAGGCATTAGCAACATCTCCTAGGTCACGTTTGACAATCTGCTCCTCCAGAACCACCACGACATCCACCATCTCCCTTTCTAGCAACGCTGTGCTGCTCCCGCCTTCTTCAGTGATGAGAATGCCAACATCAACTTCTTTTGTAGCATCTTTTTCTGAACTGTCAGCCTAAGAACATAATGAACAAAGATATTAGTAATTAAGCATGTACTGTTACATTAACAAATTCAATTCAAATTCTGTGTGAAATGACAAATGCAACACTGATGATTACCTGAAGAAAAATTTCTCTCATGAGACACATCAATATAATTTGTGTAGTACTAGGCTGTATCACTTTGCTCAAAACCAGACCAATATACGCAATGGCGTATTAAATATATATTAAACTATTTACAAGAAGAATCAGTTTATGATATTAAAAGTCTAATTACTTTTACACCAAATACTAATTCATTTACATGTTTAAACTTTGCCACTCTTCTAGGTTTTGATCATTTGTCAGCAAGATTTTAGTCATTTAAGTTACAATAAAATTTATTATGAAGACTGATTACTAAATATCCGGCTCTCGGACATTTGTAACCAGTTCTAAAATTGAACCGATTTTGACACCCAACCCTACTCTCAATGCCAGTAGCACTGGGCTGAGCTTTGCCACTGTAGTGTGAAAGCACTGTAAGGGTATTGTTCTGTCACTACTGTCCTCAGGCATGTTTTAGTTGGTTAATATTAACCTGTATCTGTTGACTTGCGTTTGTCGGCCACGGTCTCTGCTGAAATATTTCCTTTTCTACTTAAGTGTACCTGAGGGTTAGTAAATTAACAGCAAAGTTTCATTTTTGGTGAACTTACCCTACAGTTAAGGGTGCAAAGACTGCGATTGGGAAACGCTGAGTTAAAGGGATAGTTCACCCAAACATGAAAATGTCATTTAATTACCCTCAAGTCGTTTTACATCTGTATTCATTACTTTCTTGTGCGAAACACAAAAGAAGAGATTTTAAAGAATGTTGGCAACCAGACAGTTTCTGTTCCTCATAATATTTGGAAGTCAACAGTGCCCACCAATTGTTTTGTTACCAACACTTTTCAAAATATCTTCCTTTATGTTCTTCAAAAGAAAGTACTTCATGCAGGTTTAGAACTTATGAGTGAATAAAATAGTTTTTTGTGTGAGCTCTCTTTAACTGTGACAAAAGTTCCCCATGTCATATTGAAATCAGCCCTCATACCTCACAGACACGAATGAAACTGCTGGGATCCTCCTTTAAGTAATATGGGAGTCCAAGCAAAGCAGCTGCTCGTCTCTTCTGGTTTGAAGTCTCAAGACACAACAAAAACAATAAAAGCAGACAAACTGTGATGACTGCAGAACCAACCATGCTCATCATTATGATAACACTGCTTTTGAAGAACACGGAGCAGAGTGTGTGCGCTATCGATTAACCTCATGCACAGTCAAATGGTTCTGTCTCACGCACACATGCAAAACAGTAAGTGTGCTACTGTGGTAAATTTACTGATCGCAGACAACCCCTGCCACCCCTTTTCAAAAACTCATCAGATCTGGACTAATCACAATAATAACCTATTTTGGATCCAAAACGGCATATTTCATAAAGCTGACGAGTTTGATCCCACCACCTAGAATGCAACTAAATGCTTCTTCAAGCACATTGACAAAGTGTGAAAAACTACTTTTAAATATTTACGTACATATTTACAGCTGGTCTATTTATACGGGATTAGTATTACCTGAGGTAATTCTTCCGGACATTTTTACAGAAGGTAAAAGTCGCCATAATCTTTACTGACATCATCCTTAATTATTACTGAGATGGCACATTCAGACAGGACTAAAATCACTGAGAAGCTCTGGTAAAAATTACTTTACCCACCTCTCCATGTAAAACTAATCCCCACTTTTGTACACTTTTGCTTTAACAGACATTAGACAACACTGCAAAATCAAGCTGTTATATTCATATATTTATTGTCCAACCATTCCCAGTTTTTCTGATGCATGTCCTTAATTTAATTTCATATGTTGATAATAATTCAGTGTTTATAAGCCTTTTAAAGAATTTTAACCCAAACTGACTGGTTTTCTAGAGAGCAAAGGTTTTGTGAAAAAAGTGGAAGACTTAAACACAAAGTGTGTAAAATAAACTGTTAAAGGATTTGATGATCACTAGTAATAGTATTTTATTCTGTGTTGTCATCATTCAGGTTGGATTTCAGCTTTAATGTACGTTTTGTTTTAACAAAGCAGCTGATATTGCCATAGAAACTAGTGGACTGCCGACTCGCTTTCACCCCAAAATGGCGGAAACGCAGGGCGGCTGCTGGGCGCCGATGTTGCAATGGAACGTTCTATTGAGTGTCGCTTCTTGTTAGTGTATATTCTTTGCTGAAGCCCCGTTCACACCGCCAGCGACTTTTTCGCTGCATGTCGCCAGCGGCAGAGTTTCACGTCGCTGGTGGGTGTTCCCACTACTGGTTGCCTAGCACACATAATCTCTCCCATATTGTTGACATCGAATCACATTTCTTGCCTCTAAAAACAAACATTTTGGAGGGAAAAGACTTTATTTAAATTGACTAAGTACATATATTTCGTATACATGAACAATGAACGAGAAACAACGCATGCTTTTTTCCATTGCGGCCATTTATCTACGGCAAAAGCGCAGACGCCGGTCTGTCTGGGTTCACAGAACCATTCAGGCTCGGAGTCAGTATGGCGAGTACCACCGGCTGGTGCAGGAGCTGCGGCTGGATGAAGTCCGGTTCCAGCAGTATTTTAGGCTGGACAGGACCCAGTTTGATGAGCTGCTGCGGAGAGTGGGCCCCTTGATCGCAAAGGAGAACACAAACTACCGGCGAGCCATTTCATCCGGCGAACGGCTGGCAACTTGTTTACGGTGGGTAACTCTATTTATTAAGCTTTTATTGTAACACTTACATGAAACCCTATAAATAATTATTGTATATAAATAAATATATGTGTGTGTGTGTGTGTGTGTATATATATATATATATATATATATACGTATATATACGTATATGTATGTGTGTATATTATATAAATAAACACACACACGCACCAAGCCTGGTCAATGTTAATATTATGATATATTTAAAGTCCATTATATATCACATTTAATTTGGATATACATAGAATACATTACAGTTTGACATGTTCATCATGTACATTTGTTCTGTGTAGAGCTGTTTCTTATATATAGAATTCTGTAATTTTTTTCATAGCTCAACATGGGTTTCATATGAATTTCTGCTTTGACAATTGCCATTTTTCACATTTCAACAGGTTTCTTGCAACAGGGGACTCTTACCGCAGCATTGCCTTCAGCTACAGGGTTGGGCACAGCACTGTAGCTGGTATTGTGGGAGAAGTGGCAAAGGCCATTTGGGACTCCCTGGTGGAGGACTTCATGCCTGTTCCAACCACAGAAGATTGGCGGGAAATTGCAGCAGAGTTCTACCATCGCTGGAATTTTCCCATCTGCGTAGGATCTATTGATGGGAAGCATGTAGTTATCCAGGCACCCAACAACTCTGGGTCTCTATTCTATAACTACAAAGGGACATACTCTATTGTCCTTTTAGCTGTTGTAGATGCCAACTACTGCTTCCGCATCATAGATGTTGGCAGTTATGGGAAGACCAGTGATGGTGGGACTCTGGCTAACAGTGCATTTGGCAATGCTCTTCGTCATGTCTCCCTTGGCTTACCTGAGGACACGCTGCTGCCAGGAGCAGAGCACCTGGGGCCCCAGCCTCATGTCTTCGTGGCAGACAAAGCTTTCCCTCTCCGTAGAGATTTGATGAGACCCTTCCCAGGTACCACCATTCCCAGTAGACACAGGGTGTTTAACTACAGGCTTTTGTGGGCAAGACTGACAGTCGAGAACGCGTTTGGTATACTTGCAGCACAGTGGAGAACGTATCGGCGCGTAATTGGCGTCAGTCCTTCTAACGCAGAAACCTGTGTTAAGGCCACCTGTGTTCTACACAACTTCCTGCGGAGGACAATGAAGAGTGTTTGTGACCCGGTAACCCATGTTGGTGATGGAGAAGCCTCTACACTACACAACATCAGCCAAGTAGGGAGCAACGATGCTGCACGGGAAGCAATGCGTGTGAGGGAGTCACTCGTGAACTACTTCTGTGCTGAGGGTGCAGTTCCTTGACAGCCACAGGCATGAAAGGTTCTTCTCAGAACCAAACCAAAGGCTCTTTTAAGAGCCACCCATATTTGACTTAAAGAGCAATTTTTTCATCTGTCATTTCTTAAAACAATGATATGCTCACTACACTATCACAGATGTTCATGCAAACACATCTCCTCCAAATGCATAACAACTTTAAGTACGGATATTAAAACTTGAGCATAACTCCGATAGTCAATGCAGTATGGTAAACGCACTTAAAAAAAGGCTATACACTGTAATATATACTAAATTATTTTATTGTTTTAAATTGTTTTATATATCAAATCATGAGGGTAAATGTAGTAAATGATGTAAATAAT
This sequence comes from Mylopharyngodon piceus, assembly GCA_039654765.1. NCBI lineage: Eukaryota > Metazoa > Chordata > Actinopteri > Cypriniformes > Xenocyprididae > Mylopharyngodon > Mylopharyngodon piceus. Next base: position 216,511 of record JBCHWC010000161.1, on the reverse strand, counting down.
TTTCAATTTTTTCATTGAACTGTCCTCTTTATCACAAAAAAGAACCGATTGAACTCTGAAGAAAATGTATGTATTTATTTATCAAAAATGACCTGAGTTAGTCTTTTTTTTTTTTTTTTAACACAGGTAACAGAACAGTTTAACAATGTGAACACTGACTGTGCAAGGTACAGCTGACAAGACCACGAGGTTAAATAAACTTACTAACACCCCTCATGGCCTTGTCAGCTGTACCCCGCTCTCCTCCTCCTCTTGACTGCACTGGGCCTCATAAACCATTTTGTGAATTTCAAATTTCAGCCTCTCCTTTCTGCCTGGTTTTAGCGATTTAATTTGGGGCAATATGCTTCAAATGAATTGTTCATCTGGGTCCTCTGATGGTATGCTACGCTGTGCAGATGATGCCTCTGCCCTGTTTAATGCCATCAAAAGCTGTTTTTCAAATACAGTCATAACATGCTTGTTTTTTTGAACGCTCTCCCTCTTGCCTCCACATTTTATCTGCCTGGCTAGTCGCTGGGTCTGCCTGGCTGAACGCTGAGTCTGCCTGGCTGAACGCAGGGTCTGTCTGGCTAAATGCTGGGCCTGCCTAGCTGAATGCTGGGCCTGCCTGGTTGAAAGCTGGGTCTGTCTGGCTAAATGCTGGGCCTGCCTAGCTGAATGCTGGGCCTGCCTGGTTGAAAGCTGGGTCTGCCTGGCTGCTTGCTGCATGTGCCTGGCTGCACGCTGGGTCTGCCCCGCTGACTTGTTTCACCTTCCAGTTTGGTCTGCGTTTCTCATCAGCTGCCATCATGGGCTCCATAACCCTTTCAGGCATATTCCCACTGCTGGCTCTTGCTTCCATGAAAGGGTTAAGAAAACCCATGATGGCACTATACTTCCACTGCTTGCCACCTGCTGCTGACCCACTTCTCTTTTGGTCTTTTAATTTATTAACCTCCCGCCTGTACGTGTCACGGAGGTTTTTCCACTTTTTTTTTACATTCCTCTACTAAAAATACAAAACACAAACAGTAATACACAGCACACATTATCATTATGTATAATCATTGCTGTGGGTGTGCATATCTATCATATCATCACAGCATAGCTGTGATATATAATTTTTACACACATGTATGTCTGTGTATACACACTCATAATTTGAAATATAAATATTTAAATTAAATCATACAACTATAAAATTGTTAAATAGCATCGTTTTTATTACTAGTGTTTTGCAGAACACTGTAAATTACAAGAATACATACACACTGTAATCAGTTAATATGTAGACCATTTTACATGCAGTTTAGTGAATTAATGAAACTTACTTGATATGCCCACAATTTCTGACACGTTTTTCCATGCATTGTTTTTTTTTTTTTTTTGATGTGTCTCTGTATGCACACAGAGACATATCATATAGTACAGGGAAATTACTGACCGCTAAAATCAACTTCTCCATCTTGCCACGACACCACACTACAACAGACGAACATGCACTCCACTGACTTCACTCATATTGGTTGTCGCTCGCGAAATTCGCTTCTCATTTGCATAAAGTTGACATTTCTGAACTTTTGTCACGTGTCTCCCATCGCTTGACACTAAAGTCTCCAAACGTCACTGTCGCTCTTGTCACCAGAAGTCGCCCACGCTCCATTGAAATGAATGGGATCATGTTGCTTTGTCGCTGCCTGTCACTGGCGGTCACCTTCGGACACATTTCTAACCGGCATGCATCTCGCGGTGATCACCGGTGATCGCATAGATATACATAATAAAGGCTAGATGTCTCGTCCGCGCTGCTGGCCAATGGAGGTCGACGTCCGCACCTGGCGGCCATCTTGTCACAGTCAGCTCGCTCACTCGTAACATTGTGTTTTGATGGTGCATGTACTTTTTAAATAATCATAACTTGCTCAATTTTCTACCGATTTTCAAACTGTTTGGTTTGTTATAAACGTCAGAGATGTACTTATGGCACTGCATACTTATGAATAATTATAACCATGGAATTCCATATGAAAATAACATTGAACAGAACAGATAGGTGCAATGAATATACACACGCACAAGGTATTTATGTTAAATCAATATATAGGCTACTAAAACTCAGTGTACAGAATGGCAACATATTATATACACACACACACACTTTTATAATATGAATATTACTATTATAATAAAATAATTTGAATTATTACATGTTTATTTTAACTTCTTCAGGGTTGGGCCATTTACTAGGCTGCGCAAAAGTATGGCATCTTCTCCTATAAAGCCAGCAATTTCCTGTATCATAATGTAAGATGTTTTTAACAAACCAAACCGATTGGAAATCATGTGCAACTTAAGTTATATTGATAAGAAAGAGCAATTCTGCCTCTCCCACTGATGTAAAATTGCTGGGTAGCAGCTAAACTGTAACTACTAGGTCTCACTCAAAGCTTCTTGTTATTAGCCAGCTAATAACTACAACCACATCCACAAAGATTGTAATTTAGACAAAAGATTAGTTGTCATAAAATCGTTATTGGTGTCAGTAAAACCTGTATAATTGAACAGCTCGATTGTGGTCTCAGCCTTGATAACTTGCGCAAGTAGCCGTGATACACAACTATGCTGCACGATTAAGTCGTTTTTTGAAAAGAAAAGCTGCAATTTCAACATGTTCAAGCATCCAGAATTATAGCCACGTTAATAACGTTTGTAAGAAACCAATCCATTTGTAAATCCGTCAAGATTTCAGCGAGATAAGAGTATTTGTGTTCCTGCAGATCGCTCACCTTACATCAGGTACCACAGAGCCCGCCAGAAAGCTTGCCTGTGACAAGATGGCCGCCGGTGATGACGTTAGAGACTCCGCCGTAAGACATCTAGCCTTTATTATGTATATATATGGGTGATCGGTTCTGCGCAGATTTTGCTCATCTCAAACAAGCCTTTTTTTGAATAGGATTCGCACATCTTAATCGCTCGCCTACTGCTTTTCTCCAGCTATGTAGTAGGCGGTTTCGGACGCAGCCAGAGTGTTGCAACTCTCATATTTAACGGCTCTGACAAATAGTTGTTCTCACTGTCCAATGACGATTGGCTCTTCAAATTGAGCGAAGTTGATTGCTTGCTCCCACGTGTGTCCTGTCCAATGGCATTTTTAAATGCGATTGACAAACGGATAAAGAAAAGCAATTGGCAAATGCTTTTTTAAAAGGCAATTTAAAATGTGCATTTAAAATGTTTTATTCATGTACTTTTATAGTTCTATTAATCTACGTTTTAAAACATGAATTAAACAGTTTTAAGTTTGTCTGTTTATTTATACATTTAAAAATGTCCATTTGTGTTTGAATTAATAAATTGATAAATTGATTCTTCATTTTATTTTTAAGTGTCACTCCTGGTCCTCATAAGGACACCACTTAACACAATATAAACTGCAGTTATTAAAGATTTATTACAATATTTCAACATTTATTTAATGATGTCATTTGGTCCTCCATACAGTATTGACACAAATACTTCAGCTAAGGTAATATTTTCATTATATCTAAGTTAATACCTGTTCAAATCACTTCAGCACTTCACTAAACATGTTTTAGATATTTTAGTAAATAAAATAATTGATTTGTTTAATAAAAACACTGTCATTAAAACATGTTCTTTTTAAACTCAGAAACAATAAGATGTTGAAAGCTTGAAGGAGATCCATAATAATTGAACGACTACTGTAGTTACAGTAAATATATTTAATAAACTGAGATGATGAATGTCATATTTGATGATGTCAGAATGATCATATTTCACATGCAGCTGATGATTCATACAGCGTTCAGACATTTCACATATTCATCGTCAATTCATATCTGATTTATGATTTGAGCACAAACACTAGAGGAACATCACATGAATGATGACAGTGATGTTCTTCTTGAATCATGTTTGAGAAAGACACTTTCAGCTGAAGATCATTTTGACAGTAATAATAGAGAGTGATGAGAAACTACAATAAAAACTGATTTACATCAAAACAAGTAGAGGAACACTCACACGCACACACACATTTACTCTGACATGATATTTCAGTGTCACAGTATTAATATAATGAAGAGACTCTATAACATCTCACTATCACTGATTCATCATGAGCTCAAAGCATTATGGGTAGAGTCTCTCTACAGTCTGATTCATCAACACAGTTTCACTGATGAATCAGAAAGATAAACTCTAAACCCAGGATAGAGCGGTTGAGTGAATGTGGTCTGGACTGTGTGGATGAGGATCATTGTGTCTCCAGAGACGCTGTAGAAGGACAGAGTTCCTGCACTGTGATCCACATACACTCCTACTCTCCTGCTGATGGGGTCTACAGGGAGAACAGTGTATATGTTATTGTGATAGAATGAGTATCTGGAGGGAGAGCAGCTCAAACTCCAGGACTGATCATTACGTCCAAACTCACACTCATCACCCCATCCCTTCCTGCTGATGCTCTTATATGACACTGATATAAACACTTCACGTCCACTCCACTCAATCTCCCAGTAAGAGCGTCGATCACTCACACTCTCACTACACAACACCTGAAACTCATCATCAAATCTGTCTGGATGATCAGGATACGACTGCGGTGGGAAAGTGTAAGTAATCACTGTGTTCCTCTCAGACAGATGGAGGTGTCCATTCACTGTGTTCAGATCCGGAGTGAGCTGATGGGAATCTGATGGAGATAAAACACATCACAATCTTTTAATCTACACTGTAAACATGATTTCTGCTGCTTGTTAAATGAACTTAATTAAAAGGAGTTAAAACCACACAATTACTGCACATTCTGTCCTGATTTAATTGAGTAAATCCACTAAAACATGTCAAACTGAAGTTTACTTCATCATTTGTGTATGGAGGGCCAAACCTGCAAAAACGACAAATAAATAAATAATAAAAAAGAGTATTTATACCTTTATTTTCTTATTTATCTATAATTGTATTTATTTATTTTTTCATTTATTTATGTATATATGTATTTATGTCTACATTTATTTAAATGTGCTATATGTAAGATTTTCACTTTAATAAAGCATAAAAATACCCCAATATGTTTGCAGATATTTAGGAAACATGCTAAGTTCCCCTACTTGTTTCTCAGAAAAACAATGCTACAGCCAGATATTCTACTTTGAAATGCGCGTTCCGGGTCGGAATGTCTGTCTTTGTTTTGGTCTGCGCGAAACCATGTGCTGCCAGTTTATCCAATAGCATTTCGACATCACAGGTTGCCAGTTGGCGGAAAACACCGCGTATTGCAGCCATGGAAACCAGCGAACAAACTGGGTCAGAGAATCACAGACTCTACCCGACATAAAAAGCCTCTGCATCCATCTAAAAATCTCTATGAACGACAGCATATTAAAACACAGATAAATCAACTCATCAACTTACAAAAGGGCTCGTCAACTGGCGGCCTGCCAATCATCTTCATCCGGCCCGAGGCACCCCAATCTCCCTCCTCTTTTCCTGGCGGTGCGGCTAAATTTGATTATATAGACCTTATGCGCCAGAGAAACAAGCTGGCCACCATCTTTATAAAATAGTCTTTGAACTTCCGTTTTTGCGGTAGCTCTGTACATTTCTATGGCATCGCTGTCAAAGAATAATTAGCTAGTGAAGTGGATTTACTTGTTGTAGAGTTAATGAAAGTTATCATGAGCATTGTAATGTTTAAAGCAGATGTCTTAACAAATGTCAGTAGAGCGGGAAGATTTTAAAACGAGCAGTTCATTCATAAATGTAAGGTCGCTGTGGAAATACAAACCGGAAGTCAAAAGACAACGAGCGCAACGCTGAAAAGGGGCGGGGCTACATAAGGTCTATACATGGCCGCAGTGGCGCCCGCAGCTGTACAGCTATATACACACTGTTCGCCATGCACGCTCCTGACCTGAGAAACGTTTTCCGTGAAAATATTTCAGCAATTATGTGTGTTCCGTATTTCTGTCGACTGAACCAGTGATATTATTATATTCGTGAATTAACCCTTTCACACGCAAGTTTAAAATATTCTGGCTGAGCCCCCAGCGTGAGTTTTTCAAGGCGACCGTTATTTAGAACATATCACTTTATTGTTTCCATGGTGAAGCTGTAAAAAAGGCCACCCTTCGGAAATGGACTCTCCCAAACCCCCCGCCTCTGTTCGTGACTTGGACTGTTCCAAACTTTCCGGGGAGTTGGAAAACAAGATGTTATGGAGAGAGGCTGTGTAGATGTGCTTGTTTATTGTAAATAAATTAAATTTGTCAGAAGTGTTGCAATCCAAAGATTTTGAGGATTATGTGTGTGCGTGCAACTAATTGTAAGTACATTTGCATATTTATAATAAGTTCATGAGAGAGATTAAAGATCGCTATCGCGGCATTCCGCCTATATGTTTACATTGTTAAATATGTTTGCACTTTATTTTGTCGCGTAAATTTCACATGATCCTCCCGTGTTATTTATCTGGACAGTATTTAAATGTTAGATCTGTATTAGATAGTGTAGGATTAAAACGTGTTTCAGTGAACATGTACAGGCATGTTTATCTAGTGAGTTAGACGCATGCGCTGGGCACGCAGTACAGTATTATAATCATTTGTGTAGAGTTTGTATTTGTGTGTGTATATATATAATTCACTTTATGTCTAGTTTTCTAATGCCCTTTACCATGCTGATTATATTTATAACCAGCATTCAAGTACTGATTTATAGATCTAGTACTGTTTATAGATCTGAGATTGTATAATTGTTTATTTATATTTTGTATATTGTTTGTTTACAGAACCACACACACAACTACGTGAAATTTGCACAATAAATCATCTACAAGTACCCCTGGTGTGAGACGTAATGTTCTAACCGGACATCCTGTGGCCGTTCAATTACTCTGAACCAAAAAAGAGTGAAGAGTAGTTTTTTCAGAAGCGTCATTGCTTGTTACGTGACACACTGCAGCCACAATAGCGCTTTTTCACTGATGATCTGCTTTTATTACGTTTTTCCTTTTTTATTCAAAATATTCACAAATTTGTTAACTATAGCATGAAATATCTGACATTTCGATTGACAAATATGTGCAAGTGGATGTTTTGCTGTTTAAACACCTTTATAACGGTCGCATTAGTTGAGCTAAGAGCGCGATGGGCGCCGCCATGTTAGTTTGCGCAGCAGCACAGAGAATCGGATCTGTTGGATTTACAACACGTGAATTCATCCACTTCTTCCAAAATACATTAAAGTAAGTGAGCCAGTGAACTGGGAGAAGAATAGAGCAAACTTTAAAGTTTCATACACAACGTATCTGATATGAATAAAACGTGTCGTTTAATTATTATGGAAAGTGTTGTTATTTCCGCTTCTATAGACATCACTGTGTATTTTACAAACTCTAAATGTATTGTTTTGTTAGTACTCATCTGTATTTAAATGTCTGAAACCTAAAATAGTCACTATTAAGTAAAGAAACAAAAATCGGCACACTGCTGCTCTCAAAATTTATTAAAAAAGACAACGTTTCGACCAAAGAGGTCTTCGTCAGGTCAGGCAATGATTCCATTTGTTACCAGTGTTGATTGGATTATTGGGTGATGAGTTTGATGACTTGTATCAGGTGTGACTGACCATGTTGAGAAAATAAGAAATTGCCATTTTTTGACTATTTACTGTTTGCCTGACCTGACGAAGACCTCTTTGGTCTCTCTTAAGTCGCTCAATACAAACAATCAGTCCATCAGGTTCAGCGTGGTCTTTCGGCTCAGTTTCCGGGGCAGAGTTATTTCCCACATCAGTCAGGAGCTCTCCTAATCAGAAGTTTCACCCCTGACTAGCTACCACAATTACCCCCCACTAACTTACTATCTTCACCGCCGGAGACACTATTTGTCCCAAGTGGCCATTTAGCGTTTCCCCAAGTGAGCGCTCCCACACGCAAAAACTCCCCCAGCACCTCTCTCTCGAGCAATACTCAAGGTAATTATTTAAAGGATCTTTAACATGCATCACCTGTACCCATTAATTTCATTAGGGGACACCCACTTGTGTAGATTGAAGGCCATGTACGTCAAACATACTAACATTCAGATTGTCCACTTCTATTCGTCACAATATGTATTTTGGTGTATTGACTTATTTATTTGTATAAATTTATCTTTTTTGAGATGTTTTCTTCTCCCTGATTAAATTATAGTTCGTTAGTTTGTTAGTCACCCTTGTTGGAAATGAGTTGACAAATTACAACTGCATATTTGTGATATATGAAAAATGCTGCGCGCGTCCGTCTCTGGTTTAGCGCCAGCCAAAGCGCGTACGTAAATTTGAATTTGGCAGTTGATCACATGATGCACTGAACTTAGGTTCTTTTCTGAGAACCGGTTCTTTCGGACAGTTTGTTTCAAAAAAACGGTTCACCGGTTCTTTTACGCTCTGACCTAATGACGTCACCCGCAATGTCGTCTATCGCGAGCCGGGATGAAAAAACACTTAACACATTCAAATATATAAAGTCAGTAATCATAACATCAGTCAACTAAAACATCAATCTGAAACGTTTCTTACAATTTAGTTTTGCATCTAAAGCATCCAAACACACAAGGTGGTATGTGCAAACGAAGTTTTACAGTTATAAAGTGAATAAATTAGTCTTCATCAGCGTAGAAACCATGATCCTCTTACTATACATAATCCATTACGATTTATTTGTAATTCGCGAACCGGACATCACTATCACACCGCACCGACAAAACCCAAAAAAATCGTCTGTTGGAGTTTGTCGGTGCGGTGTGAATTGGCCTTAATAAAGAAACGTCTTGACAAAGATGACAGGACGCCATAACAACTTTTATCGTTTGAAAGAGAACTAACAGAGAGGCTAATTAGTTTACTAATCTTTAATTCAAAACCCAGCCGACTTTGACTTGTTTAGAACAGGTAGAACATGGTAATGCAATATTTTTTGCATGTAATATTTGCGAGCAAGGGGTTTTCTGAAATGTACACAATTATAAATGCATCAAGACATAAATTATTAAATTACTTGTAAATTAAATCTCTTTAAATACTAAAACAAAAAGAAAAAAAGATAAGATTTTCACTTAATAATGAATTACATCTTCTGTTTGTTTCTCGTCAAACCCAGTATACCTTCAGAACATTTGGAATATGTGGCACAATTTGCATGGGATTATTTTATGACATTTGAATCCTCTTTTTAAAAATAACTAAATAACTGCATTAAAGTGCAGCAGGGATTTTTTTTTAAAAATGTCTTTATTGTTCCGAAAAAAAGGTAATATGGTTTTAAAACAACATCAAGGTGAGTAAATAATTACTGAATTTCCATTTTTGGGTTTATTGTCCCAAAGACAGTCATAAAAAAAATAGTTAAGGGGTAAATAAGCTTTAAACCGATAAAAGTCATCGTTTGCTAAGCGACGTAGGCCTATGCAGTGGCTTTTAAACCAACCGACTTCACTAATTTATGAGATCACTCTTTCACCTTAATTGACTTTTTTTTTTTATTGTTTGTTTTTTTTTTGTTTTGTTTTGTTTTTCTAGAATCGTAAGGAAAGAGCTGACTTTTTTTGTTCTTTTTATTATCCATATAGCTGTCTGTTACCATGTAAGGTTATTTCCAAATATGTGATTATTATTATTTTTTTTTAGGTTTTTAAATCAGTTGGTGCTGTTGGTTAATGTTGTAACTTCAGTTTTGTTCTTATCTCATTCTAGATTTACTTGAATTGATATTGTCAAATAATATTGTTAGATTATATAACGTAATTTGAACTTGCCATACCTTGACTTTTAGTGAATTGACGCCATTGAGGGACGTTCCATCATTTTTTTTTTTTTTTTTTTCCCTCCCAAATTAAGCCAGTTGAAAACCATGTGATGATGGGAATTATTCTGGCCCACCGACACCCACCCATCATCCCCTTTCTGCCTCCGCCACTGGACAGTGGATTGATGTTGATCTAAGACTCAAACTTTCTTCAATACAAAAACATACCCTGTGTGAGTTCTTGTGTTTAATGTTTATAAGGAGCAAGAATGCAGTTGTTCCCAAATATCCACATGACTGCAAACGTGACATTATTATACTACAGGTCAAAAAATAAAACGTACATTTTAAACACATTTATTTACTCTATTTTGCAACGAAATAATAGTTCCAGTGAAAGCCACAGTAGAACTACAGCACACAGCGGTGTTTCGTGAACAATTCTGTAGCTTTGAACGAATCGTGAGAGTCAGTAGGCTTGTTTGAGATGCGCCTAGCCTCGCCTTAAGTTCAGCTGAGAGTAGGCGTCTGCAGTGAGGGGAGGAGTGAAAAAAGCACAGGCAATACGGACAGTTCTCTGTTCTCGTAGTGGATCAGACAAGATTGCGAGATCAAAGGCGGATATCGCGGGATTCACACTCGTGCGCTGTGTTGCTGATAAACTGGATGTAATTTAAGTTCTGTTGCCTTTATATGAAAATAAACATAATGAACAAGACACCCAAAGTACTTATTCATTTCCATTCGAAAGATGTGTGTATCAATCATTTTTACTTTAATTATAGACAATGTTCTAATTTTTTTTCTCGCTGAGCAAAACTTTTCTCTGTTGAGCGCACATTTTGGCCACCTGAGCAAAAACGTTCTTTATACCAAACCTGTACAGTGTACGTAAACGCACACACAAAAAATGGTTTTATCATGCAACTGTAACTTTTAACTTTAATGTGCCATTTCTATTTTATTTGACCCTTGATGTAACTTAGTGATATATTAAATCATATTTTTGAAAACAAGCAGTTCAGTCACTAAATTAAGCATATTTTAGGTTACTTGAGATTTGTTCACATTGCTGTGTTAACTGTACCAGTCTTTACCAAGAAATTCTATTAAAAAATAATTTAAAAATCTCCTGCAGGACAGTTCAGTTCTTTATAATAATATAATATGAGCAGTTACACTGATGGTTTGGGACAACCATAATGTTGTCACGGTTCCCTTTGTTCCCGGACTCCATTTCCCATGATCCTCCTGTTTCCTCACCTGCACTCACTTTCCTCGTCATCTCCCCATCAGCACTCATCTCCTGCACCTGGACCTGATCATCCACACTCCCTTTATAATGGACTCACTCCCTGTCTGTTCTTAATGTTAAGCTATGTGTGTTTTGGTTATGTTCTGCTCCTTCGTGTAATAAATACCCTGTTTTGTGGATCTCCGTATACGCCTCATCTCTCCTACAACCATACACTGTAACAAATGTGTTTTTGTACAGTAAATTATTAGCAACAGACCGTGTTAAACCATCAAAATTACATGTTTACTGCTTATGAATTTCCCAGATTATCTATACCAGGAGGTTTCAACATTTTTAGTGGCAAAGAGCCCTAAACAATCCCCTTGTGAGATCAATTTTTTTTTATTAGGCTTACATTATAATATAATATAATCTTTAAGTATTTAAACTGATATACAGTATTATATCAGTTTAAATGCTTCAATTTGTTTTAATATATTATAATATGAAAACAAACTGAAGCATTTAAACAGATCTGATAGCTAAACATTTTTAAGAAAAGTGAACATGTTACAGGCATGAAAACGGGTCAGGGGTGAAAAAGGTGAGAAGGATATTACCCTTCTAGGGGGGTCCGGGGGCATGCTCCGCCGTAAGAAAAATTTAAATATTCCATATTTTAAAGCATCGATCTGATGCGTTTTGAGATGCTTTTTTTGCCAACCTGGGGAGAGCTGGAGAAACTTAACTTCAGCCATGAGTCAAAAATTATTATGGCCTTCTTACTAAGTATTATGCAAGCCATTTCGTGCCAGCCTGTCACTGGGACTAACATTTACAGTATATGAGGCACAATGTGGTAAGGGCACCACAAATGGCTTAATGCATAACCCCCACAAGAGATGGTGGACGTGCTGTAACTTAACTTGTGTACTCTTCCATCATGATTGACAGCCAATACAATGTTATGTAAGATAGGCTACTTAATTTATTATTCCAATATCCTAATATGATACTAAATACCACAGGGAAAAGGGCTCTATTTGTGACGTGCTGTCTTTGCATTTGAACATTGTAGGCCTACATTTTAAACAGGACACGCATTAGCTGAATAAGTGTTAGCCAGTACAAACATATTTATAGAAAACAGTTGACAATGAATAGACAGGAGTCCAATAATAGCAAAACGAATCAGTTCTTCTAAAAAGAATATCAAGTATAATTTAGACGAATCCGACATGTAATGAGGGCTGTGTTAACAGTAAAACGTCCGTCATTTAACTAATTTTAAAAACACGGATGGATAATACAAAATGCTTTCTGACATTCTGACAGAAAAAAAAACACAAGCAAGAACAAAATTTAAACTTAGTCCGTCAATTTTCATTTTACAATTATCTTATGTCTGTGTGCGCGCGTCCGTGTTTGTGAGAGACAGCTCGCGCAGCACTGATACAACGGTACTTTTTAATCCATTAGTAACTAACGCGCTAGTTTTCATACAAAATAAATATGTAACATAATTAGGTACTTTAGTTATTATTAACACAATAACGTAACACATGCAGGCTACGTTGCTCAACACTGAGAATTAATAAATGTACGCCTGTTTCTCCAGACTCGCGCTTATCGATAAGCTGATCAGTCATCCACAAATCACAGCACTTTCATAATCACTAAGCCATAGCGATTTCAAATTTATTACGATTTATTGTTCAGCATTACTTGAGCATTTTATAATTTGCATGGCTGAATGATGTCTTCCTCTTATCTGAAGGAACATAAATGACGGAGTATTTTAAGATAATCCATGCGATCCGTGTGATCATCGAATCCAGAGGATTAAGTTTCCACCTTTCCACATCGAGCCCAGGCCGTTTACCTTCAGGAGTCAGAAGTACCGCGATTACTGTAGCCTACTGTTCATCAGTCAAACGGCGGGAGTGGAAGGGGGATCGAGCGGGAATCTTTATTGGTGTCGATTTTCAGTCTCTTTTTAATGATAGGCTTTACGCATCTGTCAATCATCCCCACTTGCTATTTGGGGGAAGAACCTAGCGCTATGATTGGTCGAACTCTTCTTCTTTTGCTGTTGCTTGATTTGAGGACTGCTCGTGCACAGAGGCGTCACCAGGTTTTTGCGTAGTTTAGAGTGACAAATCGTACCAGCGTACTTTGAAGTCAAAATGCGTATCCGCTACGCAAATTGCGTACAGGTTGACAGGTCTGCTTATTGATAGAACGGTGGACCACTTTACCTTCTGCCTTGTCAGTCCCCTCACCTCAAAATCTACCTCCTCAAAAACGGTAGCGTTAGCTAATAATTTTCCACCGGAGCTTTAGCTAGCTGGCTAACGTTGCGTTCTCTCCTGCTGTGTTCAATGACTCAATTCATCAAGCTTTAGCTAACGTTAGCGAAGTCTATGTCAACAGAGCTCCTGGGTAACTTAACTTAGATATACCAGAAAATATTAAAATTATTGAAACCATCATTCACCAAATTCAGTCAGGTAAATCGCCGAGGCCAGGCGTGCTTTCAGCTTCTGATGGTGGTCTGCACTGATGATGCAAGGCCCTTCGCGTTAATATTTCCATGCACTCGCGCTCCCTTCTGGCACGCGCACCTGTTCGCAGTTCACTGAATATGAATACCCCCCCACCAAAAAATTTTTTTTCTCATCGAATCTACACGATTCACGTAGGTCACCTATTTTGGTTTCAAAACGGTGAATTTCGCCGAAAGGTGAGGGATTTTCATGTATGATGTTAACTGTTTTATAGTTATCTAAACATCCCTGAAATCCACAGCACCACCACACAATAATCTATTTAAACTGAGGTATATAACTGATGTATTTTGAGTTTGCACGCTACACCTGTGGTGGGTGTGTAATTGTAAATGTCTGAGTTTTGTTAGCATTCTGTGCCCATCATCCATTATTTTTACTTTTCGTTTTACATCCGTACTTTTCATTAAAACATGTTTTATTTCACATTTCTTTTCGTTTCGCGTTGCCTCTCGTATTGAGGTATTTAGTCCGCAAACATGACAGTATTTTTACCGCAACTGATTTGGCTCAGGCCCGCTCACACACGCGCTCAATCGTTCTCTTTCTACGAAACCTGCAAACCGTATTCACCGGTTCTAACTCTATAGCGACAATAACTCTATAGCGGTTGTCCAGAGCACTGCAATTATTTCTCATTTAAACTACAATCAAATGGATTTCCCCACACGATTTCATGTCTGAGTCTGTCCTCTGCGCGGCAATTATTCTTTCTGTGCGGCCGCGGCTTCAGAAGTGCGCGGCCGCGCACGCGCGCAGCTTAGAGGGAACATTGATTATAGACATGTTTTTATATATTTTTTATAAATATGACACAATCACATAACCCATAGAGAAATTGCTGTCAGAGACTTTGGGAACATTCACACATAATTTATACACATAAAATCATGATATTACAGTTTTAAAATCAAACATTTTTTAAAAGATCAATACATCACGTTTGTTTAAACCAATAAGCATTAAGCTGACGTCATCAAGTCGTTTCCCATCGTGCTTCTGGTCAGCGCAGTCGGTGGAGAGCAACAGGCCGCCTCGCTGTTGCGAGAGGTTTTTGACACACGTCGACATGACATCAGAGCAAGGCAGCCCACCCTCGGACACATTTCTAACCGGCATGCATCTCGCGGTGATCACCGGTGATCGGTTCTGCGTGGATTTTGCTCATCTCAAATGAGAACACTTGCTTCATTACTGAATGAATGACTCGATGACTCACTCATAAAAACAGAGACTTTCTGCCACCTACTGGCGGTTTTAGTTTAATATTTTAAAGTATCATTTCGTTTTACCATCATTGCATATTTCTCTATTGAACATTATTTTTTTTTTTTTTATAAATTTGTTATTCATAAAGGTAAAATATGCACTGGAAAATCACTTTAGGGGGCAAATATTGTCCTTTAATGGAGAAGGTGTGACTGCAGTCTGAGTGGAAGCGAGGGGGTACGCAGAACGATGGTAATCTAAAAAGTTTGGGAACCACTGGTGTAATAGAATAAGAATGACACTCTTACTGCATGTTTAGTCATATTTTATTTAACGTTTTGTTAGTGCATGATTGTGTCATGACTTTACTTTGAGGGGCCTAATCATAATTAACTCATTAATATCTACTCATACACTAACATCTACTCATGTCTTGTAAGTGCATTAGTGTGTCATGACTTTACCTGAGAGGGCCCATCATAATGAATTCACTGTTAACTACCTACTAAATTCAGCTCATGACTTATCATAAACTTACTAACACAACTAGTATCCTATGGAGTAAAAACCATGCCACAAAAATAAAGTATTGAGCAAAAAATTGTTTTGCAAACAAAAATAAAGAATTGCAAAAAAGAAGTTATAATTGCAAAAAATCAATGACAGCTGTAAAAGAAGCTTATGAACTTTGACCCTATTTTATCTCTGCAACAGATCCCATGGTCACACCTACTAAATCATTTACAACGCTCCTTTTATTCTGTTCTGCATTATAATCCAGGATTCTGAAATGTTTTCTTATTTTAAAGACGTGGCGTTTCACATCCAGTGAGTTAAGTTCTTCAGATCACTTTAGGTTTCCCCTCTAGAGCCTCTTGTCTCACATCTTTGTCACCTTTTTCACCCCTGATGAGTTATCATCCCTGCTTACTCCGCCACAGTTTGAACTTAACGAACCAAAAATATTTATACACTTCTCATTATAACCGAAAATGTTTTCTGCACCATTACTTTGGCAAAGCGTCTGTAAAACTAACTAAAATCGATGCGCTGCGTGTTTCAAAGTAAGGAGCACACTTTGTTCACGCGATCAGCTCGTGATCCGGTGTGTCCCGCGTTTCACAGGGAATGAATGCAGTGAACTTGAGTTTAATGTGCATTTTGGGAATGAAACAGGCACCAGTTGCACTCTATTTTCTGCATTATGTCCAACATATTTGTGGACAGATGATTACAGTATTTCACCAGATTTGTAATGAGGCGTGTTTGTAAACCTGTTTTCACTGAAACTGTTTCCACCAATATAACAGCTTTACAGTTTAACTCTTGCTAATGAAGAAATGAAGACAAGAGTATTGTAATGTCCTATTCTAAAATAATATACTTATTATAAAATATTAATTTTTCTTTTACAATAGTGGTATATTACTGTCTTAGGTATAATAATAATAATAATAATGTAAAAGTATTATTATTATTATTATTATTGTTGTTGTTGGTCTTCAAGAACTTGCCTTGTCAGAGATGAGTAGTGAGTGTGTTGAGTGTATTTACAGCTGATGAAAATATTAAATATGCTGAAAATGACAGCACTACTAAAATACAGGTATCAGTTTGGGAAGTGCTATAAAGAAGTACCTGTACTCTATTTAAGATGTCCTTTAAGGATGCCTAGACAGTGAGCCGTTAGTTTCACCTCTCTGTACATCTCTATACTTAAAAAAAAAAAACCTGTTTACAAAAGTATATTAATTAATGATCTGTTTACAATTGTAGATGGTCTTTTATAAAAATATGACCACAGCTTCCCTTTCACCAAACAAATGTATGAAACAATTATTGAGATTATTGAGAGTAGTTTTACATGGATGTTTCAGAATATTTCTTTTCTACTATGATTTCACATTCACAGATCTGTTTTTTTCACAGGTCTGCAGTCACATGGACAGATGTGCTGCTGGTGTTGGATCTGTTGTGGCACTGAACTGGATTGGCCTGAGATGTAAATGTTAGTATGATGTCTATTTTTGTAGCATGACATATCCTAAAAAAATCATTTTTGTGTCCTTCATTTAAGTGATGTTATGCTATGAATTCAGCTCAAAATTGTATAACTGTTGAAGTAGGTGAGTATCAGATTATCATATATAGCCAGATCTATGGCTTCATTTATACAGTATATATATATATATATGTATGTATATATGTATGTATGTATGTATATAGCCTATCACACGATTAATTGCACCTAACAGTAAAGTTTTAAAAAATATTTTTAGATTGTTATTTCACATTTAATCTCCAAATTAGTGTAGAAACAATATAAAGACAGTATATTTTAAATATTTGATCTAACCGGTTGGAAATATACAGAATTTGAATAAAGTTATCAAACACTTCACAGTCTTCACTGCATATAGGTAGTCCACCACAATATCTATAACCACAGTGTGTATCGCCGCCGCGAGACCACAGAGTTCAAAGGCTTGTTGGAGATGCATCGGCGCTGCGCAGACTGACCATGATAATAGGCTCATTGGAGATGAGCAAAATCTGCGCAGAACCGATCACCGCGAGATGCATGCCGGTTAGGAATGTGTCCGAGGGTGGGCTGCCTTGCTCTGATGTCATGCTGACGAATGTCAAAAACCTCTCGCGATGGCGAGGCGGCCTCATCGGATTCTGCAGTCGAGCGCAGTTGCTCTCCACCGACTGCGCTGACCAAAAGCACGATGGGAAACGACTTGATGACGACACAGCTTTATGCTTATTGGTTTAAACAACTGTGATGTATTGATCTCTTTTAAAATGTTTGATTTTAAAACTCTGTTATGATTTTATGTGTATAAATTGTGTAAAAAAAGTCTCTGACAGTGTGATCTCTCTGTGGGTTATGTGATTGTTGTCATATTTATAAAAATATATAAAAACATGTCTGTAATTAAAATAAAAATGATTGATACATACGCCTTTCGAAAGGAAATGAATAACAAATATTTTGGGTGTATTGTTCATTATATTTATTTTCATATAAAAGCAACAGAACTTAAATTACATCCAGTTTATCAGCAACACAGCGCACGAGTGTGAATCCCGCGATATCGCCTTTGATCTCGTAGGTGTCTGATCCACTACGAGAACAGAGAACTGTCCGTCTGTCCTGCACTTTTTTCACTCCTCCCCTCACTGCAGACGCCTACTCTCGGCGAGGCGCATCTCAAACAAGCCTAGTGTTTGGACACATATGACTCCTTATGCTTTTGAATGGCTCTCGCGGTACTTTGATGTCATACGCTGATCAGTCTGCGAAATACAACCCAGTCACATGTGACACTTGTTCGTGAAATCACCACCAGGTGGCGCAAAGGGACGGTTTGCAACATTGTTTAGTAAGGCTGTAATTGTGATGTTTTTATTTGTAAATGAAGATAAAATAATGAAATTAACAATATTAATATTATAACATTTAATCTTGGCTAATTATTTATCATATGACTGTTGACAGTGAAATATTACAGTGATGACAGTGCATGAAGTTTTGAATTTTAGATTATTACACGAGGTGTGCATTATGCCATAAAATAAATAAAACGACAGAAAAGGTGGATCTGAATGGGAACGGTGATAAAGCCCAGTTTTCTCACATGTGGATTTATTTACTTTGTCCATATTGTGACCAAATTAGTGTGTCCACATTTTTTAAAAATAAAACGTTTGAAACTAGATTTAATAGCCTAATTCACTGATGTATTTGAACACACTGACACATTTATTCCTGTACAACACAGAGACAAGTGCATAACCTGCAGAAAAATAAAGTGTCCGTGAATTAAGAAATTGTTGATCATTTTTTATTAAATCATTACTTTTGTAGCCTATTAGTTAAAACGTGAGAACATTGTAGCCTATTAATTCATTTATATGATTTGCAAAATGAAGAAATGAATAAGTAGGCTAAAAGGTAGCCACAATTAACTACAGTGGAATTAAAACGCAGGGATGAATTAGCTTAATAGCGAATGATTAATAAAACACGATTGTGAGTTGATATCTTTTTTTTCTCCTTGCGCAGGTCTCTGTAAATTGGCCTCAACATTTTCAACACAGAACATGAAGTCTGGGGATAGTTAAACTTATTAATTATTGCAGGTTTGAATAGAGAGATCAGTGTTTGTGTTCACTGTGTGATGGGGAACATGCGGGCTAATTTACTTTTAGACTAGTGTACTCTGTGAACAACTTTACACTGTAAAACCCAATGACATGCACAAACAGATGAATTATGAACGCGTTTAAAAACCAACTGCCATGTCTCTGCATCTATCTCCATGTTAAGATCCCTAGCCCAGATAATCCGAAGACTATCAGAAGCCAAGGGGTGGGACGCAAATAGAGTATTGTATATTGTGGAGATGGCCCCTCTTTGATAAGGATTAATATTGGAAATGCTATCGACAAGGGTGGAGGGTGGGTTCATGGAGAACCCAGGAAAATAACTTACTTTCCGAATAAACACACCGGAGAGATCATCACAGATGGATTATGTGACGCACTCGTGTCTTGGAATTTGAGAGCTGAGCAACAAGTTTGCATCACAACTGATAACAGGAGCAATATTGTCAAAGCGGCTGAACTGAATAAGTGGACAAGGCTGCAGTGTTTCAGGCATCGCCTTCATCTTGCTCTTGGTGTTTTACTATGATACATTTTCATTTCATGTTTTTTTAATTATTTAAAAGTAAATACAAACATATCGAGATATATATCGAATATCGTAAATATTTTGACAATATCAAGATATCAAAATTCCGCTCAGCCCTAATTTCTGCACAGATACATTTCAGTACATTCACGTTGTTTTCACACGTTTTTTGGCATCTCCATGTGGTCCTGTTCAGTATCGCAACTTGACACGTCTAAAATGTAAACAAGCTCTTTGCTGTTGCACACACTATACACTGTGAATTCTGAAACTTTTTTTTTTTTTTTGGCTGAGATTTTTTTATGGGTGCTTTGGAGTACATAAACGTATGTATTTTATGGATTTATATCATTTGGTTATTTGGTGTCCTTTTGGAGTCTGCAAGTGTCCTTTTTTGGAAAGACACCTAAATTTACCTTGAAAAATGCTGAAAATCTTGAAAATCACACTTCAATCTGATGGTTTACTTTGATGGATAAAGGCAATGATGGCAAAATGGACGTGTAAAACAAGATAAATGGTTCATGCTTAATTTCACGATAAGTGTGCGATTAATCATGATTAAAAAAAATTATCTATTGACAGCCCTAATATATATAAATATGTATGTATGTATATATATATATATATATATGTGTGTGTGTGTGTGTGTGTGCGTGTAGACATACATTTGTGCAGTCCTGCTGTAATCCTGAACTCTCCTCCATGATCCACACTAAAAAGAACACATAGTGTCAGTAAATACACACTTAATCAGAAAATGCGCACACACACACACACTCACTTACTACACACGTTCGCGCACTACACACACACTTACACGCACATTTACACACTACACACACTAAAACTCGGATTCACGCTCTACACACACACACATTTACTCACTACACACACTAACACAATTGCATTCACTCACTACACACACGTCTAAACACACTCACATTCAATCACTATACACACTAACACACACAAACACACACACACAAACTCAAATGTCTACGCACACACACAGCAGTGCAGGGTGATTAATCAAAATAATTGTTTAATTGTCATTTTGAATTACAATTTTGGCTTCCAATGATTATGGAAACAAGACAATCAAGATAAAATTACATGGTAAAACATGCTTTAAACATACTAGTAATATTCTATAGTTTGTACGGTCATGAAAAACCTGGAAAAGTCATGGCATTTTAAAATAGCAATTTCCGGGCATGGGAAAGTTAATAGGTAATTAATAGGAAAAATCATGGAAATTAGTTTCAAAATATTTATATAGTAGAACAAGTAGTATAGTAGTATAATAGACAATATTGTTTAAACAAACTACAACACTTTACGTTCATTCGAACCATCCAACTGCGGCATTCCATCAGATTTAGTTTTGTAGCGTTGAGCATTATAACCAATCACACGCGTGTTCTTATTGAGCTTATGAATGCGATGGCCAATCAGAAGTGTTCAGATCAGTCATCGCTGAAACGAAGATTTTTGTTCAATGCGCGCGCTCTCTGACTGAATTCTGAAACTGTATCATAAACAACAAAGTGCAGATTCGATGTCAGCTTCTGAGATTTTAACGGGAGTGTTTGTGAGAGTGTTTAAACTCATGCTAGACTTAAGTTATGGACAGCTTCACGATCGGTCACATTCTCTGCTCCCTTTCTATATACAGTTTATTCTAGTTAATATAATTTATTCATCATGCTGATACGATTATGTGAATCTTTTTCTAATGTGTAAAAAGCGTGCAGTTTCGCCAAACATAAAAACATTTTTATATATTCTATTAATCAACATTAATAATCGTTATTACATCCTAGGTGTATTTGATTGTATCTTCTCTCAGAAGAACACAATCAGAGTTATATTATAATATCCTGGCTCTTCCAAGCTTTACAATGGTAGTAGGGATGTAACGATTACCGGTTTCACAATAAACCACGATAAAATGTCCTGACGGTTAGTATTACCGATTAAAATTTAATTATCATTACAACCGTGTGTGATTATCGCGATTTTGAAAACTCGTGGTAAATCCTGTCCTGGCAGCATCAGTCTGACGCAGCCACAGCATGCAACGTTGTTTTTTAGTACGAGAAGACATGGAGGAAAGCAGTATGAATTGTTCTTCACACGCACAGTAACTGAAATTTAAAACTGTTAGAAGAAAAGGCTCAATAAACTGTTGCACAGACATAATACACTACGAATATATATCATACCAAAACTAAGAAAAGTCCTAGTTTCCACAGACCAAATTCACCTCAGATGGACAGTACACCTTCTTACGGTGTCAACTACACTGTTTCAGGACATTCTGATGTTGTATTCCAAAATAAAAGCCCCCCAAACTTCATATCTATGCACTGTTTTGTCTATACATTCAAAAAATCATAAAAATAAAAGTGCTAGTTTCCACAAACCCAATTCACCTCAGATGGAGTATAAACCTTCTCACAGTGTCAACTACACTGTTTCAGGACATTTTCAAATTGGTCTGTGGAAACTAGGACTTTTCTTTTTATTATTTTCTGAATGTATAGACAAAACAACCTAAAGGTGTTTTGGGGGGCTCTTATTTTGGAATACAACATCAGACTGTCCTGAAACTGTGTAGTTGACACTGTGAGAAGGTGTACTCTCCATCTGAGGTGCAATTGGTTTGTGGAAACTAGAACTTTTATTTTTATGATTTTCTGAATGTATAGACAAAACAGTGCATAGATATGAAGTTTGGGGGGCTTTTATTTTGGAATACAACATCAGACTGTCCTGAAACAGTGTAGTTGACACCGTGAGAAGATACCGTACTGTCCATCTGAGGTGAATTTGGTCTGTGGAAACAAGGACTTTTCTTAGTTTTAGAATGTATGCACAAAACATCGTATATATGAGTGTTGGAGGGCTTTTATTTTGGAATTTAGCGGCATATAGTTGTTTTAATTACGGCATACAATGTCCGATCTGCCCCAAACTTCACGTTTTATCAGAGTCCTGGCCTGAAGGCATCTACATGGCAATTTTCAGTTACAGTCATAGCGCCACCTGTGGGTAACAGGAAATGACATGTTTTACACTGTGATTAACTCCCCATAGAGATTTAACCAGAAGCACATCATACGTTGTCAATCTAATCTTAAGACCTTATCGATGTTAAATAGACCTTTATCACAGCGGAATTGAATACCGGAAGTGCTCATCAAAGCAGTGCATCGATTCTTCCGGTTATGTATATTTTCAATGTAATGTTAACACCTATTTGAATAAACGACTCTTAAAATAAGCATCCGCGGGATAATTTCAAAATCCGGACATTTTCAGAGAGAGGAGAAGAGATATTCTGATGATTGCTGTGTACAGAATTAATCTGAGAAAGCCGTGGCTCATAAACATATGTGATTATTTCACCACACGGTGTCAGTGCTCGTCTTAACTAGTGACCGCAACGCTGAAGTGTGCGTGAGACCTGATGAATGAGATCAGAATGAGAACATATTTATTCATTTGAATTAAATATTTGTCATTATTCTGCGTCATTTTTCATTGACAATCACTATATCCATTCACAACATTTGTCAAAATTCATAATTAATAATAATTCAAAGCAATCGCGCTGTTGAGGCATTTCTGATAAAGATTACTTAACACATTAAATTTCTGTATGCAAAAAGGAAATGCTTGCGTGAATTTGTAACATTTACAGATAAGGATATAGAGGTAGAATGAACGTTTTGCGCTGAGGATAAAGAATTCTCATGTTTTGATCAGCTTTGATCTCGTACATTTCCTGCAGCTGCTCAATCTGTTTCCTCCACTATTTCTAGATGCATTTTTGTCCATAGAAATGCGTTATTCAGTGCTTTAATTTGACGTAACTGGCGCACGATGGGCAGACACAACTAATGGATAATGAGAATCGTTGTCGATGATTATCATTATCGATTTTATCGAATAGTTGTTGCAGCCCTACATCAGAATCATGACCGCCATCACTACCATTATAAAGCTTAGAAGGATATTTTTTAATATAACTCTGATTGTGTTTGTCTGAAAGAAGATACACCGTCATATTCACCTAGGAATAATTTTCACCTGGGATAATTTTCATTTTTGAGTGAACTATCCATTTAATTGACAATAATGACCCTGGAATGAGTTCCTGTAATTTTATAATTAATGAGTAACATTAAACGGTCTGTGTAAATAAACATTTAAATACTACTTCAAATGCAGCTTCTGTTCCATCTTTGCAGTGCACCTTTTTGTCAATGATAAAATTTTATTGGTAACAGTCTATAGCCTATAGGATACTGATTAATTTAAGTAATTGGTTAAATTTAAGTATTTGACATAAAACACAACACAGGTAATCATAAAAATTGCCCTTATGAAGGTAAAAAAAAATGGCAATGGAAATCAATTGCAAGGAGCCCCTTAATGGAAAAGTTAAGTTTTTTTATTGTGAAATGCACTGCACAGTTTGTTATATTATGTGAAGGCGAGGGCCTTACATCTCCGCAAAAAAAGTGATAATTACATGAGAGGCTGGTGTCTGAGAGCTACACGAAACAAGAAGGCTGCACAATGGATGTCTCTCTGCAAATGCATAATATGTGAAAGCACAATGGCGCATGCTGTTTCTGAAACACATACATACTGCAACACGCAACGCATACACACGGCAGAACGGAGTATGTGTGAACCTGGCGTTAGGTGTAAATTGCAGAAATAAAAAAATAAACTCAAATGTTTTTGGGGAATACAAATAGGGATGTTATCTTGTTGATGATTGATGGTATAATGAGATTAATGATAAATAGAAGGCAAAGCTATTTTAAAATCTTCTTAGTTACCAAATTTATAAACTTAGTTACCACACCGGAGGAGTGGGCAGCAATTTTTGCTGTGGCTCCTAGGGAGTGATTGGGGGTTAGGTGCCTAGGGTGCCTCAAGGGTACCTAATTTCCTGCCGGTATTGAGAATCAAACCCGAAAGCAGTCGTGGCCTAGTGGTGGAAAAGCTGATGAACAATAGCAGAGACACCTCAATAACCCAGTGAGTAGCCGACTGGAATTGGCAATGTCACTTTAGAGTTTTAATGTTTTATATTTTAAGCATTTAATACTTTCCTGCTTCAAATGTTTGTAATTTATTGACTTATTTGAAAGTTTTAGTTATTTACATTGACTAATTTAACACGATAAACACTATACAACTATATCCGACAGTTAGATGTGGTCCTGGGATCTGATTGGCTGAGAGTCTTGGATACTGGATTCAACTAGGTATGCAAAAAATAGACACAGAGCAAGTGATAATTTAACACTGAGGAGTTTACTGTGCTCCTTTACTGCCATGGAATTCTCTAATTTATTTTTATGTATTATTATTATTATTATTATTATTATATTACATAAATGTTAATTCGATTTTAGTAAGTTGTGGAAGTGCACTACAACATAGTAGAAGTTATTCACTCTTCCTGCTTAACATACTTGAGTTTGTCCAGTCTGTAGTTTGGATGGTTGAGCAGCTTCACTCCTGAGTCTCCTGGGTGATTGTAGCTCAGATCCAGCTCTCTCAGGTGTGAGGGGTTCAAACTCAGAGCTGAAGACACATAACCACAGCCTTCCTCTGTCACCATACAGCCAGACAACCTACAAACACACAGCAACAATCCACATCACATTAGTTTAGCAGTCAGATGTCACTAACACAATCATTTGGGTAGTAGCTGTTATTTTCTGTAGTTTCAGTCACAAAAGTAACAAAAGTTAAGTCAATAGAAACATTTATACTCCAGTAAAGTAGAAATATACTTAAGAACAGGAATAAAGTATTTCTGCATTATCACTGGACACCAGTGGTCGTTTTTAATAGATCTCATTGTCATTTCATAAAAAATCATTTCGTGTTCAGGAAGAAAGAAATTCCCCCAAAACATTGGACATTATATCTTGCATTTAAATGGAAAGTAAATAAACCATTTGATCTCACCCAGACAACAGTGGCACAATAATGTTTACAAAGTAGTGAAAGAAAGAATTTAAAAACAACATTTCTAACTTTGTTACTAAAAATATGAAGGTGCTTGCAGATTCTCACACACACACTTTAAAACACAACAATGAAATCTTCACTTTTAGGTCAAGAAGCTGTCAATCAAAAACTTGCTGTCAACCCCACCCACATGAGGGATTTGTACCAGTATGGCACAGTGAATTATTTTTTCCAATTTCAAAGAGTTTTTTCATTAATATTTAATTCATATTTTTATTAGTTTATTGAAAAGTTACGTTAAAATTTTTTGGCACAAATCTAATTCCATATTAGTCAAGTATAGCCAAACTGAGTGCAGCTGAGAAGCAGCGACTTTACAGGCAGTGTAGGGATGCAGAACATGAAGACAGAGCAGAGTATATGCAGAAAAGGAAACAGGACTGTGCCAGAGATATTGAGACAAAAAAGAAAACGAAAATGAAAGACAGGAGAGCTCAGTGCAAGGCATAGAGAGACTGTCAGCAAAGATACAAAGACTCAGAACAGAAATAATAATAATCAGGTGTAGTGCTGATGTAAATGTGTGTATCATCAGCATAGCAGTGATGCCTCAATCCATGACTCCTAATAATCTGACCAAGGCATATAAATACTGAATAATAAAGAGCCTAAAACAGACCCTTGAGGGACTCCAATGGCAGAGTTGGTCTCCAAGAGTGACCTCTAGTCTTGGTTCGACACAACGTTGAATAAGACACAGACAGAGCATTATGAAATTGTTTACTTGCAGTTTGCGATGCAGCTGCTGTCAGACCCAATACAGTTTGCTGCTTCATCTTTAAATATCAGTTTCTCTTCAAACTTTCCATTACACCATGCCTCATTTACAAAACAATCTACAGTCAAATGCACCGAACAAACGTAATCATCTAACACAATCCGGGACGCCATTAAAAATAAACCATCCACTTGTTCCTGACGCTGGGATCCTTGTGAAAAACACAATGAGCTGTTTCCTTTACTCTACTCTTCCATTTTTCCTGTTGTCAGCAGACTTAAATGTGTGGAGTACGTCAGAAACTGAATAGGCATCTGTATAATGTCTCCAGTGTAGTTAATGGTGATTGGTTCTATTTGTTTTTGATGCGACATGACATATTGTAAATTATTCAGGTCCTGTGAGAAGCTGTTCCAACGGGTGGAGTATACATGAATATTCATAAACTCACTCAGCGGTGGGCGTGGCATTTTGAACTTCGAACAAATGGAATGGAAATTGTTGTTTGCTATCAGATCACGACTTATTTTATGGATTATTTCGATCAGGTAATAAAGCCGAAGGGACATGCACCCCATAACTGTTTATATTCTCTACATAATTCATAGAATGATTTGCTTTGCAAGTGCTTTTATTAACATTAAGCATACAAAAGACCATGCCAGAGCACAACAAATTGAGCATATATTTCTGTTACTCTTGATTGTTGTTAGTCTTTTGTTTTAAACTGTGTCCCTTCCTTGTTGTTTGTTCTGCAGCATAGGGCTGTCATGATACCGCAATATCTTAATACTGCCTTACTGACAGGACAACCACAGAAAAATGCAAGAACCGCAGCAACCGCGATATTTGCATGGTATCTTTTTTCATAAGGTTATGCCCTTCTCGTCTTTTCACTTTGTGCATGTGTGCTGAATATTAAATAAGTTCGTAATGATAACACACTGTGTATCATGGTGATTTGTACAGAGGCTCCGTAGCACTTAACCTAAACAGACAGTGAATGAGAGAGAGATCGACTGATCGCATGCGATTACCTGCATCTTTCTTTCAGGGTAAGTCATTTATATTTGTTAAAACAGGTTGTCATGTTCAAGGAAAGTGAAATCTCTTTCTTAGCATCCTTTTAACATTCAAGGGGATTTCCAATGAATGGTGTCAGTGCTGGTAAATGCATTGAATCAATACCACTCATCTCTATGAGGTTAAGCATCAGCTTCAGCGTTGTCCCTGCAATGCACTGCTGGTCAGCTGAGCCTTTTAAAGTGGCACTCAAAGTTAAAATGATTTCAACAGCTTGTTTCATTACATCTATCATTGAGTTAATCAGTGTTTTTGAAAATGTAGTTGAAAAAACACTTGAAAGGGTTAGTTCACTCAAAAATTTCTGTCTTTAATTACTCACCCTCATGTCGTTCCACACCCGTAAGATCTTTGTTCATCTTCAGAACACAAATTAAGATATCTTTGATGAAATCTGAGAGGTTTATGACTCGTCCAAAGACAGTAATATAATCAACACTTTCAAGGTCCAGAAAGGTACTAAAGACATCGTTAAAACAGTCATGTGACTGCGGTGGTTCAACTTTAATTTTATGAAGCGACGAGAATACTTTTTGTGCGCAAAAACAAAACAAAAATAATGACTTTAATCAACAATCTCTTCTCTTCTGTGTCATTATTCTAACGCAGTTGCTGCAGTAAGCACAGTGAAGGCTTTGTTTACGTCCGAATGCCGGCTCCGTATTGGCCAAAGCTGATCACACATGTGCAGTACACTTGTTTTTTTTTTTTTTACTCTACCAGACATCAGAGGGCAGCACTGTAGTGTCCATTGTAGTGTTTTCTTCCTTCTGTTTCAAGCGTGTTGGTTTTGTATCACTCTTCCGCACTCTTCTTCGACAACTGCACACAATACTTTGCGTATTGCCACCTAGTGGACTCTTCCATCTCTGCTGTCTTTATCTTGCGCATGTGCTGTTGTAAGTGCACTGCAAACTCTCCTGATGACGAAAATTACATAATGCACACGGTGTGTGGATGTGAATACCCGAAGTATACTTCGGCCTTAATGGTGTAGTTGAGGAATTTTTCAGTAAAAATTTCAGTGCCAACTCACTTCTCACAAAGGTTTTATTTAAAGAAAGTTAAACTTTAAATTTTGCTGAATTTCCTTAAGCAAGATCTATTTAAATTTTAAATAAAGTAATTTTTTTATATATGGTACTTTTCTTAATGCACACGGTCTCAAAGCAGCTTCACAGAAAACAATAATATGACAATTAGAGCTTTAGTCGAAATTCCATTTGTATAACTTGCAAATATATTATAAATATATATTTGTCCTCAGTGTGCAGACATAATTGTGTAAATATAACATACAGAAAACATGAATTGATGCAAGCAAATGTTAAGAATCAAAATCTTGCAGTTTCTTACAAAATCTGGCAAAATCTTTATTTGAACATATAGTTGGATACATCTGACTTTTACAACAAAGAAGAGTAACAGAAATATGTGCTCGATTTGTTGTGCTCTTGCTTGATCATTTGTATCCCTAACGTTACACACAGCAAAAACCATCATTCTCATAAAAGCATGTGGAACGAAAATCATTCAATGAATTATATAGAGTATATGAACAGATGTACTTATAAATGGGGCGTACATCCCTTCGGCTTTATCACCTGATCGAAATAATCTATAAAACAAGCTGTTATCAGAAGAGCAACCAACAAATTCCATTACCTTCATTTGTTCATATTTCAAAACGTCTGCAGAGTGAATTTATGAATATTCATGTATACTCCACCAATTAGAACAGTTTCTCACAGGAACTGAATATTTCACAACATTGGTGTAGGTGTGAGCCGTGGAGCGACTGAACGCCAGTGGGTGGGGCCTATGGTGAGATGATGTACAACTATTCGTCGATATCTTCTCAGGAGGTGATGATATGCATTTGGAGCTTGATTAAACAAAGGCTTTGTTTATAATGAGGATGACGTTTTAAGCTATGAAACTTGCAGGATGTTTTAATAGTAAGACCTCTTATATGTCAAAAGATGGAAAATTTGATTTCTCGTGTCATGACATAAATGTTTAAAAGGAAATAAGTTTTAAGACGTATTGCTACTCCAGAAGTGGACATTTCTGTAGAATGAGCCTTAAACATGACAACTGATCCATTTGAGCTTGATTCTGCATGTCAAGTTGGCAACCAGATATACTGCATGCTGATTTGCTACAAGGGATACGCTGAAAAGGTACAGTACAGGCCACTCAAGAACATACTACGACTGATCCCTAAACCAAGATTAAGTAGATTTGGATGTATACTTTGGGACGGCGGTCCTGCAGGAAAGTCCATTGATCATCAAGCTTCAGTCTCTGCACCGAAGGCATCACCATCTTTGCCAAAATGGCTTGATACTTTTTTATTGAAACTATCTCCCTCTCCTTGGTGCAGTCATTTATTCTAAATATATACTTAAAACTAATAGCATAAAACACATGCACATTGTGGCATAGTTTTCTTTGCTGTTCCCTGCTGTTGTGATAAACTTAGTGAATACTAAAGAAGACCATGGTCTCTGTGTGAACTAATAATTTCATAGAAATCTGTTGAGTATGAAACAATTGTGAGTGTGAGGGAATTAAAATAAATTGTATATAGACAAATATAGTCAAATATGGTAAATATGACCAAAGAGCGGCTGTTACGTGTCTGGAAGTAACTTTTGGGTTTCATTCATATATTGTTTGGAGCAAGTTGTGTGTGTGCATGTGTAGTTACTCTCTCTCTCTCCCCCTGTCACTCCATGCTCATTTGAGTGAATCAGGTGCAGCTGATTCTATAGCTGCGTCTCATTTCGAAGGCTGTGTCCTTCGGAGGTCGCATTTGAAGGTTGCATACATCATCGCGGCGGTCTCATTTAAGAAAAGTAACCTTTAGATTGCAAAGTAAGAAAGAAATTACAGTATTTTACACCTCATGGGGAACTACAGTAAATATTTATGATGTTATTTTTCTGAAATAAGACACCCTTGATGATGTATGCAGTCTTCAAATGCGACCTCCGGAGGATGCAGCCTCCGAAACGAGACGCATTGTGTGGATATGAGCTGTGAGGGAAGCCTGCTCATAGAGTTCTCTCTCTTGCTTTGTATGTGTTTTCCCAGACTGTGTTGTGTGCCATTGCCGGCTTGCTGTGTTCTGCTCCTATTCTAGTTCAAGCTCATTGTGAGGAGGCTGAATTGTTAGCAGTATATGCCCGTAAATGTATGAGTTGCAATTTTCTTTTTAAACGGACTGGGGTGCATTTCCCAAAGCCAACCATCATCGCAAGTTCTGTCGTTACCAATATAATTCAACGGAACTTTGGCTTTGGAAGTTGACACCACGGTCGTGGAGTGTCACCGGCGGTAGTGTGACGTATATATATCTCAAAGGTTGCATTAACCGAATATTTTTTTTTTTTTTTTTTTAGCAGTGACGGAAAAAATCTGCAGCCCGTCTGTCATTTTGACAGATTACTGAGGCTGATGTTGCTTGTAACTGTAATTCCCACCCCTGTCCAGTTGGTGGTGATGCGCTCCAGTGTGTCTGCAGAGCACGGGCTCAGTCTTCAGAATAAAATGAAAACAATGCGTTTATACACACAGGCGATCAAGTTTAAGTCCATTTTATAATAATAAACTTATAATACTTATACTTACATAATTAAGTTTCTAATCTATTTTTCTTTCTGACTATAAGTTTGTGGTCGACAAATGGCTTTTCTGAGGTATATGTTTCGTGACATTGTTTGCAACACTGAACTGACGTGATACAGATTTCGGTAAGCTACTGTATCTTTTAACATATTTTTATTTTTATTCATGTTTATTTCGTTCTGTACAGTAGTAAAGAGGAAAGGATGATCGTGAATGAACGCAATAGTGTTCAAGATGAAAACTGAAAAGTGATGCAGTCTTTGATCAACTTTCATTTCATAATATAAATAAATGCATAGCCTAGGCTATTTGCTTATCCTGAAAGTTTGTAAATAAAAATGTGGACGAAATCAGAAGCTATTAAATGTCTTATTAAAATATAAAACTTAAAATGACTGGTAATGATAATGACGGATTTTTTATGATACTGTCCGTCAAAATGACGGCGAAATGCAAGTCTAACGCAACCTCTGATATATATAGCCTATATATATATATATATATATAAAACCCTCCACCACCGTAACA
The DNA here is from genome assembly GCA_039654765.1 of Mylopharyngodon piceus. Taxonomy (NCBI): domain Eukaryota; kingdom Metazoa; phylum Chordata; class Actinopteri; order Cypriniformes; family Xenocyprididae; genus Mylopharyngodon; species Mylopharyngodon piceus. The sequence continues at coordinate 184,975 of JBCHWC010000161.1, read as the reverse complement.
CCGGCGGTTGTTGGTGATTTCCCACCGCGGTAGTAAAAAATTGCCACCGTCACAGCCCTAAGGACCTTATTTGTTTAATTATACATTTCTTTCCTATTTATTGGTCAACAGGGAGGTAAGAATTGTAATTCTTATTTTACTCTTTTGTTTCTAGGAAAGATGTCTAAAAATTAGTTAGAAAACCTCTTCTGTTTGTTGTTTTGGCTGACTAAACCCACTGATCCTGAGCTACTTATTTCCGTTCACAAACAAGAGAAAACTTATTATTTAAAATAAACGTTATCCATTTGCTACTTTGTTGCTTTGTGTGTTTGTGGGAGCAGGAGATGGAACTGACCATTGACTACATATACGTGTGCACCAAAAATGGGATTATTTCTAATAATCAGAGTAAGGTCTTAATTGCAGTAAGGTGTTTACATGACACGAGCAGAACTCTTCACTCCAGGTTACAGTCAAACCAAAATTTATTCAGACACCTTGAACATTTCATTCATTAATTCAGTTTATTCACTATAGTTTAAAAAATGGTAATAAAATATGACTAGATTTCAGTTAAACTGTGTCAGAAAAAAATTATCTTAATTATGTCAGATAACACTTAAGCAAAACATGGTCAGGTCAAAGTGTCTGAATAATTTTTGGTTCCAAATTTGTATCAATTTACTGGTAGTCCACTGTATGAAGAATTTGTGTGTATAATATGTCACAGTTTATTTTGCTATCCTTACTGCGCGGTAAGTTGTTTTGACAGAGTTTAGTGATTTGGACAAGAATAATGTTACAGAGTTCATTCATGAGTTGTGTGAACAACACACGGCATCCATGTATGTCCGAGCACTTGCACACATTGGTCAAAGCGGGAATAATGCAATTAAGGTGTTTACATGCCTGTTTATTGTGATTAAAAACAGAATACGCCACATAGTTTAATGTGATTATGATTACTATGATTATGAGCTTAATCGCATTACTTTAATCGAAGCATTGCGTTTACATGAGGTAAAGTTTAATCACAATATTGCCAAAATCCCATTATAATCGCATTATGAAGGTGCATGTGAACGCACTCATTGCCAGCTGTCTCACGTCACAGAAGTCAGATAAATCCCAACACATAGACACTCTTTCACCTAGATATCACTACATAGAGACTGTGTCTATTCCCCAAATTAGTAAATACAAAAAACTCCTAATACCTTTTAACCCCCTGGGGTCGGTGGTTGCACTGGTAATATCACCTCACCTTTTTTTCTTATCAGTACAAAAAAGACTCAAAATAAAACAGTTATACAGATAACTGTTATACATCATTTGAAACTGTTCAATGTCTACTTTTACTTGTGAGTGCTCACAATAAAAACAAAATGTGCTTTTTGCTAAATAAAGAAATGTAACATGATGTGTGATCTGCCGTCTCTCTCTCTCTCAATGAAATCCAAATGAACTGTAACTTAGCGAATACTTGTCACACAAACAGGAGACATATCTAAAGAAACTTTGAAATGTCAGGTTTTAAATAATGTAAGTCAAATCGAAAATAAATATTATATATTCTATATTCTGTTTATATAATCTTTTTGAAAAGAGAGAGATGTCAGTCGTTCGTGTGTCAGCTCATTATCCGCTAATGTGGCCATGCCCATGGAAAGCGTGCACTATTCAAAGGCAAATTCTGAGACGATCCATGCATTCAGTTTAACTGTTTCCAACATTGATAATAACTGAAATCAGCATAATAGAACGATTTCTGAAGGATCATGTGACACTGAAGACTGGACACTCCGCATACAGCAGAATGCCAGAATAATTTTCACATAATTTTGTAGTAAAACTTCTAGCCTATAAGATTGATAACTCAAAAGTCTTGTGAACAGCTATTCAGTATGTGTTATGGCCTTATTGCGGTAACATTTTTTTTCCCAAAAACTTACTAACAATGCATTATCTTTATTTTTTTTTAAAAATGCAAACATGTACGTCCATTTTGCTCACATATTACTGTAGCTGAAATTATATTTAGGCGCACATGTGTGACTAACCCGATCGAAGCTAAAAACTACAACTCCCAAATGCCCTTACACGTACGTTATGTATCAACAGTGACATTTCGCACTGCGATTGGATGCTTAATGCCAGTCAACCAAGCGAGCGGCGCGAAAGACAACTGTGGCGCTTGATTGAAGTTGTCTTGTATTGGGATGAAGAGTATCAAATTTTACTTTAAGAGTTCTGTCTCAAATGAGGCAGAACAAAGTAGCTTCGAAAAACAAGAAGAAAAAGAACAAGACGAACAAGAAGCTGATGCTGTTGTTCCTTGTAAGAAACAGAAAATGTCAGTGAAAGGTAAACCCAAGTTCCGAAATAAATGGCTAGACGCTTTTCCATGGCTACAATACGAGCGAGATAAAGATGTTATGCTGTGCAAATACTGCAAAGAAGCAGGTGCAGAATTAGCAGGGCCAACAATGTTTGTGTGCGGAAATTCACACTTCAAGCGAGAATCACTAGTAAAGCACGGCAATTCCCAGCACCATTTACACTGCAGGGACATATTCATTAACAGATTGCAACCTAATAATCCTCGTACAATTCAGGCAGCTGCTAAAAGGCAAATAAGCCTCACAAATGCAGAAACTCTTGGACAACTAAAAATCAAATTCAACACCGCATACCTGATAGCGAAAGAAGAGATCCCATTTACGAAATTTGGGCCATTAATTTTGCTTCAGAAGCACACATAGTTTAGTATAGCTAAGCTATACTAAACTACTAATCTATTATTCAGTTAAAGTGGCTTAAGAACCAAAGTAAATTACATAACTGTTTTTGACTCAGTAAGGTATTAACAGTTCCTAGCAATTAATGTAGAAATTTTATCTTTTTTTTTTTTATTTCAAAGAACAAAGAAAACATTGTGCCTTGATAATGAAAAGGTTGTTATGAAAGTTAAGAAAAGAACTATAATATAAAGTAACAATATAATTTTTTTGACGGCATCTTAGATGGTACAAAGGCTGCATTTGATTCCCTTGGCACCCCTGACTGGACAGAAAAATGCATTGCATTTGGTGCAGATGGTGCATCTGTAAACATGGGCGTCCATGGTGGAGTGATTGCTCTTTTGCAGAAGGATGTTGGAGAGCATGTGATTCCCATACACTGCATGCCACATCGGTTAGTGTTTTCTTTTGAAAAGAATGTAACCTTACTACTTTTTACAACATGAAAATAACTCTTCTGGCAAAATATTCTTTGTTTTTTTTATTCACAATGCCTATAAGAACTGTCTCTGTACTGTTACATCTGATTTGCAGATATAGATACAGATGTATGATATTTTTCATAAGCTTAAATTAATTGGTCTAAAGAGAAACGTTATGACTATTTTGTCTAAAGACTACATATAAAATAGCTATCAAAATTAATGTTGGTAACTGTAGCTTGACTTAAAGTAATGACTAAAACTTGACAAAAATGCAATGACTTTTTGTTGACTAAAACTAGACTAAAATATGAAAGACAAAAATGACTAAAATGTGATTAACACTAAGGAGCATTTTCGTCTGAAGATAAAGACTAAGATTAAATCAAAAATGGCTGTCAAAATTAACACTGCATGCTACTTTACAAAAGTTCAGATCATCTACAAACACTATGACTAGCTGACTGTAAATGATCTCTTATATGTTCTTAAATACCTCAGTATCTGCAGCTGACAGTTTGGACTCTTTAGACCATCAGAAAGAATCTTCACTCCAGAATTCTGCAGGTCATTGTTACTCAGGTCTAGTTCTTTCAGGACAGAGTTTGATGACTGTAGAGCTGAAGACAAACTTTTACAGGACTGACCAGTGAGATTACACCCACATAGCCTGTGTAGAGAACAAAACAAACAGTGATATCAGTGTGATTATCAGGAAGGGTTTAGAATGGGTTTAGAATTTGAACCGCATGTTTGTGCTAAATTCAGTGTAATGAGACTTTAGCCATTAAAATGTAATATTTTAGTTTATAACTCATCTGTGCATTTGTGCTCAACACTGCAGCAAACTGTACATGAATGCAACTGATACAGTTCAACTCACTGACTCAATGGTCTGGTCACAGTGGTTCTCAAGTTATCAACACACTGAATCTGTCCTACTAAAATGAGGCAAGAACCAGGAGTAATATGGTCCTCGGAGCATGGTGTGCAGAGGATTTGACTGATGAAATGAAAATAAAGCTACTGTAATAATCAAATGCACAAGGAAAGGGAACATGTTTTAAATTGTTATTATGGCATGAAACAGTTAATTGAAACAAACTGTTCATAAGAATCACTTAATGAAAACAGGAAATTTGGGTATTATTTCATCGGAAATAATTGCAATTGGAAGATTGCATTAAAAATTAAAGCTGCAAGCAGCATTTATCGGGGTTCATGCTTTTAAGACCTTTATGACATTTCTGAATGATCCTGTTATGGCTATCCAAATGATAAAGTACAACAGTTTTTGATAATTATTGACCTAAAAAATCTAGAGAATTGTACTGCAGTGGTTTTGAGGTTGAGTGAAATACCTAGGACCTTAAGGCAAACTTATAGAGAATGAGGAGATTCAACATATGCTATGAATATCGTTTATGTGTGATACGTAGCGCCACCTGGTGGCTGATTTCTTTCATACTTCACACAGACCGCTAGAGTCAGGAGTCAAATAGGTCCACCAAATTTCGTTTTGATCGGCCTCCGTTAACCTGGTCAAACAGGTTTTCAAACTTCTTAGACCAATGGCAGCCATGTTTTTTGAGAGACGCGAAGGTCCTCATAGACATTCATGGCACCTTCGGCCAAGACACTGCAAGCCAATTTTCAAGTCAATTGGATTAACGATTGCGTAGTTATTAGTCATTTTCATGTTTTTTTCTTGTTATAGCACCACCAAGTGGACAATCGTTTTTCCATCATGGTAACTTGACAAGGACAGTGCATGCCAATTTTCAAGTCAATCAGGTTAACTGTTGTGTAGATGTAGTGGTTTTCAAGTTTTTTTACTATTACAGTGCCACCAAGTGGCCAAATGCTAAATTTTTTTTATTGTGACCCCAGACTGAGCTTGTACACATGTGTACCATGTTTGGTGAAAATATCTTGTTGCAATCAAGAGATATAACCATTTTAGTAAAAGGCAACTGCTACTTCAAACGTTTTGCCGTTCAGTTGCGAACTTGGATCACCAATTGAAATTCTTTTAATAACTTTTTGCCATGACTGTTTCTAGATGATGCATGTCAAGTTTTGAACAGATTGCACAAATGGTCTATGAGGAGTTTGAAAAAGTAGATTTTTCAAATAATCACAAATGTTTAACGAACAATTTGATTGACAGCAGTGGTTGTTGAGGCAAAGTTGTTCAGAATGAGGAGATTCAACGTAACATATATGAATATTGTGTGAATGTGTGATACGTTGCGTGATATATAGGGGTCAAAAACACAATTGCGCCACCCAGTGGCTGTTTTCTTTCAAACGTTACACAGACCTCTAGGGCCACGAGTCAGACAGGCCCACTGAGTTTTGTCCCGATCGGCCTCCGTTAACCTGGTCTAAGAGGTGCTCAAATTTTATAGGCCGATGGCAGCCATGTTTTTCGAGATACACGGATGTCATCATACATCATCAAGGCAACTCGGACAAAGACAGTGCATGCCAATGTTCAAGTCAATTGGACTAACAGTTGCGTAGTTATAGCAGTTTTTATGGTTTTTTTGTATGACCACAGAATGAACTCGTACATGAGTCTGACAAGTTTGGTGAAAGTATCTCATTTCGTTCAAGAGTTATAACCATTTAAGTGAAAGTGGCCCTGCCTATTTCGAACGTTTTGGCGTCCCGTCACGAGAGTGAAGCACCAATCTAAATTCTTTTAATAACATTTTGCCAGGAAGGTCTCTAGATGATGTATATCAAGTTTTGACTGAATCGGACAAACGGCCTACGAGGAGTTGGAAAAATTAGATTTTTCAGAAAATTCAAAATGGCGAAAAAATTTGCATACCGGAAATGAAATCAGAGATATACGTTTTGTTCGTCATGGATTCGGCTTTCCAATGATATAAGACACTTGAGTCTACAACAAATGGTCTAGGAGTTAAGGGCAGTTTTGCGTTGTTGATCGCTGTAGCGCTCCCTATTGGCCAATCGGGGTCATACCTTGTCAGGCTCTCCCCAAATTGAGACCTACCATCTGGCCAGGTTTCAAGCCTCTAGGCCTTACGGTTTGGTCTGCACGATCAGTTTTACGGCAGAAGAATAATAATAATAAATATAGCTGCAAGCAGCAATTACGGGGCCAAGCACAAAAGCAGCACAAGAAGCCAGCCAACATGGCTGTGAGCATCAGACCAACTGCAACAGTGAGCAATTAAAGACCTATTAAGATCATTTTAGGCAAAAGAGCTGAAAAACGATCAAAAATGAGGATTTACTGGTTCATCACTTTCGACCAATAGGTGGCGCTGTGACCAAATTAATGTGGTATGGTCAGAGTGAGGTGACAATGACACTTGCAAATTTTGGTGTCAATATTTCAAAGCATTGCAGAGATACAGACTCAACAGTTATTTTTGGCATCATACCTCTAATTCGTTGCTGCAGTATAGGAAAAAGGTTATGTCTATCAACATGAAATCCATAAGTTTTTGCCGGCATGGTCTGAAGATGATACGATTCAATTTTGGTGAAAATTGGACCAATGGTCTAGGAGGAGTTTAAAAAAGTGTGATTTTTAAGAAAATCAAAGTAGTGGAGACTTAGTTATGCTGACTATGGCAAAATTGGCATCAATGTTCTCAGCATGACCCACGGAATCTAATAAGACCAGTCTCATTACAATAGGCCACATTTATATAAAACTATTAGCATTTTTTAAATATTTCATTATAAAATTTGACCACAAGGAGGCGCTGTCTCAAAACCTATTGTGTACCTTCAGAGCATGATGCCGATGCCACATCCTGAGTTTCGTAATGGTACATCAATGCATTCGTATAATATAGCATTTTTTATCATAATACTGTATTGTATTTAATGGAAATTTCATGTTTTATTCAATTGTAGTGCCTCCAAGAGGCACAATCCCACCAATTTTTTTATGTGTCCTCACGGTGACCCCATACATGTGTGTATCAAATTTGGTGCAAATATCTCATTTCGTTTTGGAGTTATAGACATTTACATGTAAGAGATCATAAAAAATGACCCATGGACAACTTTTTGATTTTTTTTTTGCCACTTCCTATCAAAATTTTGACATTTGGGCTATGACATGTAGTTAACCAGCTTAGGTTCTGTGTTTCCTACGCTGGTTTCGTCTCGATCGGACTAACGGTTTCAAAGATATTCGCAATCGTTTTTTAAGTGCTAAATCACCACGCCGCACAAACCGTAAGTCAAAACCTAGCATGTTTGGTATCGTTGGACTCGGCAAGGATTCAGGAGTCTAAGGATGTGACTCCCATGAAAATAAGCCAACCAGATCAAAAGTTATAAGCATATGAAAAAAAAATTCTCCACTAGGTGGCGCTGGTCCGAAACTTCTCAGGCTCCTTCAGGGCATTGTCCTGATGACCCATACCGAGTTTCATAACGATATGCTAATGCGTTCGTAAAATACAGCATTTTAGCACAAAATTCAAAATGGCCGACAGCCAAAATGGCCGATATGGGAAAACTAGATATCATTCAACTCGGCATGATGCCCCGAATCCAACGAGACCAAATTTATGATTTTTGGACAAACCCATCAGAAGTTATAAGCAAAAATACCCATTTCTAGTATCTCCGGACCAGTAGGTGGAGCTGCGCCGAAACGCTGCATGTTGCCTCAGGTCATGCTTGTGATTATATGTACCAAGTTTGGTCTGAATACGTTAAAGCGTTACAGAGATACAGCCTTATGTCTATTTTAGCAAGCGCTACATACAGTTCGTTCGCGTGTTTTTCGAAAACGGTTTGAGAAATCAACCTGAATTCCATAACTTTTTGTCGGCATGGTCTGAAGATGATCTGGTTCAATTTTCATGAAAATCGGAGTAATGGCCTAGGAGGAGTTCGAAAAAGTGGGTTTTTCAGAAAATTCAAAATGGCGGAAAAATTTTCATGACGGAAAATGACGTCATAGGGTCAAATGACTCACTCTGCATTTGGATCCAGCTCTCTCTCGTTTCTGAGTTTTACAATCATTGTAGTTACACATCAGATTTACCCCCAACTCTTTGCATTCACTTAAGACATAACCGACTATGTTTACATGAATATTCCTCAAGACAGATATTTTGAAATAATTCTGTGTATCTAACCATTCGAGCGCAATACAACACTTAAGAGAACTGAATTTCAGATTGCATGCGACAGGAGTCTTTTTGTGAAAACCGAAATCAGGGTTTCTGCCTTGTGTGCTTGGAGAAACCACTGATGCATTCATACAACAATATAGACACGAGAAAATACGTGCTAGTCATAGTTATGAAAACAGCTATTTGTTCGCATTTTTGAATATAGAAAATGAGTGAATGTGAATGTCAAACCTCAGTATGTTCAGTTTACAGTTTGAACTCTTCAGTCCATCAGAAAGCAGCTTCACTCCTGAATTCTTCAGGTGATTGTTGCTCAGGTCCAACTCTCTCAGATGGGAGTTTGATGATTGTAGAACCGAAGATACAGTTTCACAGCATGTTTCATCAAGACCACAGCCGTCAAATCTGACAAAACAGAACGTTTAACCAAATTATTTTCTGATGTTCAGTGTTTTCCAATAACACATTGTACCCTTCATAATCAGGACAGACACATATTTCGTTATTCAGTATTTTTACGTTTAGTTTTTTAGTAATAGAACAACACCTTTAATGAAACAGCGATCAGTGAAATTACTCACAGGGCTTTTCTGCAGCATCTCACAGCTGGAACGAGTCTCTTGTAGTTTGAAGATGTCGTGAACCTCTTTGGGTTAAACTCATCCAGCACCTTCTCTGACATCAGCAGTATGTAGGTCAGTACTGTGCACATTGAAGATGAGAGTTTTCTTCCTGGATGTTCATCTGAACTGAGATATCTCTGGATTTCCTCATATAATGAATGATCCTTGAGCTCAAGTAAGCAGTAAAATAGGTTGACTGAAGCGTCATCTGAGATCTTCTTGTTTTGTACTCGTTTAATGTATTTAGTTGTTTGTGTGATGCTCTCTGTGGTGTCTTCGGTGTGTGTGATCAGGCCTTTGAGCAGGTTTTGACTGGATCCCAGTGAATTTCCCATCAGAAACCGCAGGAACAGGTCCAGATGTCCTCTCTCACTCTTCATGGCTTTATCAACAGCCTTCTCTAGTAGCTCCTGCAATGTGATGTTTTCTTTTGGCCTCTCAAAGAAAAACTGAAGCTCCTGCATGTTCTTGTTCAGGTAACAGAAAAACACATGCAGTGCAGCGAGGAACTCTTGAACACTCAGATGCACAAAGCAGAAGACCTTTTCTTCATGAAGTCCATCTTCCTGCTTAAAGATCTCAGCGATCATTCCTGTGAACTCAGTGTCTTCACTCACATCAATACCACATGCTTCCAGATCTTCCTCATAGAACACAATGTTTTCCTCCTTCAACTGTTCAAATGCTAGCTTGGCTAACTTCAAAATCATGTCTCTATTTGACTGTAAGAGCTTTGTACGTTGTCTCTCTGTTTTTCTATCATATTTCTGGCTCTTCATGTTCATCTGTATCAGCAGGAAGTGAATGTACATTTCAGTTAGTGTTGTGCTGATGTTCTCAGTGTTGTTCTTGAGAATTTTCTTAAGTACTGTGGCTGTGATCCAGCAGAACACAGGAATGTGACACATGATGTAGAGACTACGAGACGTCTTAATGTGTGAGATGATTCTGGAAGCGTGAGTCTCATTTGTGATTCTCTTTCTAAAGTACTCCTCCTTCTGTTGGTCAGTGAATCCTTGCACCTCTGTGGACAAACCCACATACTCAGGAGGGATCTGATTGGCTGCTGCTGGTCGTGAGGTCACCCAGACAAGAGCTGATGGAAGCAGCTTCCCTGTGACCAGACTTGTGAACAGCACATCTGCAGATGATCTTTCCTCAACATTGTTCAATGTTCCATGTTCAAACTTCAAATCCAGGCGACTCTCATCAAGTCCATCAAATATAAACGCAAGTTTGCATTTCTTATATAACTTTGATTTTTCCAGGTCCTTCAATTGAGGATAAAATTTCAGCAGAAACTCATGGAGATTGAACTCTCTGTCTTTAATACTGTTAATCTCTCGGAATGGAAGCAGGAACACACAGTGTATATCCTGATTGGCTGTTTCCTCTGCCCAGTCCAGGATGAACTTGTGCACAGAGACAGTTTTTCCGATGCCAGCTACTCCTTTGGTCAGCACAATCTTTTCCTTATTGATTTTCCTCAGTTCAGTAAATATATCATTGCATTTGATTGGTTTGTCCTGTGTTTCTTTGTTCTTGAAAGCATCATCAATCTTCAGAATCTCATGTTCCTGATTGACATCTTCCATATCTCCCTCTGTGATGAACAGTTCTGTGTAAACATCCTTAAGAAGTGCTTCATTTTCTTTCTTGCCTTCAAAAATACGCTCTGCTTTCTTCTTCATGACTGTTTTGTGAGTTCCCAAGAATTTTTTCAGAGTCAAATCCTCTGTTTGGTGTAAATAAATAAAACATGAGGGGAAGCAAAAACATATTTTATTAAAAAAAGAAACATGTCAAAGCTTTCACATCTGCATGATCTGATCAGAATTCATTCAACATATTGTAATTAAATTACTGTTGAAATTATTACAGCTCAGAGGCCTCAGATCTTCCATTTAATTCACTACATTTTGATAAATATATTACACTCATGGAAGGGAATACCCTTAAGCATTCAAAACAGAACTGTCATCCAGGCATATATACTTTTTTAATGCCTAATTTGTAAACTCAGTACAGAGGACAGGGTTCGAGGAACAGCTGGTAGTGAATGCTCTAGTTCTTGTAAGGTATACTGTTATGGTCATTGGCAGTCACATCCGGTGGTTGACTGGAGTATGTGGCTGTTGAAAAGGTCAGTGGTGCTGTCTGGTTAGTTCTGGTGATACAGTACATCACCTCTCACAGTTAACCTTCGTTCCAATATTAATAATGATCCCACCCTGACCTGTCCAACCACTGCATGGCAGTGTCTAGATAATAATCTTACACACTGACTCTGATTTATCAAGAGAAACAGATTTGTATGTACACAGACATTTAGGATGAAACGCAGATTTTCTGTACATTAGGCCCCTGGAGTGGTGTCCAAATTCAGAATACATCTGACCTGTTTAAATCACTTCTGAAACACTTTAAAAAGGCTAGTTCACACTGTACAGACTGATGCTGATCAATCACCAGATCACATTTCTGCTCCTGACAAACAGTGAATGAACATGTTCTGTAGGTAAAAAAAAACACCGACCAACACTAACAGATGGCAACATGGAAAAGACTTATCTGACAATATCTGTCTATTGGTGTTGGTCGACATCTGATGGTGCAGTGTGAACTAGCCTTAAGAGAATATGACTGTTAAGATGGTACCTTGCTCTTCTCTGTGTTTCTCTGCTGTCTCTGTAATATTTTGTGGCTCTGTGAGGAGAAAGAAAAGGAGGGAAATAAAATATAATTTTTTACAGATACACAAAAGAAAATCCTGTAGCTAAAGTATGTCTGCCTGTGAACAATATGACCTTAAAATGAACTGTGCGATTTAGAGGCCTCTTACAGCCCTCCCTTTTATTCTCTTCCTGAGTGTAATATAAGTCATCATTATGTTCAGTCACCATAGAGAATATGTATGAGTGAAGAAATGTCACATAGCCTCTTTTGTATTGTTCCATAACTGCCTTATAAGGTGTTTTTCAAGTGATATCAAGTGTTTCTTTTCCTCTTATTTCTAGCCACCTTGTTCCTGTTTTTCTTTGTTCAAGGTTATGTTCCATATTTGTAATTTTGGACAATGAAATTATTCATTTTATGGTTTTATCTTTGTGCGCCCTCTGGAGGGCAACATCCAGGATGGGGTGTCACTTTTTTCTATGGAAAGTATAAACTGTGTAAACTGCTCAATAAAGATTGAAGATTTGGGACATGTCTCTGTTCGTGTGATGATTCTTCCCACAGCCACAGACCGAGGGACTGAAAAGCAATCTTAATCACTTAGCATTATTTCACTGATCAAGCTATTAACTGACTGCTAATAAGCAGTGAGTCTCAGTAAACACAGCTATAGTGATAGTACCTTTTCCTGCAGTGTTGTAGTTGAAGATCACTGAGCCTGTGATCTTGTTTCCAGCGAGTACAGGAGCGTTTATAGCTGCTCCCTTCTGAGCATTCAGATCAACACTGACTCCAGCGTGAGCACTGCTGCTCATCTGGACTGGAATAGAGACAGAGATTAATTACATTTCCTAAATGACAACTTTAACATTACTGATATTCTTTTCTTCATTACCTTCCTTGTGTTTCAGCTTGTCTTGTTCCAGCTCATCTTGTGTGTCACAATGCTGATCAACAGATGCCATCGTCCTTCACTTACTTGCTGCTGTTGGACATGAAGAAAAAGCTTTTGAATAGTTCCACTGTTACCAGAAACTTTCCAAAAATAAACAAGGCGCTTCCCAAAAAAAAAAAAAAACAAAAAAAAAAAAAGACAAAAAAACAAACAAACACGTAAATAAAATATAGCAGCAGCAAGCAGCAATTATAAAATATATTAAGAGTTATTAAATGTGAAGGGGGTGGAGAATGTGAAGAATCATTATCCTTCTACACATTACATGATTTTTAATTACCTCAAGCTTATGAGATTTTACTAAGTCATAGATTTTTGTTAAAGCATTTATTTTCCTTTTCATCTTCAAACACTAGAGAATAATGATGAATATTGTCTGTACCTCCCAACTTATCTATATGTTTTGGGGAAATATCCTGCTCAACAAACTTCAACCTTGGAGAAGCTATGCATCCTTTGTATCTGTATGTGTGCTGGTATTCTTGCTGCAGATCAGTATTGGTAAACGATGAACAACTGACTGTCAGGACACAGACAGAGGCAGAGAGGTAAGTGAACACACTAGTTTATTTAACAGAGGCACGAACACAGGCTGACGGTGAAGCAGGTGAGTCTATGAACAAGCACTGTAGAATGACAACTTAGCTGGTAGAGTAACAAGTGAACGTCTTTACAGATGCTGGTGAACACGGTGAACGGAGAACAGAAGACGGAAGACGACTGGAAGGAACACGGGAAACTCAGGTGAGTAGCAGGTAAGGAGTCCAGGTACGTAAGACGAGACCAGGCGTAGAAGTGCAGGGAACGTGAGTCTTTATAGTGTGAACTTGATGATGTGCAGGTGCAGGTGATTAGAACTCGGGAGACTGTGAATGAGTGGGCGGAGCGTGATGATCTGGTGTTGGTGTTGGCAGTGACTCCGTGACACTGGCACCCTGGATAATGGAATGACTTGTTTTTCTTGACAAGCTGGTGCCTAGAAGAGCAGTTCTGTGACCTCGGAGGGTCACTCCGTGCCTAAACCATGACAAAAGACCAAAAGACTCGGACCGGTATAGGGACTCGAGAGGTGAACTAATCATTTCTGTTTCCTGTGCATAGCCTATACGGCTGAATGAGTGAATAGTTTCGAGAATGACAGTTTACATAATACATCACGCTGTCTGTTTGCATTTGTTTTCTGATACTATGCACTTCCACTTATCTACATGCACTTTTATTACCTCAATTTGATTAGAATTAGAATATAATTTGAATATTATTTAGTAAGTAATTTAAATTGAGTTTTTTAGCCCAAGGTTTAGAAGTTAAGTGTAGTGTAACTTCGTTAATCCATGCGGGGCCCTGAAACCGGGTAGTTTTCATTTAGTGGATAACAGAAAACAGCTTTTGTGAAGAAAAGAAACCCAGTTTCTCATTATTCCTGCAACTTTTATTAATGTTTTGCGACAAGGAGCTACTTTGGCTATATTTAAATAAAATTGTAGATTTTTTGGAGATTTTTTATTTTGGGCAAAGAAACTCTTGCACTGGTTGGCCACACCCTGCTGTAATCTCACGTTCACGCTCAGTCCTGCCACTGAACACACAGACACAGCACTACGCATGAAGAGGCTCTCGAAATATACAGCTTGGCAGACAGATAATTATTATATTGTGAGACAATATCAGACAGATCATAAATTGATTATAATATTATTTATTATTTTTATAAATCATAAAACGCATTTAACGTATGTGCCCTCCCCAGACATTAAACATATTAACTTGTGGGGATGTGATAATAAGTCAATGTAAAGTCGTGGCCATGAGATAAAAACAACCTGCGTAAGCATAGCGAACTGGAATTATCAGAAATGGATAGGCCTATAATAATATTTATTTTTAATTAAGAATGACAAAATAGGGGAGGAATTAAGAAATGATTATTATATATTAATATATTATAGCCTATTATATTGCTCATGATGTTGCCTATATACAGCATTTAAATGTTTAAAAAAGTTTGTTATTATCAATAAATGATAAAAGAATATATAAGAACATAAAATGATGATTATGACATTTTAAAAAAAAGAGTTTTAGAAAAGAGTTAGTTTGTTTACAGAGTGACAACTTAAAACACACTCCTGAAGGAGTTTTTTGTTAAGAAATAATTAATCAAATGTAAAATAATATAAAATAAAATGTGTTCAAGTTCACACACTTTATTGTTGAGCTGTTGAGTTGTCATTAATGGGTGTCACTAAAATGGGGATTTTTTTTATACACATATGCAGACCTGTTTATACTTTATTTTCATATTTGGTGACTTTTTGTGAAAAATGGAGACTTTTGAGGGTGGTCCTAGATATTTTCAGAGGGAGGGGTTTGGCAGCACTGGTGAGCAGTGACCCATAGACAGTGAAGAGAGATAAAGAGAGATATCTCAGGATCATGATATAAAGTAGTGTTCACTCTCTTGTCTGTCTGTTTACTGCAGTAAACTGGCTCTACATCTTTCAGGGTTTGTTTCATAATATGTTTGAATATTCAGTTCTTTAAAGACAGTCACATGCTGGGATCAAAGTAAACAAATGACTCTTTTCCCAGAAGAAATATTAAATTTTGTGTTTTTTATTACGCACCTGCCTTCTGTTTCATTGACAAAGGCATTATACCATGTTGCATTAGTAGTAACTATGGAATTATATTCCGGACTTTATTCAAACAAAATTGCAAATTGTATTTGCATTTGCGTTTTTCAATTTGTGGACGCATAAACTAATGTGGACATAATCCGAACGCAATTGCAAATCGCGCATTAGAGTTTGCATTTTCGTTTAAGCGAACGCACAGACTGCCAAATTTTAAATGGAAAAGCAAAGTCTATTTGCAACTGTATTTCCCATGTCTTACGAGTCATATTCAAATTACGAGTCATATTCTCACTCTGTCATATTTAAAAAGCAATCTCAATTATCACATCCGCTTTTTCACTTTCTTAGCATCGAGTGTGTAGCCTGCCAAAATTCAAAAGTAATCGCAATTCATTTAGCATTTGAATTTCCGATGCCTTACACGGAAACCTGTCCTCGGATCTGAGTACTGTTTTCAGTAATTGTAATTGTGTTTCAGCGTCAAATGAAGTTTATTTTGTTTAGTTTGTTTATTTATTAATAGCCGTTTTTTGTATGCTCAATAGTTTTTAGGCTACATTGTGTTGTGAGATTAGTGATAACAGCCACTGATTTGCCAGTGGTCTGTCGATAGGATAGGCTCCGAGTAAATGAGCCAACAGCCATCGAGATTTGTTTGTTTTAATATAGGCTACTACTTTGCTTTGATTGTCTATTATTTCATTTGATAAGATAACTTGTATAATAAATGTATCTGTGGTGGCATAATAAAGTTTCAGTTGTGATTATTTTGTCATTCTCTATTGCTTTCTCAGCTGATAGCCTGCATAACTTTAACCAGACAATAATATTAAATAACAATGAGAATGTTAGGTTTATGTTATGTTTATGTTTTTGACATGCATGAATTAATGCATGTAAACCTTCTTCGTCTTTTTCTGCAAAACACACAATGCTCTATATGATTAGAAAAAAGGATGAAATGGTGATAGTATCTTCCCTGCAGCACTTTCACAAGGTTTTAGTTCAATTCTACAAGCTTTCCACAACAATTAAAATTTAATTACAAGTGGTTGAACTGATTAACTACAAAACTAAAGGTTATTAAGGGGGGGTTATTTACAAATGTTTTTATGGAGAAGACATAATTGGTAAAAGTATGAGAATAACTGGACATATACACAGTGCTGCGATTGTTCTGTCATTTCTTTTCATTTCATTTCATTTGCTCAATTGGTAAATAATTTCAGAAACTTTATTAAATCCTAAGGTGAAGTGTTATTTTTTTCATATTAGGAAACATTCTCAGTCTTTTTCCTCACAAAATGATGCATTTAGTTGACAAAACATCTTAAATGTGAAAAAACTGTGAATCAGGATTCAATTCAATCAAGACGGAGGCAGGCAGGTAAGTGATAAACAAGCTCTTTATTAGAAACAGGCACGGAAACTGGCAGACGGATGAAGCAGGTGAGTATAGCAAACAAACACGTAGAATAGTCACTTAGCTGAAGAGGTAACAGTTAATGTCTCTTTGCAGGGATGGAGTGGAGCAGATGGGAGAACAGACAAAGGAACAATGGATGACGGAGGATCTGGAAGACACAGGTGGCAGGTAAGGAGTCTGGTTCGTATGACGAGACCAGACGTAGAAGTGCAGGGGAAGTGAGTCTTAATAGTGTGTCTAATGATGTGCAGGTGCAGATGATTAGAAC
Source organism: Mylopharyngodon piceus (assembly GCA_039654765.1). Classification (NCBI taxonomy): domain Eukaryota; kingdom Metazoa; phylum Chordata; class Actinopteri; order Cypriniformes; family Xenocyprididae; genus Mylopharyngodon; species Mylopharyngodon piceus. Next base: position 168,045 of record JBCHWC010000161.1, on the reverse strand, counting down.
TCGGGAGATTGTGAACGAGTGGGTGGAGTGTGTAGATTTGGTGACGATGTGTTGTTGTTGTTGGATGGTGCAGGCTGTGACTCCGTGACAGTACCCCCTCCTCCACAGGCGGCTCCTGGCGACCGGAGGGGGCGACGACGATGAGGACTACCTCGACCCCGGGGAGCAGGGCGGCCCCGATGTTCAGAGTGGAATTGTGTGAGGAGCGTGGGGTTGAGGATGTCCTGCTGGTTGACCCAGGAACGTTCCTCCGGGCCGTAGTCCTCCCAGTCAACCAGGTACTCCAGTCGGAGACCCCGTCGTCGAGAGTCGAGAATGGCCCGCACCCGGTAGATGGACTCGTCATCAGCGATGTCGGGAGGAGGAGGTACCGCATCGCCACCAGGATCTGTGGATGGAGGAGACAAAGGTTCAGTGTGAGGTTTTAATAGTGAAACATGGAAGGATGGAAAAATACAGTAATGTGCTGGTAGGTTTAGCCGATAGGTGACCTCGTTGAGCTGCCTCTGCATCGTGAATGGATCTATGTACCGGGGACTCAGGTTACGGCAGGGCAGGCAGAGACAGATGTCCCGCGTAAAGAGCCATACCTTCTGGCCAGGATGGTAGCGAGGAGTTGGGGCCCTTCTGGAGTCGGCATGTCTCTTGTGTCTCCGCACTGCCTGCTGGAGATGGACATGAGCTGAGTCCCAAACTCTCTCACTCTACTGGAACCAGTGCTTGACAGCTGGAACCTCGGAGGGCTCACCCGACCAGGGGAAGAGTGGTGGTTGGTATCCCAGGATGCATTGGAACGGGGTGAGCCTAGTGGTGGATTGCCGGAGGGAGTTTTGGGCATATTCCGCCCAGGGCAGGAATTGGCTCCAGCTGTCCTGGTTCCGGTGGCAATATGATCTCGGGTATCTCCCAATCTCCTGGATCTTGCGCTCAGTCTGGCCGTTGGTCTGAGGATGGTATCCCGACGATAGGCTGAGCTTGGCGAGGGTTTAGTCTCTTCGCCTCCCGAAGGTATTCAAGGTTACGGTGACCCGTTATTACCTCAAAACGGTGGCTGGCTCCCTCCAGCCAGGGTCTCCATTCCTCCAGAGCTAACTTAATGGCGAGGAGTTCTCGATTTCCAATGTTGTAGTTTTGCTCCGCCGGGGATAGCTTTTTGGAGTAGAAAGCACATGGATGGAGTTGTGGAGGATCACCCTGGCGCTGGGATAACACCGCCCCGACCCCAGTGGATGAAGTGTCGACTTCAACAACGAATGGGAGATCAGGATTGGGGTGCACCAGGATCGGAGCAGTGAGAAAAGCTTCTTGGAGCTGATGGAAGGCTTCTTGGGCAGATGGAGTCCAGGACAGAGACTTGGGATGGCCCTTGAGAAGAAATGTGAGGGGTGATCTGAGAAGACTGTAATTGTTGATGAAGCGACGGTAGAAATTGGCATACCCAAGGATGCGTTGTAACTCTTTCACTGTAGTGGGTAATGGCTAGTTTCTGATGGTTTCCACCTTCCTCTGGTCCATTTGGATGCCATGTTGGTCGATGATGTAACTGAGGAAGTGCACGGAGGTGGTGTGGAACTCGCACTTCTCCAGCTTGAGGTAGAGGTGATGTTGACGTAGCTTCTCAAGGACCTGCGAGACGTGATGCCGATGTTCGGCCTGGTTCCGGGAGTAAATAAGGATGTCGTCTATATAGACGATGACGAATCGCTGGAGGAACTCCTGGAACACCTCATTCATTTAGCTCTGGAACACGGAGGGAGAGTTGGACAGGCCATACGGCATGACCCGGTATTTGTAGTGCCCAGAAGGTGTAATGAAGGCTGTCTTCCACTCATCCCCCCGGCGTATACGAATGAGGTTGTAAGCACTCCGCAGGTCCAGCTTGGAGAAGATGCAAGCTCCCCGTAGCTGCTCCAGAGCTGCCGGGACCAGAGGAAGGGGATAACTGTATTTCACATTCTGGGAGTTTAGATGACGGTAGTCAATGCATGGCTTCATGCCTCCGTCCTTCTTGGCCACAAAGAAGATGTTTGAAGCGGCAGGGGATGTCAATGGCCGAATGAAGCGTTGTTTCAAAGCCTCTTGAATCGCCTTCTGTTCCAGGATGGACAATGGGTAAATGGGTGTTGTGACATCCACGGGCGTCCCAGGATGATATGGAACCTTCCAGCACCATAACCGTGATCTCCTGGAAAGCCCGTGATCATCCTGGAACACCCGGTATTTAGGAGGAATCTCGACTTGATGTTCTGTTTCTGGACTTTCGATGGTGGTGGAATTAATCAGGATAGAATTGGAGCTAGTTGAGGAACAGGAAGGTTGATGACTCGGGGGAGACTTCCGTATCTTGGATAAACAGTTCTTAAAACAATGGGTGACAACCATTAACTGTAAAACATTTGAATTTAAGCCTTGACGAAAGGCTGTGATGAGTGCCGTTTCGTTCCAGCCACTAGCGGGAGTACAAAACCGGAGGGTTTGATCCCCTTGACGTAGGTTGTAGAGTTGGTCGTTTACTGAGAGTTCAGCAGTGCTTTGTCCAAATACTTCACGAAAGTGACTGAAGAAAGCAATGGTGGCTGTTACAGGGGCATTGGATTCCCATAATGGCTGTGCCCACTGTAGTGCACGACCTGAGAGCAGTGAGATTACGAATGCCACCCGGGCGCGTTCGGAGGTGAATAGATGAGACTGAGCTTCGAAGTAGAGTGAACACTGTAGGAGGAACCCACTGCAATCCTCCGCCCTACCGGACAATGTCGCTGGTCGGGCCATGGGACTGGCAGAGGCAGCGTGAGAAGCAGCGGGTGCAGAGTGGAGGAGTGACTGACGAACGGCGTGCACAAGATCCGCGGGAACAGCTGGTGAAGTGGTTGTAGATGATGGCTGAAGCGAAGCTTGCACAGCATTGACCAGGTCGGCGAACGGATCTGAAGTACGATCTCCGCCAACGTCCGTGGTGCTCTGCATGAGGTCTGGTCTTCTGTCAGGACACAGACGGAGGCAGGCAGGTAAGTGATAAACAAGCTCTTTATTAAAAACAAAGGCATGGAAACTGGCAGACGGATGAAGCAGTTGAGTATAGCAAACAAGCACGTAGAATAGTCTGAAAAGGTAACAGTTAATGTCTCTTTGCAGGGATGGAGTGGAGCAGATGGGAGAACAGACGAAGGAACGACGGATGACGGAGGATCTGGAAGACACAGGTAAGTGGCAGGTAAAGAGTCCAAGGTTCGTAGGACAAGACCAGACGTAGAAGTGCAGGGGAAGTGAGTCTTTATTGTGTGTGTCTGATGATGTGCAGGTACAGATGCAGATGATTAGAACTAAGGAGATTGTGAATGAGTGGGTGGAGCGTGTAGATCTGGTGACGATGTGTTGTTGTTGGATGGTGCAGGCTGTGACTCCGTGACACCAGCATGTCACAAAAGGTATTCTGGTTTGAGCTCATGCTCCACATGATCTGACACACACACACACACACACAGAGCATAGTACATTATTATCAGTTTAAAATTATATTGGTGTATGATTAACCTGTACTATTTCATTACAACAACATGCTTTGCAGGTCTATCATCTCTACACTGCATTCCAAATTATTATGCAAGTGACATATCAGTAGGATTTCAGTACAATAAACATTCAGATTTTAGTTTTTCTAAGAAAATGTTTGTTTGTTTATTTATCCATGTCTTTTCAGATAACTGGCATCAATCTCAGACAAAATAATTTGCCAGGTCTATGGAAACCCTACTTAGAGATTGTTCCACATTATTAAGCAAGTCACAGTTCTCATGCAATATGGGGAGGAAGAAAGATCTTTCTGAAGATGGAAAGCATGAAATGGTGCAATGTTACGCAAAAGGAATGAAAACAACTAATATCGTGTGAAAACTGAATGCAGATTATCGAATTATCATAAGATTTGTGTTGTTAATGAAAGTTCCTGTCAAAAAAATTAATTGTATTAAAAGGGCAGCTATAAAAAAAATCCAGTGTTGAGCAGCAAACAGGTATTTGAAGCTGCTGGTGTCTCTGGAGTCTTAAGAAGCTCTCCATGCAGGCTGGCAGTTGTGCGTAAAGATGCATTTCAGCCACCCCTAACCAAAGCTCACAAAGAGAAACATTTACAGTGGGTGTAGAAATACATGAAGACTCATTTTTAAATAGTTTTATTCACTGACGAATGCCGTACTACAATGGATGGTCTAAATGGATGGATTTCTGGATGGTTGGTGAATGGCCACCACATTCCAGCAAGACTGCAATGTCAGCAGGGAGCTGGCGGGTGATGATTTGGGCTGAAATATTGGGAAGTGAGATGGAAGGTCCCTTTAGGGTCTCTGAGGGTGTCAAAATTACTTCTGCAAGATATGTGGAGTTCATAACTGGCCATTTTCAGCTATGGTATAAAAAGAAGGATAGTGCCTTCTGAAATACAATGCACTATGCACTATCCCATGCTGCAAAAAAACACCACAGCAATAAAACTGTTTGAAAATGTATTTCTACACCCACTGTAAATGTTTCTCTTTGTGAGGTTTGGTTAGGGGTGGCTGAAATGCATCTTTACGCACAACTGCCAGCCTGCATGGAGAGCTTCTTGAGACTCCAGAGACACCAGCAGCTTCAAATACCTGTTTGCTGCTCAACACTGGCTTTTTTTACAGCTGTCCTTTTAAAGGGTCATGAAACCCCCCTGTTTTAGCCTGGTCGTTCACACCTCTGAGCTGGAAAAAGTCTGTAAAAATGGGCGTGTAAAGCTCTGGAAAAGTGGGAGTGTAGAGGGGGGGAAGAGGGGAGAGAACCAATGAAACACAAACCTACAACACACTCATTATACAAAATATAGAATATTAATATATGAGCACGGAGAAAAATGACAACAAACTCCCAAGCACAAGGGAGAAATGCGAAAGAATATTTAAAAGGGCTAATAATACGTTTACGAGCACTGCAGTCTCATGATAAACAACACGTAGTTTAACACAGAGAATGGACAAAAATTAAACAATGTCTTTATTCTTTCTAAGTCTTTTGTTCATCAGAATAATCATGTCATTGCGTTCAGATACACGTATCAGTGTCCAGTTTGCACATATATTTCATTTGAAGAAGACTTGATGAAATATGTGTGCATACACCGTGCTGGTTAATGTTTGGTGCAGGAGAATGTGTTAAATATGTCTATAAAAACTTTAAACACAGATACTTTATTCTCTATAATCCACGTGGCTAGTGTTGTTAAACTCATCACGGAGCTCCGCGCTGAAACCGATCATATGCGTGCTCCACGTGCATATCATAACAATCATATTTTTCATGTGTTCGTATTCAAACTTCAGTTCTGACTGCATCGCGGGCAAAAAACAAACAACACTCGTGCTGCTGTACTGAGAGAAACATACACACGGCTCGCGTGTCTGAACGCAGAGGTGAATGAACAGCACTTTTGTGACATTTGAATTCTCTGCTGTAATGCGATCTTATGCGAACATTTTCCATTTGTGCTGGTAGATTACAGCAAAACAATCCACATGCACCCAAACTTCTGCTCTGGTCGCGTCGCAGGAAAACGCATTTTTGTGTTGTAGCACTTAAAAAACAAGCAGAACTATACGACCCATGTCTCCGAATGACAACAATAGAGACCGAGGCAAGAGAAGTGATACTTCCTCATGCATAATACCGCAATTATAATCTTATGCATACTACAGCGCAGTGATTGGATTGAATGAGCTTTATGTCATGAATAAATGCAGAAACTGTTGACGTCAGCATGTTCGACCAGCCCATACTGGAGCCAGTCAGCACTCCTGATCTTGCCGGTAGTACACGATGACGTCAGATTTTGTGACGTTGCTCCGACTTTGCTTTTCAAACCGGAAGACAGAAATCGCTCTGAAAAATGCAAAAATAACTAATTTCAAATTATAAATAAAATTAACGAGTACCTTTAGTGTTTTTAATGATGTGCAGCCTATACACATCTGCTCACAGCTCAAAAAATGTGTTCTGGGGTTTCATGACCCTTTAATATAATTAATTTGTCTGACAGAAACTTTCCTTGATAAGCCTTTATCTGACCGAGTTCTGCTGTGCTCTAAATCACTCACAAATCTTCATTATACTTCAATAATCTGCATTCAGTTTTCACTTAATATTATTTGTTTTCATGCCTTTTGCACAACATTGCACAATTTCATGCTTTTCATCTTCAGAAAGATCTTTCTTCCTCCTCATATTGCATGAGAACTGTGACTTGCTTAATAATGTAGAACAACCTCTATGTAGGGTTTCCATAGACCTGGCAAATTATTTTGTCTGAGATTGATACCAGTTATCTATAAAGACATGGATAAATAAACAAACAAACATTTTCTTAGAAAAACTAAAATCTGAATGTTTATTGTACTGAAAACCTACTGATAGGTCACTTGCATAATAATTTGGAATGCAGTGTAGTCACACACCAATCACCTGGAGGGGTGCCACCAGTGGTGTAGTCTACGTGATACGCAGGTATACGCCGCATACCCACTAGGAAACGTCAAGGATTTCCATATACCCACTTAAAAAGGCGCAAGGATGCGTAACCATTCAATAAATCACAATATGATTTGTGGTTTGTTGCCTTTGACATGAAACAAAGTCTCATATTTCTCAATGTCTCAAGTTTCATATTTTGCCCATTTTACTTCGGAATAAATAAACATAAATACCGTTTTGGTGCTCTTTAATATGTAACTTAGTGACAGATCGCTGTAGCAGTTCAAGAGAAGCGGCAGCCTGATGCGCGCGTGAACTGATCCTCTTCTCCGCTTTACCAGTAACAGCACGAAATAAACATGAAAGAACATCTCAAGTTATGATAAAAGATACAGTACAACTTAACGAAATCCGTATCATGTCTCGTATAATTGCTTAATCAGTGTTTTAACAGTGGAAAGACATTAATAACAGCTTGTAAACAATGTCACGTAATGTCACGTTTACCTCAGAACAAACAGTGACCATAAACTCGTTAGTCAGCTAGAAAAATGAACTCTTGAAAGCAGCATTTAGCTAAATATATAGACTACACCATATTACCTATTAATTATTGTTGTAAATTGACCCATTTGTTTCCTTTTTTCCCCCCTTATTTTTTATTTGTACTACATTACCCATAATTCTTGGTAAACTACACTGCCATATATGGTGCACTACATTACCCACAACCCCCTGGTCAAGATCTATAAATAGACCTCATTTCCTTTCTTTGTTCTTTTTGCATTGGTGAGGTATGGGTGTTTGAATGGACACCCAACCATGTCCATTGAGTTCTTTCCTTAGGATGCGTTAAGTAAGTTTGTGTTTGTTAACTGCATGGTTTGAATTTGTTTATTTGGATTGGGTTTAATAATTATTTTGGATTGAATATATATTAATGTTTATTGATGAATTGTTTGTATGAGTCTGATTTATCTTTTTGTATGGTTTGTAGTAACTAAAGACCATCCTGTTCATCTTATACATCCTATTTATCCTGATCATCCTCTTCATCTCATCCTGTTAATCATGCCCTTTTCTTAACATCTGTCCATTTGCATCATGTGAATTTGCTCCATGTATCTCCATGTTTAAAAAAACTTGTCAAGTTGACAGCCACCATTTAAATGTTTATATTTCAAAAAACGAATTGGAGTAGAAATAATTTTAAAGTTAGTAGGCCTATTATAACTTTATTTTTATATAAATTTCCTTAAGTGTAATTTAAGTTTGTATACAAATCAGTTCATTTTAACCTTCAATATTAATGTAGAATCAACTGATTCCCATGTATATTTTACAGCATTAGTTAGAAAATTTGCCATGTACTGTACCTGATATACAGTATATTCAAAATAACTGATACTGAATCGAATTGCAAGTTAGTGAATTGAAATGCATAACTATGATGACAGACTGGCAGGAAATGATGCAAAACAGAAAACAAAGTCCAAACAGGGTGATATTGTGACATACTGATAAGCCTCATCTTTCCATTATTGTTGGGTATCTTAAAAATTATGGGTTAAAAATAACCCAAGTTGGGTTGAAAATGGACAAAACCAGCGACTTGGTTTTTTTTTTAACCCAGCAGTTGGGTTAAATGTTTGCCCAACCTGCTGGGCAGTTTTATTTAACCCAACTATTGTTTAAAAATGACTATATGTCTGGCTTAAAATGAACCCAAAATAGGTTGGAAATTGAAAATCAGACACATAATTACTAGAGGCAACAACAATAATCAAAGGTAAACATTTATTAATAAAAAAATTAATGTTTATTGTATTTAATATTAATAAATGTTAATTTCCAACATATTTTGGGTTCATTTTAAGCAAGCAATACAGCAATTTTTACACAATTGTTGAGTTAAATAAAACTACCCAGCATGTTGGGCAGACATATAACCCAACTGCTGGGTTTGTCCATTTTCAACCCAACTTGGGCTGTTTTTAACCAAACATTTTTTTAGAGAGTAATAATAGTTGCAACTTGCACTCTTAAATGTGCATTGAAACTTGCCAGCTGATAAAATGCTCCAGGGACCATATTCATATAACATCTCAGGCTATCTTAACTGGCTGAGTTAGATGTGATTGACACTAAACAGCAGAAAATCAGTCCAGAGTCTCTTCAGCTGTAAATGTCACTGACTGTAAAAGTCTTTTGTTGATTATAATAAATTGACATTTTGATAAAACACACATAAGCAGTCTTTCAGAATGCTCTCAATAACATGTAGTCTAGATCAGTTGCATACGCAGTGAGTGTGGAGGTGCTTATGGAGTGTTGCTCTGCGTCAGGTAAGTATGAGGCTGTAATCACAGTATACTCACTACAAAAAACTAGACTACACCACTGGGTGCCACGCTAACACCGACAGAGCTTCAGGGTCAGAAATAAGAAAGAACGCGCCGGACGAGAGCGTGGGAAAGACAAAGCAACAGATGCAGAAATATAAGCAAGCCGCGAGCGCACATACACGGTTTGTTTGTGCTTCAATAATAACGGACTCGCGCATGCCTAATGTACGACTCCTGTATGTCACTGTAATCGCCTTTACCTTCATTACAATCGTCATCCATCAAAACTTTATTAGCGACACTGGTTTCCTTTATCCAACTGAGAGATGTAGTTTGCGTATACTATGTTACTGATGCGGTTGGGTGTTTTGAGCTGCTGTTCAGTCTGTATTTCACACAGCGCGATGAGAAACGGCATGGGCTGCTCCGAAACAACTGCAGTAAAAGCAGAGGGGTATTTGTTAATATTTAATTTAGCGTATTAATGAATTACTATTTAAATTAATTTTACATTATCTCAAAAATTTTAAGTTCTCAAAGCCCCCCAGGAGGATCACTGGCCTACACAGTCATTACGCTATACTATGGATGTATAATGAGAAGCAATAAACTACATGTTAGCATTTTATGCCGTCATACTTTTGTGGTTATTTTGGTGAAAGTAACGCAAAAGTAGTGTAACGCATTACAATCCAGAAACAGTAATAATGTAATGTATCTAATTACTTTCAAATGATAGTAACTAGTAATATATAATGTATTACATTTTGGAAGTAACTTGCCCAACTCTGAATATTACTTAATGGGCTACATGCACGGTAGGGCTGTCAACGAATATTCTAAATTCGAATATATATTCGAATAGTTTTAAAAAAAAACGAATTTCGAAGGTGAAAATTAATATGCGAATAAAAAAAAAAAATGTGGAAAAAACCGCCCGCGGTAGTAGAGGCGTAGCTGTCTGCTTTGCGAGTGGGCGCGCTAGCGCGCCTGAGGGTTCAGGGACAGGTCACAGGAGTCGCACTGTCTGGCACAGCGTCACACTGATGAAAGTTAACGCTTCTTGCATGGAAGATGGCAGAAAGTGCAGAGCCCAACTCGACCGCAGCAGAGAAAGCGATTTTAACCCCCCAAAATCTAAAAAGCCATGTCTGGAAGTACTTTGGATTTGGTTGGTAGGAGGTAAAATTGTTGAGCCGTGAGATAAAGTTGTATGCAAGCTACGTAAGATACAGTTAGCATACCATTCGACCACTAGCAACATGAGGTCACATCTCGAAAATGTGCACCCAAATGAGCATGGCATAATGTGTGGAACTCCAGCTAAACAGTCACGTTTTGACACTTACTTTGCATCGCCCGCCACAAGCTCTTTGTCTGCAACACGACAAGAGGCCATAACGGACAATTTAATTTCGTTCATTTGTAAGGACATGAGACCGATCAGTGTCGTGGATGGGGGAGGCTTCAGGGAGTTCTGTCAAGCAATGGAACCGAGGTACCATATCCCTAGCCGTGGAACAGTCACCAATAGAATCGTAGAAGTGTATAACAGCACCTCAGACAAAATAAAGGAATCAATCGAAGACAAAGATGTGGCTCTTACCACGGACGGGTGGACATCCCTAGCGACAGTATCCTATGTTACAACTATGAACAAGAGTCTCCAATACCTGCTCAACAAAATCATCTCATGTGGTGGAAAACTTTGGGATCTGGGAGATACCCTTACGTCGCCCAGATGGCAAAGAAATATCTTTCCATCCCCGGATCCTCAGTGCGCTCTGAACGCGTCTTTTCCTCCGCTGGGAATATAGTAAATAAAAAGAGATCAGCACTGGCCCCTTCAAATGTGGACTATCTTGTGTTTTTGGCAAATAACCTGTAGGCCTTCAGGCCTAAGACCCGACGGTGACAGTGCACTAAAAAGACAATGGAATAAATTGCAGTCAGTTTTTTTTTTTCCCTTTTTTTTTTTATACAAGCACCAAGAATGTAAGTAGCCTTTTTCGTGTTTAATAGCACTTTATTTTTTATGAACCTCAGGGTAAAAGTTATTTGTTTTCACATTTCTCGGAATTGTGTGCCTCATTTTATTTAACGTTAAACAGAAACATTACTTAAGTGTAGGCTACTGTACTGACTGAATAGATATTGAATGAATAAAGGATAAATGCACTGCTTCCACTGGTTTGATTATTTACCGTTTCATGTCAAGGAAAAGTTCCATGTTTACCACAGCACAGCTCGCTCGGAGCGTTCAATATGCTGTAAAACTTCAATTAATATTAATAATATTTGTTTCAATCACTGAATGAAGCCTGCTATATTTGGGACAAGAGTCGCAACCTTAAATTGCTTGCACAAAACTCTTGATCAGCACTCAAAATTTGTTTGTTCATTTAAACCGTTATGCGCAGAGAGCGTGAGGGTGAGAGAGAGTGAGGTCTGCGGTCTTGGCCATTAGTTGATTTACTTGTTTTTGTGTAGGTAATACGTTGTCAAATATGTTTAAACTTAAATAGACTACCTATACAAGTAGTTATGTCTCTTTGTATTAATTTGTCCTGTTATTGACGTAATGCGTGTCATTGACAAAATGCGCAACCAGATGTTCGAATAGTTCGAATATTCGTGTTTTTTTTAGAGGGAATATTCGAACGTCATTTTTGAGCAATTTTGACAGCCCTAATGCACGGTTACATCCTGGTTGTCGTTAAGCCAGCTCGGGCATTTCCGGTGAACTGTTAGCTGTTCATTCTGTACTTGCTATACATCCACACAAAACCAACAGAGGTTGACTTTGTATTCATATTTCAGTGCAGTTATCACATTCACCTAATTTGCCAATAATCCAGTTTTATTGATTGCAATAAAGACGAAGCTATTGGGACCGTTTAAAAACGCCGTGTCTGTAATTAGACACACACACGCGTTTTTTCCCCAGCACTTCAAATGTTATTTTTAATGTGATGACCACAAACATTACTTATTATCCTTCTGAGATTGTCCCCATTGTAAAACCGAATGTTTCAAAATGTAGGAAATTCAACATTTGATAGAAAACACTTATTTAAAAATAAAAAAGTCAATAATTACCACTATAACCAGCAGGTGGCGGCAAAGTAGCATTTATTTGCGCATATATCAGCCTCATCTCGCATAAAACCTATCACGTATTTCCTCTAATAATTTTTCACTTAGTTATGTTTTTGACTAAATATTATACATTTTAAAATAACAAGGTTTAAAAATACATTGTCAACGTTAAGTACGAAGTACTCAAAATCTTATAAAAAAAAATCTTTTCTTGTGAATGACTTAACACAGAAAGCGAACACCGCTCTTTTCCTTTGTAATTACAGCAGCTGTCAGTCAGCACACTTGTAAAAACATTTTATTCAATTAATCTAACTAAAGTGCACAATAAATATTTAATTTTTAACGCTTTTTTTCACACTAAAGTGTGAAAACTGATGGTCGAATTGAATTTAGCCGAAGAGGAACAATGAGGTATGTCTTTATTTATTTATTTTTTATGCCGTCTTACGTTTGAATAACTAAATTAATGCTATGCCTGACTATTTAAGTGACTATATTCTGATTATAAACTAAGTATTACACTACTGATGCTCAACACACCAGCAAATGACATCTCACCGGAAGTTTTCCAGCCGGCTTATATTACTGCGGAAGTTCTGAAGAACGCTCTGTGCATATAGCCCATTGAAACGGAGCATAAATACACCCACCCACAGCGAGCAGTACACATCGCAGCTGCTGTGTTGCGTCACTTCCCGTCTGCAGTCCCCACACAAACCACATGAGGGCACCACTACCACATGACATTAACAACCGCTGCCCTTTGTGTTTCCTCATGTTTATACTCCTGTGGAACACGGATTCATGTTCATGAATGGGAATATACTTCACACATATTGAAACATTTATTTCATAATGTGATTTCCCCCCACTTTCAATTCTTTTCCTTCAATGAAAGGTTAGATTTTTGAATATATAAATGAAAAACATGAACTAAATTACTGATTTGTGCTTGAATCCTGATAATTGCTGATTGCAGCTACATTTACACTACATTAAATTAACATTAACATTACATTTCATCACATTAAGAAACACTTAATGAACACAAAACAAACTGTAATACTGTATTTTTGTAATCTATTTTGTACATTGAGACCACACATCAGTTTTGCACACTTCTGTATGTTGTTGTTTTTAGTTTTTAGTTGACAGGAGAGTGAACAGAGACGAGGAGGGACTGGGACTCAAACCTGCAGAACCTGTGTGTCCTGATCTAGTGCACTACCACTGTGTCACCGATGATGTTCAACACTTACAGTGAACTACACTGATGTAGAAGAATGTGTTAATGGAGGAGAAATGCTGCTCTTTCATATAGAGTTCAGCATATAGACAGAAAGAGGCAGGATTATATCAAAACTGTCTGCAGACGTCATGAATCTGGCGAGTTTGTCTCAAAGACTGAAGAGCGCATAATAAGAAATACTGTTAGAAAAAGCATCAATCACTCACTAATAAACAGTAAAAGAGAAAAAATGTGATTTCACAGCATGTGACAATATCAGAATGTGCAGCTTTCTGTGATTCACTTACAAAGACACACTTGATCATCTGTTTGATCATGACATGAGGAGGTTAAATAAAATCATCAGAATGACTTCAGCACAGCATTAAAGGTGACCTATTATGCCCCCTTTTACAATATGTAAAATAAGTCTCTGGTGTCCCCAGAGTGTGTATGTGACGTTTAAGCACAAAATACCCCACAGATAATTTTTTATAGCATGTTAAAATTTCAGTGCTTATGATTTATGGGGATTTTAAAAAAAAAGGAGTGGTTGGATTTTTATCATTATAGGGTGGTTGTGTACACACACTGCCAACACACATTTATGTCCAAAAGTGAATTTTGCATAATAGGTCCCCTTTAAAGACTCAGAAGTGACCAATGACACATCATAAGACGACACACATACACGAAAACAGCTAAAGAAAGTTGAAACACTCACCTCAGATCTTTCTGTTTCCTCTGAACTGTCGTGTTGAACAGCAGCTCTGGATTTTCTTTCACTCTTACAGGACCAGCAACTGTTTTCAGGAAGAGACGTGAGAATGAGAAGAATGTCGGTTGGACATGTCAACACACGCACTCAATCTGATCTGGTGTGATAATTTAGTAACATTCATTCTCAGGAAACAGTGCTGGATTATCCATGAATGAAGCCCATCGGCAGCACAGTGAAGGCGGCAAAAAAGAGAGGAATTTAGTTTTTAATTTAATTAATTTATTTTTTGTAAATTATTTCACTTATATCAAAAAGTTATCACCAGATTAGTTATTCTAAATCTAAATTACCTTTCCTTCATTCTACAAATTACCAAAACCCGCCCCTACCAAGAGCGGCATATAGCACACTGAACAAAAACACCGGCGTTTGGAGCGGTGAGTGGACTTATGAGTTTGCACGCTCACAAATCCTCTCATAATAATAATAAACCTAATTTTAGACATTATGTAAATAAGAGATTCATTGTGCAGACAGCTTCATTCATTATAAGAGAACTTTCTGAGATCCCGATAAAGTTGCCTAATATGACAACTTTTAGTGATTATTGAGGGAACGCTCTTTGCGCGCTTTCTGCCATGCCAAATCCATTATACATTTTCTGCTGAAAATAGCAGTGGTTTGTGCAGGGGCGCCGCTAAGGGGGGAAAGTTAGGACGATTCTAAGGGCCCACGCACTTTTGGGGCCCCCAGAGATTGGTTTTATTAGTAGTAACAGTCAGTGCTCGAAGTGGGCCGGTACGCAGTAGCCCGGCACTTCTCGCGCACAGGCACTTCTCACATGTTGCCGGTACTCTAAACGCCCACACCGAAATGTAGAATCATCAGGCTATTAATTAATTGTATACATCGCGCGTTCAGAGCTTGACTGACTGAAGCCCATTCGTTTGATTTTGCATGAGTGGCGCGCGAATCACTGTAGGCGCGTTCACCACTGCGCTCCAGAAGTGTTAAGATTTGCACGAGCCGTTCCTATGCGACGCTGATGATAAAATGTGCAAACCATTTGGATTCTATTGAGAATGTAGTAAAACGCTACGGAGAAAGTCTAACATGATCTAAAACAGCCACTAAAATGACTGATGAAAAGAGGGGAAAATATCATCCTGCAAGCTTTTTAAACTTATGAAGACCACATTTACTAGAATTTATCACGTTCTATTGTATTTATTTTGGCAAATTTTGACTAGTTGTAGAATTTATAATAGATAATCTGTTAAGGGAACAGATTTTTCACTAAAGATTTATATTACAACTGTGGCATGTTGTAGCTATAGTTTCTAACTGAATTGCTAGTTTTCATAACAAATGCTATAAAAAGAAAGAAAGAAAAAATGGTCTTACCTGTAATTATATCCTTATTGTAACAAATGCTATAGTTAACAATTACAAGAACTGTTATTTTAGAGCTTTAAAATATGGATCTTCTTGAATTTTTGACTAAACAATTGGTTTTAAGAATGTATGAATATGAATATTTGATTACTGTACTGTATTTTTCTATTACATTTACATTTGCATAATAAATCATACACTAGTGCTAGCTACAGCCATGGGAGGTCTCTGACTAAATACTGATACCTAGAGGTCAAAAGCAATAGCAAAAATAATAGGTCATTATTATTAAATTGCAGACAAAGATTTTGGATAGCTAGGTTGACTTGTATGTTTGGTGCGGAATGGGTGCGGTAGGGGCCCCAACCTCATATTCTTTCATAGGGCCCAAAATTGCTAGCAGTGCCCCTGGGTTTGTGAATGTACTTAGAAACTTTAATAATGGTTTGTCAGGAGTGTTCATGCCGGGCTGTGTATGTTGTGCGACGACACAGAAACTGGAACTATTACAAGGAAATGTATGTGTTTTTAAACGGGAAGCACTCCTCCTTAGCCTTACCTTGGAGTTAGTTCGCCCTCCGCCTATGTGTGTGTGAGAGAAAGCGGAGGAGAGATCATGTAGCTCACCTTTTTGTGTGCGTAATATTTATATATGCCATATATTTATTTAACGAAGAGCTGTGCACGCGGAAGTGACCGGATTTTGAGCGTGAGAACCGCATACACACCGTCGCTTTGCCACTATTAGAACTACCAGCGATTTTTGGCGTTCGTGTCTCTCTTATTGAAAATGAACTAGAAACTTGTGCTTTGCGCGTCCCGTAAACTGTCTTTATGTTGAAGTAGGCTACTGCCGGCCCAATTTATCAGCGGTCAACCAGGAATTCTCCCGAATCTTCAAGGATATATTCTTACTATATAATTACAGTTAGTGGTTACGTGCCGATTTTTTTTTTTAACGTTGCAGAATGAAAGAGGAAAAAAAAGAAATCCGAAAACATGCTTGCCTTGTACATGCTTTTACTTTAGTGCAAGTTTATTAATAAATCAATAAACAAAACCTTTATTCTTTTACATGCATCTCAAAGATCGAGTTTAATTGTGAGTGTGAAGTGGGAGCGGCATGACGGGGTTTTGTCTAGAGCGCTTACGTCATATACGATGCAACTTTTTGAATGGAAGAAAACAGGAAGAAATGCACTTTCGCCAAAATACTGCCTAATATTATCATTTATGCCGCGCATTGATTTTCACTTGCACGTATCGGAGGATTACAAAGTCAGCTGACGTTAATGGAGGAATTTGCAGCTTTACTCGCAAACTACAATTCCTGTTCATCAATAAGGTGAGAATCAGACCCGTTATAAACCCAAATACACTCGAATTAATTACATGAATTGATAAGTGTACTATCAAAGTAGTAAAAAAAGATGTTTGCCATCGTAATGATGACAATAGTACACACAAAAGTAGCAGCTGTCCCGTGCTCAGGCACGGTTAGCGCTCACACTGCATGCGAACCTTGCTCGAGTCCAAGTGAACCGCGCCCTGGCCCACCTCTTCCAAGCGGGCCAGGGCCGGCTAAACGAACCATGCCCGGGCACGGTTTGGAGCGATCACACTAGTCAAACGAACCGGGCTATTATGGAATTACGTTTCTGCCACAATTCCGCACGCGCAAGATCATATTTTGAGCGTGCAAAAGGGCATTTCACACGCGCGTGAACTGGGTTTTGCGGAGAAATGTTCGTCTCGCAAATAAAAAAGTATTTTGAGCGAACGAAAATCAATTTTGCATTTAAAAGACGCAGATGTTCTCTTTCGCATGTGCAACGTTTCACTTGCTTGCTCTCCTGATACCCACGCTGAGTGCTCTCAATCGCCGACGGCTCGCGTGCTCAACACAACCCAGAGTTACAATATGCCATAATTCCAGCCAATCAGAGATGAGGCTGCTAAATTCTGATTGACTGGCTTGACAACCAATCACAAGACTCCCTGCTTTACCGACAGAGGAAGAGGAAAAATACATGGTGGAAGAGACGTTTGTTCAATGGCTTGAACACTATCAAAGTCCATTTAAGACTATATAAAGTCTTTGACACTATTTTCAAGTTCAGATGTCTACCACTCAAAGTAGCTTATTTTTAATCAAAATCCTATCATATTATTACATAATGTCCCAGTCCCAGTGTTTCCTACACCTCAGTTAACTGGTAAGTAACTTCTCACTGAATTGCAGGTTATGTAATTAGTGGAATTTAAAGTGACTGACCTGGGGTCTCTAATGTTACATGCTTTCAGAAATGAGGATGGACAGACTTTTCCCCTTTTAATTAGTTAAGTGTGTAATCAAGGTACAAAACTTGCCTTATAATTTAAACAAAAACATTCACAACAGAGATGTTCTGTAAAAAAACAAAAACTATTGTGCTAAAAAATAAAGACTGGATTACTAATCTTACTATTTAGGATGATAGTATGCACATTGGGATGCAGGCTTGTTCTCCCGCACTGCAAAAAAATAAAAAATAAAAATGTGGGTAACAATGACATATATGCAAATATAACAGTAAGTTTGTGGGTCACACACCCAAGACTTCCACTGTTATATTTGCATATATGTCATTGTTACCCACATAATTTGAATTTTATTTTTTGCAGTGAGGGAGAACAAGCCTGCATCCCAATGTGCATACTATCATCCTAAATAGAGTGAAGTATTTTGATAATTACTTTACCGTTATTACATTGCATTTCTGTGTTTGAGAGGTTTTATTTTTAAATATCCAGAGGCACGTTTTGTACCTTGCTTACTTAACTAATTAAAAAGGGGAAAAGTCTGTCCATCCTCATTTCTGAAAGCATGTAACATTAGAGACCCCAGCTCAGTCACTTTTAAATTCCACTAATTACATAACCTGCAGTTCAGAACTAACTGACCAGTTAACTGACTATATGCACGGTTACTTCCTGGTTGTCGTTAAGCCAGCTCGGGCATTTCCGGTGAACTTTAGCTGTTCATTTTGTACTCGCTGTACATCGACACAAAACCATCAGTGGTTGACTTTTTAATGTTGTATTCATATTTTAATGCAGTTATCACATTTACCTAATTTTTATTGTTTTATTGATTGCAACAAAGACAAAGCTATTGGGGCCGTTTAAAAACGCCGTGTCTATAATTACACACATTTTTTTCCAGCACTTCTGTGATGATCACAAACACTACATGTTCATCCTTCTGAGATTGTCCCCATTGTAAAACCAAACGTTTCAAAATGTAGGGAACTCAACATTTGATAGAAAACACTTATTTAAAAATAAAAAAGACAATAATTACCACTTTAACCAGCAGGTGGTGGCAAAGTAGCATTTATTTGCATATATCAGCCATTTTCTCGAATCGTTTTTCACTTTGTTTCGTTTTTTACTAAATATTAAACATTATAAAATAAGTAGGTTTAAAATACATTGTGTCAATATGAAGTGCAGCACTCTATATGTCCCTGTGTTTAGAGTGCCCTGGGTTAGTTTACTGATTTACTGTTTTTCTTTATGAAATTAAACAATACAGTGAACTCACAGAATGTCAACTTAAACAGAAGAATAAATAAATAATCAATTGTTCAACTAATAATTGGTTTCCCTTTTACTTAAATTTGCGAAAATGAATATTCAAACAATGTATTAATCACAGTATATAACTTTACTGGACTCACTTATAGATTGTTTGTGTATATATATCACACTTTTACACCACTTTACATGACTTTTCTGTCAGTTAGTAAACTTCACTGGGCCCAGACTCTTGTAAATGTATGAAACTCAAACTAGTCCCAAAATAAATATATAAAATACGGTGCATGACAAGCTGTCTGAGATTATTGCATCTGTAAGGTTGTATGTTTTTCTCTTTTTATCATTGTTTATGCATCATTTATAGGCCTATTAAAAAAATGATGTGTAGACAGTATGGATGCTAATTCGTGTTATTTATAATAATAATAAGAGTAATAATATTAATGATTTTGTTCCCAAAAATAACTCTGGTCATGTCTAAACCTGTAATGAAGGGTCAACAGGAAGTGGATCCATTTGCAGCTTTATTCACGATAGCAGAGATACAGACAAGGACAGAGCAATACCGTAAACAGGGACAGGCAGGGGTCGAGGCTGGCAGCAAGAATCAGAGACGGGTCACAGGCAGGGATCAAGACAGGCGGCAAACAATCACAGTCCAGAGTACAGGCAAAGTTCAGGGCAGGCGGCAGAGGTTCACAGATAACAAACAGTCCAGGTAATAACACGATATCAGTCCACAGAATAACGCTCAGAAATGACCACCGTAGCAAATCAAGACTTCACGAAGATGTGGTGTGTGTGAGTGTCTTAAATAGTGTGTGCGTGATGTAGTGCAGGTGAGAGTGCAATCAGTCCCAGGAATGAGGGCCTATGGGAAATGGAGTCCGAATGGCAGAGAGTCAATATTCCAGTGATGGCTCCCTCCGGCGGTCCGGAGGATGAACCGTGGGAGCCATATTCATGACAAAACCCATCATGCACATCTTAGAAAGCACTTGGTCTGATGTGAACAGGTGCTGGTGGTGTGATGGTGTGGAGGATATATTCTTAGTGTTAATTTAGTTATTCAAACGTAAGACAACATTGTGTCAGTGTTCCTCCTCAGCAAAATTCAAGTCGACCATCTGTTTCCACATTTGGATTCGTGCACTTGGATTCATTGAACAAAATGAGAGCTTGTGCTGCAGTGACTGACAGCTTCAGTAAGGGAGGGAGAGCGCAGTTTTCTGTGTAATTCGTGCACAAGAAAAGTTAATGTTTTTCATGAGACTTTGTGAGTACTTTATACTTCACCCTGACAACATTTATTTTTAAACCTATTAATTTTATAATGTTTAATATTTATTCAAAAGCGAAACGTGTGGAAAAAATATTACAGAAAATGTCTAAAATGAGCAAATAAATGCTCCTCTGCTGCCATCTGCTGGTTAAAGTGGTAATTAATGTGCTCTTTATTTTTAAATTATAGTGTTTTCAATCAAATGTTGGATTTCCTACATCTTAAAACGTTCGGTTTTACAAATGGGGACAGTCGCAGAAAAATAACATTTGAAGTGCTGGAGAAATGTTGTGTGTGTGTGTCTAATTACAGACACCGTGCTTCTTATTCAAACGTTCCCATTAGCTTCGTCTTTATTGCAATCAATAAAACTGGTTTATTGGCAAATTAGGTAAGTGTGATAACTGCATTAAATTATAAATACAACATTCAAAAAGGCAACCATTGATGGTTTTGTGTCGATGTACAGTGAGTACAGAATGACATATTTTGCAGTAATCAGCTACATTAAATAGTCTTAAACAAGGTTTTTTTTTTTTTTATAGGTTCACTCCTGCAGAAAAGGCCTTTCTTGGGGAATATGTCACCGCTATGGCCCCTGTTGCCAAAGCAATTAATATCTTGCAGGGAAAAACCAATGTGCACATGGGCTGGCTTGTACCAACACTCGACATCAGTTTCCAAACTAAAACGAGCCAAGATATCCATGAAACTGTGCAAGAGCCTGGTAGATGCAATCCTTGCAGGTGTGAACAAGCGCTTTGGTGACATGCTCAATGATCCTGAGCTGATTGCGGCTGCAATCCTGCTTCCGAAGTTTAAAACTTATTGGACAACTGATGCTGCCATCCTCAAACTCAGTTTGTTGACAGGCATATAAAACTAAATGAAGAGCAGTGACATGCTAATTAGTGCAGATTTGTTTGTTTTTTTAAATTAATCGCAAACTGATTTTAGAACTAACTTAAACATTTAGATGGAATAATGGGTGTTCTAGTATTGTATATAATTTTTGGGACATTTGGGAATATTCTATTTACTTTTATCAGTAATGTGTGAAATTTTTGGAACCGTGGAATGCTGAGATAATATATTTTAAACTGAATAAGTACATAATCAATAAGTACATGCTTTATAATTTTAAAAGCACTAAAATGCTTTTGAATTAAAAGGTAACGCTTTAGATTACAGCCCGGAAAGTACTGCGTAATTACAACGAATTTACAGCGTAACTTTCGATAATTATAGTGTACCTATAAAGTAAGTATGTGTAAGTATAGGGGAACAATATTTAAAGTCTTGGGAATAAAAGGGGAACAACCCAGCAAACACAAAACGTTTTTACAACTTTTCACAACATTGTATTTTGGTTGCAATTAGGTAATGTTGTAGTACAACGTTTTAAAAACGTTTTTAAAATAAAAAAATGTAACCAAAATAAAACGTTTTAGAAACGTTGTGAAAATACCAACCTGGTATGTTTTCTTTATGTAGTAAAAAAAACGTAAATATCACGTTTTTTTTACTACGAAAACGAAACCAGACCAAACTGCAACTTTTGGGAGACGTTTTATTCAGGTGTTAAAATAACGTAATTTGCACGTTGAAATAAGACGTTTTAAAAACGTAATGGCAGCACCAAAATACAACCAGGCCAAGCGACATATGTCAAACAAAATTTACAATTAAGATTTTTGGGGCATTAAAGTTCATTCTTAAAAACAAAGAAAGAAACGCTGCGGAAAAACTGAGCTCTTTGTGTTTTCTTTACAAAACGTTAACAGCCTACAACTAAATGAAACCAAATTGCAACTTTCGTAGAACGTTCTATTTAGGTGTTACAATTACGTAATTTGCACGTTGACATAAAACGTTTTAAAAACGTAAAAGCGGTACTAAAATACAACCATGCCGAGTGTTTGTGTGTGTGTGTGTGTGTGTAGGCTATGTTCAGCACGCAACCCTTGATGGAGCTGACCAGGGACGTGCACAGACATTTTGGGGGGCATTTAAAAAATTTATTTATTATTTAAAAAAAATAATAAACCCTTAAATATATTAAGACAACTTTGACTTCCTTACCAATTTATTTTACTTCCCTCACACTCACGCAATTGTTTTATACTCCACAGATTTCTACAAAATAATCAGTTCACACAGAGACCTTGATCTTCTTTAGTATTCACTATAGGTTTATCACAAGAGCAGGCAACAGCAACTATTTTCAAGTAGCTATATATTTAGAATAAATGACTGCACCAAGGAGAGGACATAGTTTCACTAATAATTTGTTTATTTTGCACAAATCAATAAATCGTTTTAATTCTTTTGGTGTTATTGGAATATTTCATGTAGTGGACAATTTTAAGATTTTGGTCCATTTTTGTTTCCATGTCTTTTACTCTAATGGAAAGAAAACTTAACTTTGACCCTACACATTTAGATGGTGTTTGTTTTAAGCCTACTACCCTCCGTCTGTTTGCATCTGTAGATTTATTCTAAATTATCCAAAAGAAGCTAATCTGCATATTTAAACACATCAAGATTTTTTTCCTCTGAAATGTTATAAATACATTATTTATTGTAACAAATGCCTGCAGAGGGCGCCAAAAGCCTGCTGATTTCTGTTGTTACACAGCACAGCACGATTAAATCCACGATGAAAGCCAACCACCATAATTAAAAATATATTATTAGTTAAATAATAATATTCGGCCATTTTTTTTTTTTTTTTTTTGGATAGAAATGCTACAGCCACTGTAATTTCTTCAACAAGAATATGTGGACATCAAACATGCAAAGACAGAGCGAGGGTTTAAACTTTTATTGATGTATTATCGTAGCTTTAAGAATAGCATTATGTAATGCTGTATTATGATTTTTAAATAGTTTTAATAAATCGTGCATCCTTAGAAAACTGTCTAATAATGCGGATCATGGATGCTCCTCTTCTGGTATTGACAGACCTACAGATATCTTAAACGCAATGCATAGCACATTAAAATAATTTAAATTATAATATGACATAAATTGCATTAGTATCAAATCAGGCAGATGAGTTGATGGTGGTCAAACTATTAACGCGGCGTTAAATGTATAAATAACCCTTAAATAGCCAAAAATGTCACATGTTTGTGAACATACATAGGCTACCTGAAAGAAATGCACGGGATGGATTCTAGGGATTTTTCTTTTTCGCTTCTCATCGCCAGACAGCAGTTGCATTTTCCCGGGTATAGTTGTCACAAGTTTTCAGCCAGCAGCAAACACGAGGTGGGGCGTGGCGCGCGTGCGTGCGTGCTTGCGGGAATGAATGGCGTGTCGCGAAGGAAGGGCATCCGAACTCGACAAAGCCGACCTGATATAGATTTTTTTTTTTATTATTATTCAGTATATATATTTGTTTGACAGGGAAGCTGTGCACAAACATATTCATTTATTTAAAAAAAAAGCCCCTTTTATGTCTATGTGTGCACGTGCCTGGAGCTGACAGTATTAGCACATGTATATCGCGTTGTACAATATATAACTGAGTGTGTTAATGGGTCACTGTCACAGACAATTTCGTGAGGTAGCCTCCTCTGGATATGCAATCTCTTGATCCTTTTTCCCAAATCATTGCCGTCTCGCCCTATATTTTCGCAGGGTAAGATAGATCATGGCCGCGAATTAATAATTAAAATTTAAAATATTTTTTTAAAACATCGGCAAGTAAAACGCTGCGTTAGAGCAGTCTTTTTACGACCACAACAAACGGGACACTTTTCAGACGCGCATTGCAACTTCGCCTCAGCGCCAGGCGCAAGTCAAACGAGCGCGGAAAAGGTAAAGGTGAGGACGAAGGAGCTTCAGTTGAACAACAGTGAACTGCGGTCAGACGAGATGATGTCAGGCTATGTCAGTAAAACTCCATTCAACCGTTTTGCGCGCACTGCATATTACTTTATTATAGTTTAATAAAGCGCAAAAGAAACTACGGGCATGCACCGTCGTTAATTCTGTTGTAAATGAAGTCATGGAATTACCAAACATGCGATTAAAGCTGCCTCAAAACTGTGCATGCATGTATGTATTTGTTGACATGGTTTTAAAGCTATTGTTATCCAATTTGTTGGCATTGGCTATTTTGACATTGACGTGCGCTTTCTGACAGACTGAGCACACTAAACGGATTTTTTTTGCCTCAAGTGGGCCGCGCCCGCGCAATCAATTCGTCTGGGCTGACCGAAGATTATTAAGAATACGTAAATTCACTATAATTCATTCTTCATAATTTATATTTACTTTTGAAACATTTGATGATACTGAAATTCTCAATTTAAAATGAAAATGTAATTTAATTTTTTTTTGCAATGATAAAGGACAAAATAGGTTTGCAGTTACATATTAACAAGGTCATAGTCATGTATAGCCTATTTAATAAAAACAAGACACAAAAAAATCTAGCTTGTATTGTTGTGTTACTTTTGACCCACCTGTGTTTCGTCCCAACTGACGGGGTCGAAAGTAATAATGTGCAATTTATGTTCAAAGTGAAATTATAGTGTTATTGTGTTTTTACAGAAATAAAAGTAGACCCTTTACAGTTTGCATTACTCTTATCTGTATGACCAAAATTACGATTTTAAGTTAAATGCAAGTGATTGCACCGGCGCCTCCATGTCATGCCGTAAGCGCGCTCTCCACACAAACACTTGGATATGCGCCAAGTAGCGCGCATTTATCTAGGGTAACATTAGAGCGTAAACTTGTAAAGTTGCTACTACATGTTTTTAACTGCTGAATGTTGTGTCGAATCAAGCACAATCGAAGGTACTGATTCATCTTCACTGACACAGGACTTGCATGTACAGGACTTTAAGTATTACAAACCATCTGATAAGCAGCTTTCATAACTTTGATGACAGAAATGCTTATATTGTGCTTTTATCATTTATTTTAAGTTAACCTTTCATGATGTAAAGTGGCTTGTTCGTTAATAAAGAACAAGTTTGTTAAAACAACTGTTTGCATTTTGTCTTTATTTGTAACTTTATACAAAGAACAGAATTCTACTATAATCCCAGACTAAGGTTGGATTTAACTTTCTGAATTGTTTTGATGTGCACTCAATGTTATTAATGTCAAAAAATATTTCCTGACAGTTATTGTCAACTCTTCTTATTTAATCTGGTTGGAGTAGGCTGTTGTAATGTCAACTCCTTACACTGGAGTTAAAAATGTCTAGAGTTAAAAATAAATCTTAAATTGAATTGTCACTCATTACTCAAATTAACTCCTAAAAATTAACTCCTTGTAGTGTGGACCAGTTGTTTTTCTACTTGATACGGTGTAAATATAACTCTTTCAAAGTGTTAAATGCTGACACCTTTATTATAGTTAATGCTATGTATTCTTACATTTGTTCTAAGTAAATGTTTTAAAAACATGTTTGTCTTTTTTCCCCAGACCAAGCAATGATTCATACTGAATCACTTTTTATACCTTTGATGCATGGTGTCCACTACAATTCTACCAATTCCCTTAAAATAAAATATATCAGGAAAAAAGTAATTGGCTTGATTTTTCAACTGTTTAAAAGTAAAATCAAACTTTTTAAAAATAATTTTATAATTAATATTACTTAGTGATTTTATAATTCATGCATGAATGGGTTAATTTAAAAAAAAAAACTGATGTTATCCCTGCATGTAATAAAAATCATCAATAAACATAGCATTACTGCATATTCAATAAGAGACAAAGCACTAAATTTAAACACTTTAATAAAGTAACTGAAATCATGCATTTATAACTACATATAAATAACTTCAATATAGTACAAGTAATTAACAACATTGTACTTTCAAGCACAGTTCAACAAACCTGTGGAAATATCACATTGCCATTTTTAGGCAGTAGAGGCCTAAAAAAAATATTATTATTATTATTATTTAATACAGAAAAATCCTGGAATGCTCCAAACACTGCATTCAGGTCTTGAAGTAGTAATCTCAATTTGGCTTCTTCTCTAAACATTGAACAACTGACCATATTCACACACTACACACATTAATAAACAAACACTTTGACAAATACACATCCTTAAGAGACACCATACAGTCAAATACAACAAAAAATAAAAAATAAATAAAAAATAAAATACAACAGAACATTTAAAAATAACACTAGTAACAATATGCTATTTGGGTCATTCTGTGCTGGGGGGCCTGTCTTACACCAAGGGTCTTTTTTTATCTTTTTACTTCAGTTTGAAAAAAAAAAGAAAAAAAAAAAGACTTTCTCAATTCCCTCATTAGCAAACAGAAAAAAAGCTTTGATATTCAGCATAATACAATGTCATAAATCACTATTTTCAAGAGACCCGTTTCGTATAGCTAAAGCTCGTTACAAAACAACCTTATGGCAATCACTTGATGGTGCAAACATCCATATGGTACATTTATCAGTATGGAGGCAAGGAATTTTGGCAATATTAATGCTTGCAGTACATTCTGATTTTGAGAAAAATGATTGAGCAATTCATGAGGTCAGAAAGCAGCTGCTTGATGAAGTGGACAAACTTCAGTGGAGATTTCAAATGCTTCATAAACAATGCCTTTATTCTCGGGGAAGAAAACGATGAACTGGATGAGTCAGGTTCTCCAATGCACATTTCACTAGAAAAGAAGAAACAGGTAAGATGTTAATCTCATATATATATATATATATATATATATATATATATGGGTTGTTGACGTGGCATTTTCACTGTTACACATGACAAAAATTAATATAATTAGTATTGACAATTTAAAGTGCAGTAAATGGTTAAACATTTCTTTGTTTTACTTGGACCTGTTGTTAAAAATACTGCTTCGTTATTAGATGTTTTTAATTTTTAAGCCAAATATCAAAATTGTCCAATGGTGTGACTGTCTCAAGCATGATTCAATAAATTACAACTCTTATAAATTAAAAAGAAAAGCATAAAAATGTTAATAAATACCTCAGGCATAAATTTACAAGTGTCTATTTTAGTAAATGGCAATCCTTTTTTTCCTCCATATATTTCTATAAGCGTACAATCTTAATACAGTTTGTCAAAGAAAACGATGTCCTCCGGTGTGACACCATATCCTGATATTAAATCAGGCAATGTCATGTTACTGAAGCCCCATGTGAAGCCCATGACATGTGCATATGGTTAGTTCTTGTCTCAGAATTGTTCAAATATTTAACTTTTTGGAACCACTGTAAAAGTGTTTTGTTGTCCTTTGAAGTGACACCCCTAAATTATATTTTTTAATAAAAAATGTATGTTAAACTAGATAATCATGGAAAATTATGCAAATGTGTCTTGCTAACTGCTAATGACAGGTTAGCTACGAATAGCACTATCATTAACTGACTCAAAAGGCTGAAACATCCAATGGTATGACAGATAATGTCCATTGGTGTGACGCTTTTCTGTCACACCGGAGGACAAGGTCTCTTTAAAAAGCATTTTAAATAATTAAATAAGATTGTTCAACTCATTTTTATTCTTTTTTGATCATTTTCAGTCTTCTTAAATGCAATAATTACACTGAATAAATTTTTTTTGCTAATGTTTTGCAGAAAACTTGTACTGTTATAAAGTGTCATGAAAATAAGCATAAAATGTGATACTATGTTTTTGAGAGAAAGAATTGAGGGAGAGAAATGAGTGGGAGGAAGAGGACACGGAAGTATAGGGAGAAAATTAACAGGGACCCACGTAGAAGGGAAAAGATCCTAGAGAACGACACAAAGTAAAAAATAAAAATAAATATCGAAATGATGCCTTAAAAGGAGCAGCCATATACTTTAAAAAAAAATGTGATTTTTAAAAACATTGTTGATGATGTAACAAAATTAAATGTTTTCTTCTTAAATTAATTACATCAAAAAAGATTTTTGGGAGTTAAAGTTTCAAAGATATTTGCTCTGTCGGAGTCATTAATGCAATAACTACCATTTTTGTCCTTTAGTGTGACGATGTCATGGTGTGACACACAAAAAATTGAGTATTACAGTAGGGGAGGTATAATCATCACTTATCTTAAAATAATATAATTTTCAGCAGTTTTGAAAGGATGACAGCAAAATTTGTCTTGTATTTATTGAAAATGTCCAACAAGTCGTAGGAAAAAAGAATGTTTTTCATAATTTCATATTAAATAATAGCATCATATGAAAATAAGTGTCTAACGATGAAGATAAAATACAAATAGCATGAGAGATTTAAGTTTTTTTTTTCTTAATTTTTGCCATGTCACCCCATAGGACACATTAACATTACAGTTCAGTAAAAATGTAAAAAAAAATAAATTAAATAAAATAAATAAAAACTGAAAGAATTGATAAAGTTAGTGTTTTCTCAAACATCAGACTTCACACTACATAAATATAAGTATTTTTTCTTAAAAAAAATATGGTGTTTTACAAAAAAAAGCATTTTTAATGCCTATTTGTCAACTACCCGTGTGTGTGTGTGTGTGTGTGTGTATGTATATATATATGTATATATTATAATATTTAAAAAATAAATAAAAATTTCATGAGAGATGTTTATTTAAAGTAACATCTTTATAAAACAGGGACGAATTAAACAGGATATGAGACTCTTTGGGTCCCTTTACACTCTTTTTCCAATTTTTAATGTGACGAAAACTGACTAATTTTATTCCAATATAACAAAGTATGGTGATATAATGGAAGAGTTTAAAATAGCAATATTGTATTATTATATAATTATTTAATAAATATAAATTACGTTATTATAAAAATAACCACAACAATAATAACATAATAAATGCTAATTATATATAATTAATACACAATACGTTGTTATATAAACCAATTAATTATTGAGGTAGTACAGAAGCCCATCGCATTTTTTTTTTGTCATTTAGTAGTATAACGCAGTTATAAGGCAATGTATCGTTATGTAAATGTAAAATAAAACTATAATAAATAAAAATTTATAAAATTAGCAACTTATGTCAAAAAAAACTTTCAGCGGGCATATACAAGATGGGGTCTGTGACCACCGCGCGCATAGCGCCGACTCACTTGAGTGGACATTCGCAGTACTGCCGGATTTTCAGAGGTAAAGGTCTTTTTTAACGGTCTTTAAACCGTTTTTTTATTATTAATTTTAAAACTTGAGCCCACAATAAAACAAAATGACATAAAATGTTAATAATAATAATAATAATATCATAGAAACAGTCCAAGGGGAACAGTTAGTTTTTCCTCAGGGTAATAACAACCGCTCTTACAATTAATTATCCTAAAACTGACATACTGTCTTTCCATTAAATGTTCCAAGTTTAGCTCACACAAACTGGTTTTCCGTCTTTTTGTGCTAACGTTACCTATAACTACTCATCTGCACCGTACAGTACACTGTTAGACGCGGTTGCCATTAAATGCCGTTAGGTCTGTGTGACGTCATTCGCGATGAAGGAGTATCAAACAGACTTTAGAGAAGCTTCGTTTTAGGGTTTTGTCGGTCATGTTAAGATTAGGCTACTTTAAATAAATTAATTATACAATAATATCTTCACTTTATTTGGAAATTAGTGTGCTGTCTTACAGCGTTTGAGAGAGGGACAGCTAGCGCGCTCACAGCCACTCTCTCAAACGCTGGAGAGAAAGACAAAAGACTCGACATCAGTCATTTAACAATAATACATTTGAATAATAAATATGTATCTTACGGTGTGACTTAATGGCGTCTTGGTTGTTTGGGAGGTTGTAAGGTCTCAAATTCATTGTTCTGTGCATTCTCATCTCAGTGAATTTCGGATGTTGTACATATTTATATGCCTTTTTACCTTTGAGAATTTATACTATGAAAATTATTCTCCCCTCTCTTTTTTCAGCGTCGATTTCCGTCTGATTTATGTAAGTGATCATCTGTCATCCCTCATTTCTGATTTGCCATAGCCTACTGATTAGTCAATAATGATCAATTATACGTGTTTTTATTTTGTACACATTTTCTTTCATGTTTCTTATTTTTCTCTACAGCAGCTAAATACACCCCAAAGGCTCTTTTAAGAGCCAAAGAAAAGCATACTTTTGGCTTTGTAAGTATATGTTCTGACTGACAACTTCTAGATCAATTAAAGCTACATAAAGCAGCAATTCAGAGTCATCATTAAAGGGATCATTCTTTTATAATACAATTTAACATCCTGCATCTGATTTGATTGATGAAAACTGAATATATTTCATTTGAACAGACATTTAGCAATATCTCACTTATATTCTGTCATGTTTTTTATTTTTCTCTCCTCTGCTCATGTCTCATCAGCCGCTAAATATACTGCAATAGCTCTTAAGAACCACTGCACAAGAGTATCTTTGGCTTTGTAAAAATGTTTTGACTAGGACTGCTCCCAACAAAGATTTTTCTAGTCAACTAGTTAAATTATTATAATACTAAACCATTCTTTAGTATACTGTAAAAAAAAGTTGCCAGTAAGTTACTGTAAATTTACAAGAGTACTGTGTAAATCATTAAAAACAGTTGTACCGTATGTATATATACATATACACCGAACCATGACTTCAATATCAAGGTACGTACAGACATTGATTCACCTATAAAAACAAATACAGCCTTATAAAACTGTTACCTTGAACATTACTATTCCGTTAGCTAAATAGGTAGAGAGAGGAACAGGTTGAGAGACACTCAAGTAATTGGGCACAGAAAGACAAAAGACTAGCCTGGCATGAACATACAGAGTGAGAATAGAGCTGTGAGATTATAGGTGCAGTGAGGTTGTTTTTTTTGTTATAAGTCAGAAATGACGAGGCGGTAACCTCACGCAATACAAAGTCAATAGAGTGGCGCATGTATGACGTCAGAACCCGGAAGTCTAATTCAACGCTGGTTCCTTCGAGATGTTCCTATAGGGTTTTTCGATTTATGTGTAAAATAAAGCCGGTGGTAAACATAACTTGACTATACTTTTAAGTTTTGTTACTTGACAACTTAAATTACACACACACATAGCGAAATCACAAATTTTAAAGTAGTAATGTTCATTTTTGAAAACATACTTTTTCTTTTTAAGTAACTATAAGACAGCTTGGGGCAGCAGGGGTGCGACTGTGTGCAGTTTACGTTGTAGAACAAAACGTCAAAGTATGGTCAAGTTATGTTTATCACAGGCCTGTGAATTGTCAAGCTCCTCAATACAAACAAACGAAAGTTAACCACTGGTGCCTAATGTATGCTCCTCCGAAGGGGAAAGTTTGCTGCCATGTATGTTGATAATGCATCTCTCATGACATCAGCATCTGCACTGGGAGTATGGATCTGCAGTGCACTGTGGGGCTGGGGTAAGGCTCTCTCCATAACTGTTGCTTCTTCTAACCAGCATTGGGGGACCTGCTCCTTTTCTCATTCACTAAAATTGTGCAGTGCACAACATGTTGCAATCATGCAAGGAGAGAAGGTGAAGTGAAAATCACTTCGTTTCAGGAGCACCCTCCACCTAGACTTCAGCCTCCCAAAAGCAATCTCCACTGTTGTTCTTGCAGAGCTGAGGTGAACTTTGACGTGGGCCACACGTACAAGGGCCACCCTTTACGATTAACAAAGTCCCTATATCCATCTTTTGGCGGAAGTATGGGAATGTGCGTCCCGTCAATGCATCCGATTATTTGTGTAATGTGATGTTCCATTTCAAATCGGTGAGCAATTCCATTTGCTTCCTCCAGACTAGGAACCTGGATGAGATTTTTTGCGTAGGATACCATTCCTTTGCAAAACATGTAGACAAACTTTTTGACCGTGCATTTGTGTATGCCAAATTGATTCGCTATTACTCGGTATTCCCCGCAGCTACCGAGTCGGTACAGGACCACTGCCACCCGCATCTCCAAGGGCACAGGTGCACGCACAGTGACCTCCTGGGGACTCATGACACCCTCCATCACGGAACATAACTTTACAAATGATCTCCGGGACATGCGAAAATTCTCTTTCCATTCAGCGTCATCAAATTCCATTAAAACAACTCTCTCCCACCTGTCCTTACTTCGTACTCTCATCCAGTACCTCCGCATTTGTCGCGGTGGCATGAACGAAATGTTGCCGAATGAAAGTGCAGAGGACACCTGTTGCTGGGTATCCGCCATCGTCTATTTTTACGTATAGCATGACAAATTAACTGCTCTTGAAGCTTTTGTACAATTAAAAATTAAACACCCAAAACTGGTACCATAACGAAGACAAACTGTAGTCTATGTTCATGTGTGAAATTCTGGAGGGAACATCGCCATGGAGACGTAATGATGTGTGCCGGCATTAATCGATCTTTGTTCATGTAAAACGGGAACATGACAGGAATATTGTAAAAGCAACTCATGTAAACACCTTAATTACAATATTGTCTTAATCCGAATAAGGTCAATAATTAGATTACTGCTGTCCATGTAAACGTAGTCAATGAACGCGCTTCGGATGAGCGCGCACACAAATCTCCTCACAAAGCGTGTGATCTCTCTTTCGCGTCTTACGGATAAATGTTTAAATTGGCAAGGTTTAAATGAGTTTAGTTTATACACATATAGCAACGTGAGATGTTCAGGTCTCACCTGTGCTCGCGCGCTATCAACACCTGGGGGATGACGACGTAAATGTCTGTCGTAGAGCTTTCGGCACGTCATTGAACATTTGTTTACAGTGACTGTTTTGTCCATGTTCTTTTGATCATCGCAGTTGTAACGTATTGGGAAACCAAAATGCACATCCATCAACTAAAAAAAAAATACATTAGCCGAATCCGTCTGTCTGTTTTGCACATTGTTTTCAACAAACCCTATTATAAATGCGTCGTCAGATTTGGAATGAACCGCGGTTCAAGCATGTGCCGTATGAGCTGGGTGGAGAACCCATAGATATACATAATAAAGGCTAGATGTCTTACGGCGGAGTCTCTAACGTCATCACCGGCGGCCATCTTGTCACAGGCAAGCTTTCTGGCGGCCTCTGTGGTACCTGATGTAAGGTGAGTGATCTGCACGAACACAAATACTCTTATCTCGCTGAAATCTTGATGGATTTACAAATGGTTTGGTTTCTTACAAACGTTATTAACGTTATATAATTATATCCATTCAGACAGGAACAGCGCGATGCGGAAGGGCTTGCGCTCTTCAGTTACAATGACAGAACAGGACAGAGTCAGAGAGTTCGTGTTTTAAAGTGAAATAGACACTGGAATGAATAATTCTCTCTGCCATCTCTGATATAATCATCATGGACTTTAAGATCATCTAACTGCGTGACGTCATTACGTTTTGATGCAACTTTCACATGCTTCTGTAATTTTTTGCTTTAAATATGCCTTAAAATATTTTAACGCGTTAAGGATTTTGAATTAATCGCATGCGTTAACGCATTAACGTTGACAGCCCTAATATATATACATATATACATACATACTGTTGTTATTAGCCACACCCTGCTTCATTAGAATAATGCAACTTTGGTGCTGAGAGTACATTTCTTATCTATAAGAGCAGTAGATTAATAAAAAGAAAAACACAACTACAGAAATTAATTGGAAAAACATTTTTTTTATATTAAAAAATATAAAGAGATAACGGTTACACTTTATTTTAAGGTGTCTTTGTTACACTGTAATTATACATTTAAGTACTGAGTAACATTAAGTAATTACATGTACACAGAGTTAGGATTAGGGTTTGGTTTGGTTTAGGGTTAGTTGCATGTAATAATGCATAATTTATAGTTATTACTATAGTAACTTCATGTAACATATGTAACAATGACACTGTAAAATAAAGTGTTACCAAAATAACTTGGTGGAAATGACATATGAGGAATAGAAAAACAAGAGATAAGTGTAGCAATTTATTTTACAGTACATGTACTTTCCTGGTACATATATAGTAATTATGTTGTACATACAAGTAAAAGAGTGGTAACACAAGGTACTTACCTGACATGTATGTACATGGAAACTAATAAGAAACACTGCTGTACTTTCCATTGGTACATACATTGTAACTGCTTTGTACCTATAGACAAGTGTTGGGTAATAACAGGCACTTACTTACAGTGTCCGTATATGGTAACTAACAGACATTTTACTGTACTTACTAATGGTATGTACATGGTAACTATGTTGTACTTACAGACAATTGTGGGTAATAACAGGCACTTACTTATAGTATCCGTATATGGTAACTAACAGACACATTACTGTACTTACTAATGGTATATACATGGTAACTATGTTGTACTTATGGACAAGTGTTGGGTAATAACAGGCACTTACTTATAGTGTGTGGTAACTAATATGACACATTACTGTACTTACTAGTGGTATATACATGGTAACATGTTGTGGACACATAATGGACACTTCCTTAACTTCTGTGAAACAAATGTGCTCACCAAAATGATACATTAATTTCGAATCTGTGCTTGTCCTATTTTCTACCTTGACTATAATTGTATTTTAATTGTACTTGTTTAGAATAACAGCCGCGTTTGCAGAGTTTATTGGTGTTATGACTCGTTTTTCGCACTTAAGCGCTGTGTTATTCTCGCATTAGTTTCGATTTCAGCCATACATGGGCTATAGGCTTTTGCAGTGCTAATTTTCAAGGCGGGCTTAGCTGTTTTCAATCACGTGTTAATAAGCAGCATATTTATTGCGTGTGCGCGCGCTTTCGCAGGAGCGTTCAGCCTTCATGTTCAGCCTCCTCGTGTTCGACCGACTCTGGTAAAGTCCTGCGACTCTACCTGCGCGACTCCACCGAGCAAGGACACCGGTAGGCACTTAAGTTTCTTCCATTGCCTTTCACACTTTTCCTTATCCTCAGCATGTGCGTTCAATACATTCTTATTGTCTCTCGGCAACGCTCCACTAACCCACGTAAAAGGCAGCGCAATGCTTCTAACCTGCGCCCTATTTACTCCTCTTCTAACACTAATACTCCTCTCTCTGTCTCTGTGGGTCTGTCGAATTGTCAGTCAGCAGTTAACAAAGCTGACTTCATTCCAGCCTTTGCTACTAATTCTTCTCTTAATATCTTGGGCTTGACTGAGACCTGGATTCGTCCAGAGGACTCAGCAACCCCTGCTGCTCTCTCTAACAACTTCACTTTCTCTCATACCCCTCGCCAGTCTGGGAGGGGTGGGGGCACAGGTCTTCTCATTTCTGACAATTGGAAATACTCGACTCATTCCTCTCTTTGCAACAACAATTCATTTGAGTTTCATGCTATTACAATCTCAATTCCTGTCAAACTTCATATCGTAGTAATTTATCACCCCCCAGGCCAACTGGGTACCTTTGTAGAGGAACTGGACATGCTGCTGTCCTCATTCCCAGAGGATGGTAGCCCACTTGTAGTCTTTGGCGATTTCAACATTCATCTAGAGAAGCCTTATGCTTCAGACTTCCTCTCTCTTGTAGCCTCATTCGATCTCAGTCAGTAGCCTCATTTACACACGCAACTGCATCACTGACAACATTTTGGTAAAATATCTGCACATTTCCGATCATTTCATTACTTTTAATCTACAACTCCCCATTTGTTCACCACCAACACCTCTAGCAGTTACCTTCAGACGAAACCTGCGCTCTTTTTCTTCTTCTTATCCAGGGCTCTCAAGTTTTGAACTGAACGCGGCGGCGGCAGCGATGGGGGTTTGGGTGGGGACGGGGGTCTGATATGAAAAATGACACAAATTCGTACAAATAAAAAAATATTTAATTCAGCATTTTAGTGTGTATGTGAGTGAGTGAGTGAGTGTGTGTGTGTGTGAGAGAGAGATAATGGTTAGTGTTGTTTATTGTAGGTGTTGGTAGCAGGTTTTGAGGCCTTCAGCACAGGGGTTGGTGGCTCCCATTTGAAACATGGTTCCAGGCCAGCCATTTTAGTCTGAAAAAATAATGCAATTATTAATAATGGCTTAATAATGAGATCAACAGTGTAGTTTTGATTCATAAGATGCGTTTGGACATCTCCATCCCCTCAGTGTGTTACCCGATTTGACCACTAGGGGGCTACATATTCAAATAAATGGAAATGCATAGTTGCAAAACTGATCTATAGGCTCAAATTCAGCCGTTATCAGTACAAAAATTCCGACTCTAGTGTACGTTATATGTACGTTACGTTCTGCACGATAACTGGCGCGCTCTGCTTTACTAGTGTTTTTTCCCGCTCGCTGCTTGAGCTTATAATGCTTTTGTTCTTTAGGCCTATATTTTTTGTTTACACATATTGTTTAATGTTTTAAACTGAATGAAAACCTTACGATAAAACGTAAGCTTGTTGTGTATATTACCTAATCATAAGTTTGTTCAGAAATGGTGACGACAACTTGAATAAAAAAAAAAATTAAAAAACGTCTCTCTCATTTTCTCAAAATAACGTCATTTAAATACACGAATATTTGTTTTTTTATTAGCCCAAATATTCGAATACAATATTTTGGAAAAATGCCCATCCCTACTAGCTAGGCTAGTTCACGTAACGTACTCTGGTCAAACTGTTAACTAACCTACCAGCTGCCTGGACACAAATATTCTCCAGCAATTTGATGAGATGACTTACTGTACTCATAGGATATGGTCCCACGTCGATCACGATCAGTCTGTAGCCAGATGTGAATCAATGTGACTGACAGATGTCCTCTTCTGTAGCTAACTACTTCAGCGAGCATCTGAATCAGTGAGCGAGCCCGTGAATCACAGAATGTGTCGTTGGAATCAGAACGTAAACGTTGTTGTGGCGGGAATATCTAAATCTTACCCGGATACAGCAATTCTATTTTCTGATTGGCTGTTCGGTAGCTATATTTTTTTATTAGATTAATTGGTGCGTGGCAGGGCCTTCTGAACTCTATGGGGAACTCGCTTGATTCCTCTAATAGCGGCGCAACTTGTTGTGCGTTATCCTGGAAATTGCTCTGCGTGAGAAATATACAAGGTGTGGCGTGTGAGCGTGTGAACGGGTTGAAATGCATGTGTCTCACGCCCAATGCGTGAGACTTGAGAGCCTTGTCTTATCTTTCCTCTGCTGTATCATCCTCCCTTCCCTCACCCACACAATTCTCATCTCTGGATGTGAACACAGCAACAGACATTTTATGTTCCACCTTAACTTCATCTTTATGTAACAGGATTAGGTGATTGACAGCAGTGTTTGCCTATCAGTTATCAGTTGCCTATTTAAAGGCCGATTGGTTGTTACCTGGGATGCGTCACGTCCGGTTTTCCCCCTTTGTTTGCATGTGTTGATGGTGCTGTGTTTTAATACGGTGATTTAGAAATTGGTGTGCATAATTTGAAATCGTTTTTATTTATAGTCCAGTTTTATGCTCTGGTGCTTGCTGCCCTTTTTGTGCTGCTTATTGGATTTGATGACTGTTCACCTCTCAGGTATGTAAAGTGCTGAGTAATGCTAAGAGGTGCATAGAGTTAGTATAGTGGGCTTAACATTTGTTTCCCGCATA
The DNA here is from genome assembly GCA_039654765.1 of Mylopharyngodon piceus. Lineage (NCBI taxonomy): Eukaryota > Metazoa > Chordata > Actinopteri > Cypriniformes > Xenocyprididae > Mylopharyngodon > Mylopharyngodon piceus. The sequence goes on along the minus strand of JBCHWC010000161.1, from coordinate 130,377 downwards.
CTAAAATAGGCATGATTTCCTGTATCCCATTGTGCTATCGATGACTGCGACAAACCCGTGCCTATAAAGCATTCTATTTGGCGTGATATCCTGATGGTAAGTGTTTTAAAGGTGCCCTAGAATTGAAAATTGAATTTACCTTTGGCATAGTTGAATAACAAGAGTTCAGTACATAGAAAAGACATACATTGAGTTTCAAACTCCATTGCTTTCTCCTTCTTGTGTAAATCTCATTTGTTTAAAAGACCTCTGAAGAACAGGCGAATCTCAACATAACACCGGCAGTTACGTAACAGTCGGGATCATTCATATGTACGCCCCCAATATTTGCATATGCCAGCCCATGTTCAAGGCATTACGCAAGGGCAGGCGGTATTAACGTCTGGATCTGTGCACAACCGAATCATCAGACTAGGAAAGCAAGCAAGGACAACAGCGAAAAATGGCAGATGGAGCAATAATAACTGACATGATCCATGATAACATGATATTTTTAGTGATATTTGTAAATTGTCTTTCTAAATGTTTCGTTAGCATGTTGCTAATGCACTGTTAAATGTGGTTAAAGTTACCATCGTTTCTTACTGTATTCACGGAGACAAGAGAGCCGTCGCTATTTTCATTTTTAAACACTTGCAGTCTGTATAATTCATAAACACAACTTCATTCTTTATAAATCTCTCTAACAGTGTGTAATGTTAGCTTTAGCCACAGAGTATAGGCTCAAACTCATTCAGAATCAAATGTAAACATCCAAAAAATACTATACTCACATGATCCGAAGCATGCATGCAGCATGTATGACGAACATCTTGTAAAGATCCATTTGAGGGTTATATTAGCTGTGTGAACTTTGTTTCATCACTGTATTATAGTCGAGACCATAGATATACATAATAAAGGCTAGATGTCTCGTCCACGCTGCTGGCCAATGGAGGTCGACGTCCGCACCTGGCGGCCATCTTGTAACAGTCAGCTCGCTCACTCGTAACATTGTGTTTTAATGGTGCATGTACTTTTTAAATAACCATAACTTGATCAATTTTCTACCGATTTTCAAACTGTTTGGTTTGTTATAAACGTCAGAGATGTACTTATGACACTGCATACTTATGAATAATTATAACCATGGACTTCCATATGAAAATAACATTGAACAGAACAGATAGGTGCAATGAATATACACACGCACAAGGTATTTATGTTAAATCAATATATAGGCTACTAAAACTCAGTGTACAGAATGGCAACATGAGATATATGTATATATATATATATATGTATATATGTATATGTACATATATATATATATATATATATATATATACACTTTTGTAATATGAATATTACTATTATAATAAAATAATTTGAATTATTACATGTTTGTTTTAACTTCTTCAGGGTTGGGCCATTTACTAGGCTTTTCCCCTCGACATTGCACTGTGCCTACTTCAGAGATCACTGTTCCAAAAAAAAAAAAAAGTGTCCAAAAGAAACATTCTGCAATTGTGTAAACAAACTTGTAAAAAGCAAAAAGCTGGAGTAAAAAACAGGACCTGTATTGTACATACACCCACTAAGTAACTAACGATTATCCCAAATATAATCATAATATTGTCATATCTTACAGGTGAAAGGTGATACCACGGGCTCTCGTTTTGAGACTACGGCGATTGGAGCATCCGTAGGTTGCACAAAAGTCTGGCATCTTCTCCTATAAAGCCAGCAATTTCCTGTATCATAATGTAAGATGTTTTTAACAAACCAAACCGATTGGAAATCATGTGCAACTTAAGTTATATTGAAAAGAAAGAGCAATTCTGCCTCTCCCACTGATGTAAAATTGCTGGGTAGCAGCTAAACTGTAACTACTAGGTCTCACTCAAAGCTTCTTGTTATTAGCCAGCTAATAACTACAACCACATCCACAAAGATTGTAATTTAGACAAAAGATTAGTTGTCATGAAATCGTTATTGGTGTCAGTAAAACCTATATAACTGAACAGCTCGATTGTGGTCTCAGCCTTGATAACTTGCGCAAGTAGCCGTGATGCACAACTATGCTGCACGATTAAGTCGTTTTTCGAAAAGAAAAGCTGCAATTTTAACATGTTCAAACATCCAGAATTATAGCCACGTTAATAACGTTTGTAAGAAACCAAACCATTTGTAAATCCGTCAAGATTTCAGCGAGATGAGAGTATTTGTGTTCGTGCAGATCGCTCACCTTACATCAGGTACCACAGAGCCCGCCAGAAAGCTTGCCTGTGACAAGATGGCCGCCGGTGATGACGTTAGAGACTCAGCCGTAAGACATCTAGCCTTTATTATGTATATCTATGGTCGAGACCTCGGGGGGGCAGGGAGCGCGAGATTTAAAGGGGCTGCGCGCTGAATCGGTGCATAGTTAATGATGCCCCAAAATAGGCACTTAAAAAAATTAATTAAAAAAAATCTATGGGGTATTTTGAGCTGAAACTTCACAGACACATTCAGGGGACACCTTAGACTTGTATTACATCTTGTGAAAGAACGTTCTAGGGCACCTTTAAACGCAATTTATAACTGGGTGAGCATAATATTATTTTTAACATATCCTTTTTGTGTTCGCTGTAGGATTCTCCCTCTCGTTCTATGCCGTGATTGTTTGCTGCCATGATCAAGCTATTAAAAGAGCTGCTGTTTATACAGCCGCGCAGACGAAGTCATCGCCATTTATTAAAGGGGACTGCTAGTCTGATTTTTACGTGCCGTTCTAGTGCCCTGCTTCACATTTTGGTTTGTTTGTGAGGCCTGATCAGCTCTTTCATTTATAGGAAGAGATTAAACCGGCCTCTGTCTTCTTTTCTCTTTTTCTTTTGAGTTAAATCATTTAACCTTTTTGTTTTTCTTTGATTGTTAATATTGTGGACGTTTTTGTTTGATTGAACTGATTTGATTTTCTTTTCTGTAAAACTAAGTTCTGTGGTTGTATTTGCATGTGCTCAATCTATTAATGCAACTCAAATTGTGTGATCATCTACTGAGTTGAAGTTGTTTGTAACAATTTCAGGTGACCAACTATCTGATTCTAAGGTTACGTTGTTGCTTCTCCTTACTTCTGTCTGTCCTTGATACCATATGCCCTGCTGGTATTATTCCATTTTGTTTTACATATCCACATATAATTGCTACTTAAGTTGGTTTGTTTGCTTATTTTTCTGTTTTTTTTGTAATTAGTTTTTTGTTTGAAGTGGGGTTAAGTGTTTTCTGTGATATTCAGTGTCCAGTATTTTAAACTATTCTTGTATTAATAAACATTTGTGTATTTATTTATTTATTTTTTTTTTTAAATACTCGTGTCTCGTCTAACTTTATGAGGGAACTGAACCTGTGTGCTTTATTACTCAATTTTTGAGTGGTTTGAGTATTTTCCCTGGGGTTAATACTTAGGGTGGTGTAGTCGGACTTTATTACTAGTGAACAAAAACTTGAGCTCGTCTCAGAATTGCATCGCCCTGCCACATTTACATTTGATTCTGAATGAGTTTGATAGTATCCTATGTTGCGGCTAACAGGCTAAAGCTAACATTACACACTGTTGGAGAGATTTATAAATAATGAAGTTGTGTTTATAAATTATACAGACTGCAAGTGTTTAATAATTAAAATAACGACGGCTCTTGTCTCCGTGAATACAGTAAGAAACAATGGTAACTTTAACCACATTTAACAGTACATTAGCAACATGCTAACGAAACATTTAAAAAAGACAATTTACAAATATCACTAAAAATATCATGATATCATGGATCATGTCAGTTATTATTGCTCCATCTGCCATTTTTCGCTATTGTCCTTACTTGCTTACCTGCATAAAGTCTGTTGATTCAGCTGTGCTGCTCCAGATGTTAATACTGGCTTGTCTAATGCCTTGAACATGGGCTGGTATATGCAAATATTGGGGGCGTACATATTAATGATCCCGACTGTTGCGTCACAGTCGGTGTTATGTTGAGATTCGCCTGTTCTTCGGAGGTCTTTTAAACAAATGAGATTTACATAAGAAGGAGGAAACAATTGTGTTTGAGACTCACTGCATGTCTTTTTCTATGTACAGAACTCTAATTATTTAACTATGCCGAGGTAAATTCAATTTTCAATTCTAGGGCACCTTTAAACGGATTTAGTGTTATTTTGAACACTCTTGAGTGTGGGCTCAAATAAACTCTGAGAGTTTAACTCTGGGATTTTAGCTGTGTAGATTTTTAATATTAAGTTAAGATATTAAGAAAAGTTACTTAGAACAACTGTTGGATTTGACAGTGTAGGTTCTTTAAGGTTTTGCTTAAAATATTTATTCACTTCTCTTTGTAATAGTTTTTCATTATACATTGAAGCCAGAAGTCAAACACATGACAGTTCTCTTTACAGTGGTACATTACATTACACAATGGTAACATATAACCCCCCCCCCCCCCCCCCCAAAAAAAATAAAATAAAATGGAAACCCTCAGATTTTTACACATAGTTAATAAAATCCAAACCCCAGATCAAGTGGTTTATTTGTGAAGAGTTACTCCAAAGAAATATAGAACAATGCTGATGAAAACAATGCTCTTTAAAATGAAAACAGTGTTGTCTCTGCAATTTTCCCTGGCCAGGTAAAATCTTTCCTTTTGCCTAGCCAGGAAAGAAATGCCATTTTCCAACTGTTTCTCAAACTCTTTGTTAGCAATGTCTCTAGCATCTTTAATTTCATCTAGAGTCCTCTGGAAATGAGCAGCTGTTTCTCTCATCTGATGAATAAATTTCAATGTTTCTGATTTGATATTTTTTGCATTTCTTTTGTCTGCTGATTGATTCATTTCAGAGATTTCTATTGAATCTTGAACAATACAAAAAACATCAAGAACAACAAACAGAGCTGAGATTACACCACTGACCGCCAATGCCGAACGGGCAGCTTTTGATGTCTGTGCAGTCACACGGACAGATTTAGCAGCCTCTGAAGGCAAACGAGCAGTTTTGACAGCCTCTGAAGATGAACGAATTTTTTTGACAGCACCTGAACAAAACTCAACGCCTTTGACAGCCTCTTTAGACCAACCAACAGCTCTGTCAAATGGTTTAACCACTTGACTCTTTTGAGGCATTTCAGCTTTAGGAAGTCCTGAGAAAGCTGAAATGCCTGTCACTTTACCCACACCATCATCCTTAACTATCATCCTTGCTGGTATGTAATTCATATTCTGCTGCACCAGCTGTTGAATGTCTTCTGTGCTGTTATTAATTGTACTCAGATTCTCAGTCATTGCATTGATTGTGTTCAGAAAATCACTTGTGATCTTCTCAATAGACTCACGCAGGTTTTTCTGCTGGGTGTTGTTAATAAAGTTACATGTTGCACCTGTTGCTCCTCCAGCTACTCCAACTGCAGTACCAACAGCAGTAAGAACTAAAGAAACACCTAATGTGAATGGAGACAAAGCCAGACCCACTATGGATGTGATTCCTCCAGCTGCTCCTAATGTTGCTCCTGTCAAACTGCCCACCTTCGTTTTCTTGTGTGTGGATTCAAGTTCATCAGTAATGATATTGAGTTCCTGTATTTGACCAGTGAGTTCCTGATGCTTTCTGTCAAAATCTATGTTCAACTTGTTTATCTTTGTTTTCAAGCAATCAAAAAATTGAAGTTTCCTGGAATATTAGAAAATATTTTAAAAAATTGTTTTGTGCACTTTATAGATTGCCAGTTTTACGGATCAACTGTGGATTGTGTTAACTTGGGATGTGCACATGCATGCAAATAATTTTACCTAGATTCCAAACAGATGTGGTGACAGATTTTTTTAATGTGATTTTCCATGGAATAAAACTAGTCTTCACACAGATTAGGCATGGGCATATTTTGTGGGGAGGCAAGTTTTTTTTGTTTTGTTTTTTTAAATATATGCTTCACTCAGTATCGCATGCAACAAATCTGTTGTTGTCTAACTTCTGCTGGAAAGCCAGGTAAAATTATTTGCGTGTATGTGCATGTTAACAGGATCCCCATTTGATCCATAACACTGGCATTATCACACAGAGAACATGTTCTGTTAAAGTACACTTTGTGACTACAATTTAACTACTAAAAGTAATACTTCTGTCACTTAAAATACAAACACACTACATAAATAACAAATTTATAATGTCGAAGTTTAGAGCAAGAAATGCTTACCATTTAAATGTCTCCTCTAGTCGACTCCCATCACCTGTATTATTAAACATTTTCACAGATTGTAAAAATGAATAACTGACTATGTAAATAACTTTGTTGGTCACACTTTATATTATGTGTCTTAACTACTATGTACTTATTGTGTTCATATTGTATTGCAAAACACTTGTGATGCTATTGAAGTGGATATGGGTAATTTTAGGGGAAGGTCAACCGTGTAATTACAGAAATTAATTACAGATGTAATTAGATACAGGTGTTTTTTTTAAATATGTAAAAACATGTAAATAATAACTGCATTGTAACAAATGATTAATTTATATTTTAGTACTTAAAGACCCCTAATATAAAGTGGGACCACTCTGATTGAGTATACTTTGAAAATCAATTATATCATTTGTGACTTCAAATTATGATGTCTGAGGTTTATTTGCAGCTTAATGTGAACACATTAATGTGGTTAAAAAATATATAACTTCAAAATGTACTTAATTTACAGACTCACAGTTCAATGAAGGATCATTTTGATCTGAATCCCCGCTGTCATCAGAGTGTTTGCGATGGAGATGCATCTGAAGGACAAAATTTTACTGCCTCTTAATCAAATGTATGTATTATTAAAAACATTGATTGAGCCTTATTAGTTCATTAACAATGTATTGCAAAATAAATTAAAAATGTATTGCTAATATATTTTTGATACCTTGTTAATGAATTGCTGAAAACATCCTAAACGTACTTCATCATTTTATTTTTAGAGTAATTCGAGCACAGGCCGAATTGTTCCCGGTGCCCCCCACATGCGTTGGTCTGGTTTCACACTCAACTTGATTCTTTCAAACCCTGGTGCGTTTGCGTTCATCTTACGTTATCACAGACGTGCACGGCGCATGATAGAAAACAACGCGGGTCAGTAATTGTGTCAGTAAATTGTGTTTTTAAATTAATTTGGTGCTATTATAAAAGAGACTTGTGTTTACTGTTTTTGCGTCTCATGTAGACAGATAGCACACGTACGTCTGCAAGATGTCTGTTAAAGATCACTTCATCTGGAAAGCATCTGCTGTTTACAAACATCTGATAGACATCTTTAAGATGTCAGTTTTACATACATTCTAAATCATAAACATCTTAAAGACATCTTCTAAACGTCTATTTGACATCTGACAGGAAACGTCCTATAGACGTATTGCAGATGAGCAAACACTCTAAAAAATACGTCTTCCAGACGTAAACACACATATCAAATAGACGTCTCTAAGATGTACGTGTGCTATCAGCTGATTGCCATTCATTTGCCTCTGTGACTGCACTCGCCAAGTGCAAAAACACTGCAGGCTCACTCCTGCTTGAATCCAAGGTAAATCATCAACACTATCATCTCTTACACGTGTTTTATTGAAGTAAATATATTATAATAGTAAATATATTATAATTGGCTAAAACGAATGCGCGGATTACTTTACTTCCTGAACAAGTGCACACCTGAGTCCATATTGCTTTCATATTCACGCGAACTGCACCACAGTTCCGAGTGCAACTGGGCTCAGACCACCTCCATCAGGTAATCTCGGGTTCGGTACCTCTGTACATACCCAGGTTCACGTGACAGCTTTCGCATTATTGATTTTTCATGTGAACCGTGCCCCGTTGTGAACTAAACTACCAGTGAAAGCCCTATTTTGTTAACGTGTTATGTAAACACTAACAAAATGTTAAAATATAATAGTAACACTTTACAATAAGGTCTGATTTGTTTACATTTAACATTAATTAATGTACTTACTAACATGAATTAACAATGAGCAATACATTTGTTACAGTATTAAACTTTGTTAATGTTAATTAATGAAAATTCATTGCAGCAAACAGTTCATTGTTTGTTCATGTTAGCTGTTTGTTCATGTTAGCTTCTGCTCTCAAAAGGGGGCGGAGTTTCAGGAGCTTCTGTTAGCACTTAGCAGCGCCTCACATTACCTCAAGCAGACTCACTGAAAATGTCAGAAACTGTTCAGCCTACAGGACATTTCTGAATGGTTAGTTGATGAATTTATGTAGCTGATGTGGAGTTAACTATCTTAAAGTCATTGATTAGCATATTCTGTCATGATAATACCATGATAAACTGTTGTAAGATGCTTACAGAGTCAGAGAATATATGCTGCATGAAGATAGAACAGGTATGGTTTAATTACGGTTATAACTTAAGTTGTGGTTATTACTTGCTTTTGTGACATGCCATTGCATTTGTGTTATGTACTGTAATGCAGTAACATGGCCTCACCCCCTTTGTTGCGTGTTCTCGGGGGTGGGGTTTATGTAAATGTTAGTTTTAGTGATGTCACCAACCCGGGAAGAAGCTCGTTGTAGTCTCTACAGGAACAGAGAATTCTGTAAAAGACAATATCTCCCTTTGCATTGAACTTTCAGTGCTGTAACTTTGCAGATGTTGTTTATGCTTAAACAGCAACATTACACACTAACTAAAGTTAAAAAAGTGAAATCGCATTGAACCACCCCTTTAATAAATATACAGTTCATTGTTTGTTCATGGTAGTTCACAGTGCATCAACTAATGTTAAGAAATACACTGTAAAATTTTATTAGTTAGACATAATTAAAAAAGAGCATGCAAACTGATTGTCTTAAAAAACTGTTATACTGACAAATGCTTAGTTAGTATAGTTAACTTACACAAGTTCTAATAACTAAACAAGAACTGTAGAGTGTACTTGATAATACTCTTGACAGTATAGGGAAAGGAAGTAATAAATAGGTTTATTTATTGTTGTGTTTAGCATGCTGAATATTGAAGTCTGTGTGTGACTCAAGCATGTTCAATTGCAAGATATTTCACAAATATAGAGGGATTATATTATATTGAAACCCAAATAAAAGTTTCATAAGGTGTTTGACATAAATGTTAGCAACAAAACTGTAAAAGACCATTGTTCAACGTAATAAATAGACTAGTTAATCAATCAGTTAGATCACCTTTTAAAAGCAACCCATTTATTACTTCCCTTCCTTTGAAGAGGAATAACCGTTCTTGATGCATCGCTGCATCAATATAAAGTAAATTGCAGTAATATTAATGAAGTTCATGCCCAACCAAAGGGAACACTAATGACCATAATGTTGAGTTCAGTCAAAAACATTTTAGGAAAATCAACATCAATATATGAAGTCAGCTTATGTGATGTTCTCTCAAATTTTTAGTTGTATTGACAATTCAACATTCAAGATGACTTTGGGATATAAGTGAATGCAACTTGAGAAAGAAACTGCAGAAGTGGAGGAAATAAGTGAAAAGTCTATTTTTTTTTTTTTTTTTACTTGACAAAACGCCACTCGATCAATTTAACTTAACTTGGGTTTTCTGAGTAACCAAGGCATAGTATGTGAATAGTACAAATTACTAGATTTTCACTACTAAGTTAAGACATTAAGTAAATGTCTGGCTCAAATAGCTTTCTATATTAATACAGACTTTCATTTCCATCTATACTATCACTTAGGGGTGCCACGAGATTGTATAATATTGTAAACATCTGCTTTTCTCATCCAGCACGAGTCTCACACAGTGCAGCAGTAATCGCAGTTCACTTATCACATGACGAGAGGAAGGCGAGATGACTGACAAGACCATTGTGGAGGATTCCTTGCGCAACAGCCTAAGCGTCTGATAAATGTCTTATCTTGTAGAATGCGCACTCAGCACTGCACTCCCTATACGCAGAGTACACGCAATCACAAATTTGAAAGCGAAAGTAAAACGCGAGCAAATCGGGCTACATACAATAGCCTGTCTCCCAATCTCAAAACTACTTAAGGCTGGGCTGTGTAGTTGTAACCACCTCATAGCTCTGGTCTGTATTTTGAATTTGAATGTTGAGAGAGTACTTAAATTATGGTTGCGCTTAATAAGACTAAAAAAAAAATATTTATACTGTTTTAATTTGTGGGAAGGAGTTCAGTTAGGAGGTAGAAGTTCTGTAAGCTCATAATTCATGTACAGTAATGTCTGAAGAGATTTGTGTTAAATAATACAGGACAGAAGCCAGTCAGTTGAGTTTATGGCAAAACCTTTTACAGTGCTTGAGTGTTGTTGTCTTTTACTGCATATGATAATTCATACTCAGAAGTATAATTGAAATGACATTCATTACAAGATGATTAGTTAAACATTTCGAAATGCACATGCAAGCAATTTTCCATTTATGAATTTTTTTTTTTTTGTCATTCTTAAAAATACAGTGCAAAAATCTCGTCTCTTAAACCCAATCTCATGTCTCGTCTTGTGAGCTAAATGTCACACCCCTACTATCACCATATAATGAATACATTTTATCCTTCTCAGGTGTTGGACATTGATTTGAAGTGGTCCATTACTGACAGAGATTTATTTCTGCTTGACCCTCTGATAAAAAGTGAAAATTAATCAACTCATCCATGATGCAGCAGCATGAATATTGCTCTTAGAAGAAGTTTTTACCTTCAGATTAAGAAAAAAGTTAAAAACACATTTACAGTAAATGATTATGACAAAACAAGCCTGAAAGTAATAATGCATGCATGGCCCCTTATCTTAATATGTTTTTTTTTTTCCAAAGAGAAAAGAAACTGGCTTACCTTGCTTTTAGGTATGTCCACTGAATTCACTTTGTTTTTCATTTGATTCTATTATGGCAAGGGAGGTGGCCAGGTGGATGTTACATAGTTTCATATATTGCAGGTTAATATTTTACAACAGTTAAGCAATATCACTCACTATCATGTTGAACTATATCAGGACAGCTAATAATCAGAACAAAAGCAACTGTGATATTGCTGTTATACAACCAGTTCTGTAAAGAAGTTTATAGATTTCTTCTCAACAAATAAATTTATTGTTAATTATTTTATGTTCTGGTTTTTGAAATGTACTTCTTATATATTCTTTCATAATATATCTTTTTTTTTTTTTTACTTATCTCCATATATATATATATTTAAAATCTTTTGCGTTCCCTCGCAAAGATATTATCCTTCCCTTGCAAAACCTGTTGTGAGCTCGGACAAACACTTCCTGTTTAATGTCTCACTGGCTGCCAGTGTTTCAGTCGGCTCCGTACGTTAATAATGCACAGCTCTTAGAGTTTGAACTTGTTGGACTCAAATATAAAGAAATGCGGTCAGTGCTTAACTCAAGGAGTTCAGTAAAATTGGCCAATCTATTGACAGATTGGAACTTCCCGGATTAATAACTTGTGAGCTAAACATTGTCAAAACATGAATGCAGCTTTCCAGTCATAGTAACGCAGACAACGAACAACCCAAAAGTCCTCAAATGAGCTTTATAATATAAATTGGTCTCTATGAGCAGACGGCGGAGAGACACGTCTGAAGGGACCGTCAGAAAATGAGAAAACCCTTTTGCTCATTTTATATTATGAAAAATACTCAATAACTTCACTGTAACACACTGTACTGTCACCAAATTCAGTTCATACATCACTGCTCTCCTGCTAGTTGTGCTACAACACTTAGTTTGATAAAAATGCATAACTTTTGTGATTATTTATTATGAAACAAAATCAATAACTTCTCTGTTATTTGAAAAAAATGGTAACACTTTACAATACTGGTGCACTAATATACATTAATTCATGCTTAACTAAAGCACAGAAAATCATGTGTTAATGTATGACTCATGAAGAACTAAACCATTAATTAATGATTACTGCATCAGCAACTAATAAAGAGTCTATATGATTAATAGATTAAGTAATATATGAACTGTTATTAATTAAATGTGTCATAATGTATGAATTCCTTAATAACATATTTTATTAACTAAAAGTGTAAATTAATGTGTTAACTACCACAATGGGTTGAAGCCATGTACTTCAACTTCAAATTGTCTGCTTTAATTGATCATTAACTAATGATTTGAAAATGTATCATTATGTTATGACTTTACTTGTTGAGGCACATGACTATAAACTAATTGTTAAGTAATATGTCATTAATGGGTTTTGACAGTTGCACATGCAGTGAGTGTAATGTCAGAGAATGTGTTTGAAGGATGGGTAAGTTGGGCTGCACACAAATATCAGCACACCAGAATCTGAACTACTGACTGCTGTTACACTGTGTTTAAACTGGAACAGCTGTTTACTCTGGACATGACAGACCATTGCAAGTCCATTTGTCCTTCATAACAGAAGTGAGGTTTTGATGTGTTGTTGTGTCGTGCCGCATCCAGTGTAGTATCACTATCACTGATTATAATTGGTCCCATTCTCTTTGTCCGGTCTTGACGCAGTGTTACGAAATATCAGTTCCCAGCCACATGTTCTCAGTGTTCCACCTCTGAATCCTAGACCTCAAGCTTAACCTGACACATTCCTGTGCCATGAACAACACGGTTCTGGATGCGGCAGTTCATCTAGTACAGTGGAATCACGGTTATAGATGGTTGGAAATTGAAATCCATGGCTTAGTGTAGATGTTAAAACCATAATGACATATTACTTAAAGGGACATCAGATGCCAATTTTCCACAAGTTAGTATTATTCTTTAGGGTATTCATGAAAAGTCTATAACATACTTTGATTAAAATTTCTGAAAGGTTGTGTAAAAAAACACCCCTGTTCACAGCAAGCTGTTTCGGTGCATGTCCCTTTAAATGAAAATGAGCTACTGTTCACCCCACCCCTATCTTGTGAGCAGGCTGTAAACATTATTTGGCAGATATTGCGTTGAATTCACCATTCTTATTTATGCAGTTATAAATGCTCAAAAACAATTAAAATACATTTGAAAATTACTTGTCATAAACCAACAACTTTTTAAACCTTATTGTAGTGGGTGGAATTTTATCATTATAGGGTGGTTGTGTACACACGCTGCCAACACACATTTATGTCCAAACACCATGCAAAAGTGAATTTTGCATCCGGTGTCCCCTTTAACAATTAGTTAATAGTCATGTGCCTCAACAAGTCAAGTCATAACATGACATATTTGCAAATCATTAGTTAATGATTAATTAAAGCCGACAACTGAAAGTTGAAGTACATGGCTTCAACCCATTGTGGTAATTAACACATTAACTTACACTTTTAGTTAAAGGAACACTCCACTTTTTTTGAAAATAGGCTCATTTTCCAACTCTCCTAGAGTTGATATTACGCAGCGTCTCTCACAAATGTCTCCATGGCTGCAAGGCACGCTCCCTGTGCAAACAGCGGGTCATGGCCGCTGCGTAATATCATTGCTCCTGCTGCACCCATGGTACGGCAGCAAAGTTCCTTGATTATTACGCCGGAATGAGAGTATAGTTCCTAGTCATATCGGTAACGCTTTTCAGATTTTGCACTTTTCAGATGGTCCCTTCAGACTTGTCTCACCGCCGCCTGCTCAGAGACCAATTTATATTATAAAGCTTGTTTGAGGAAAATTGGATTGTTGTAGCTCATTGTCTGCGTTACTATGATTGGAAATAGCTGGATTTGTGTTTATTTAGTTTATTGATCCAGGAAGCTCCAATCTGTGAATTACCAATTTTACTGAACTCTTTGAGTTAAGCACTGACCGCATTTCTTTATATTTGAGTCCAATATCTTTGCGAGGGTATGCAAATGTTTTGAGATGGAACGCAAAATATATATATATATATATATATATTTTTTTTTTAATTCCTCCCATCCCAATTTTTTTCCCACCACCACGTCCCTTTTAGGGGCTCCGTAGTTTTCCACCCTTCCCTGCCTATTTCTACCTTTCGGGTGATAGAAAAGTTAGTTGATGACAAATTTTATATACAAACAAATTGTAGTGTTATCTGGTTTAGAGTATCAGACAAAACGAGTATCTCCTGAGGGAATCTGCATTGAAATAGAATCTAACAAGCCAAAGACACAGAAGGACACATTGAAACGACAAACATATGAACTGATGTCAAAGTCAGGTGTTTTCTTCATTTTACGAAGCTATAACACACATGATGTGAAAAAACTTCCATATAAAATTATATCATTCTTTCAGTTCAGTTTAAGCATGTTTCTTATATGGAAGTGACTAGTTTTTCCTCACCAAGTCATTTTTACTTTCATTTAGCTCTTGGTGAGTGTTAACTTTGGACTTTGCTGTTTCAAATGTTTTGAAGGCAGCATAATTTCTTTCAAAATGCCCTTTGTTTATTCTTTTTATGATTATACAGATGTGTTTCCCTCTCATTCTTTCTCTAGAGTGGATGAATAAATAACTCAGAAAACTACAAAAAGGGTCTGTGCTGTCTAAAATAACAATATTTGATGATGTTAAGTGTCAGACAGAACCAAATTCAAATAGCAGAGGTGAAATAAACAAACAAGAACAAAAAGCAAACAACTCTCACGACACACTTACGGTGACGCTACCACCATTTAAAGGTGCCCTAGAATTAAAAATTGAATTTACCTCAGCATAGTTAAATAATTAGAATTGTGTACATGGAAATGACATACAGTGAGTCTCAAACACCATTGTTTCCTCCTTCTTATGTAAATTTGATTTGTGCAAAAGACCTCTGAAGAACAGGCGAATCTCAACATAACACAGACTGTGACGCAACAGTCGGGATCATTAATATGTACGGCCGTAATGGCAAAAATATTACAATTTTAAACATAGATAGATAGATAGATAGAAACACAGATAGATTTAATCATTTGTCTGAATAGCGAGCAACACAAAACCGTTAACTTCATTGTTGCTTAATGTTTTCATGGTAACATATTTGCCTACAGTTAACTCTGTTAAGAAATTTATCAGTCGCCATTTTATCCTTATTTTTCAATACACCACTGTTCTAAGGTGTCTTTTTTTACGTTCAAGTATTTTAATTGATGGAAAATTAAGCTTTACTTACCCGATTCACCAATAGACGGCGCAGTTGCACCGGAATTCACAGCGCGTTTGACGCGTGTCCTCGAGTGCCAACAAAGTAACCGATTTAAGACCAGCAACACAATTGACTTTTCATGGTAAGAACTGCGTTTATTTATTTATCTATTTATTTTAATTAATTTAAAAAATGTATTTTAAGGTGTTACAATCTGTAGCCTGGCCTATATTTTACTGTTAAACAAATAAAACAAAAAACATGGTTGCTATGGCATGTTTTTTTGTTATATTATTATGCAATATTGAAATTTAGATGGAGTCTTATTGCATTAATCCATTAATTAATAATAATTAATAAACAATTATTTATTTAAAAGTGACACATTTCATGTCTGGTTTATAATGTAAGAATAAAACATTGTACAAACACTTTATCAAAATAATATCAAAGGGTTAAGCATAAACTTTAAATCGATAGAATGTAAGATCACAAGAAACATTTGAGTAACCCTAAAGTCTTAACTTTGTATTTCTTATATTTGTTACTTTTCATTCTGATGCAATGTCTTAATATGTTAATTTTGTACTGTATTGTTATCTTGCAGTCAGTAACTCTATACAGACAATGGAGTATAAATTGTACCTGCAAAGCAAGAAAAAAATTCCAAGGACTACTAAAATAAGATGGAGTGATTGCCATAAAGGTACTGGCTAGTGAACATTGTATTGTATTTCATTGTATTACTGATTCTTTTTTGTTGCTTTAAGGTTTTAGGAAAAGGCAATATAAAGCGTGGTTGCAAGATCAAGTTCATGAAGTAAGTACAAAGCTTAAATGCAGCTTATGTCTCATAAGATGTTACATTACTATCATAATACAGCAGGGCTCTTCAAATCTGGTCCTGAAGGGCCACTGCGCTGCAGAGTTTAGCTCCAGCACTGATCAAACACACCCGAGTAAATTAATCAAGGTCTTCAGTATCACTAGAAAATCACTAGTAGGTAAGTTTGATCAGGGTTAGAGCCTAACTCTGGAGTGCTTGCCCTTCAGGACCAGATTTGGAGAGCCCTGTAACACCTATATCATGTCTAAAATGATCACCACATAAATTATTATTTTTAATGTACGCAATAAAGTCACATACTGTATTTGTATCTGTTTCTGATTACAAGGATGAGACATCTAACAGTGAAAATGAGAACAGTTCCTCACGCTATAAGACTAAAACAGCTCCACATCATACCACAGTAGGTTGCTGTAATTTCAGCTGTTCTGCTATATACTATATTTTAACTTGGGCTATCTGTTGACTACTTTTCCATGTTTCTGGTTACCAGGATGACACATCTAGTGAGGATGAGAACAGTTCCCCATGCTATAAGACTGACACAGAATCAGATCATACCACAGTAGGTTGCTATTACAATATTTCAGCTCAGCTGATATGTTTTAATGAAGGCTATCTGTTGACTGGATATATCTATGGCTTTGATTGCAAGGAGGACACATCTGACAGTGAAGAGGAGGATTGGGACCAACAAATTGAGAAACTAGAATAAAATTGCATCTATTAAGCACTGCTTGTACTTGGTGTACAAAAGAACTAGAGATTTATTTTGTGTTTGTAGCAGGGAGAATCTGACAGTGAAAATGAACCACAAAACGGGCATATGACAACCCCTCAGGACACCAGAGTAAGTAGATTTCCAGTGTCAAAATTCGTATGTTACATTCTTTTTTCTTGTTTGCTCTTGTTTAAATATGCTAGACTTTCTTTTTCTTTTTTTTTTTTTTGGTAAGTTTATAAATTGTTTTTATGTCAATAGTGCACTGCATTGGTTTTCTATGGGACAAATACAGTGTAAAAGTCTATGAACAGCATCTGTGATGTTGATTACCACTGGAAATTTAAAATAAAATAAGATCTGAAGAGCTGTATTTTGCCCTAAAATGTATATATTTTTCTATAACAAAAACAGGACATACTTTTAGGGTATAGTATATGCAAATTGGGATGCAAGCTGTAGTGTATGTGTACAAAATAAGTTGTCATGTTTAAATGGAAACATTTTTGACTTTCTTGCAGATGGATGCTGAAGCATATGACAACACACAGAATTATGATAGAGAGACCCCAAAAACAACGCAAGACAAGATCTATCCCACTGCTAATGAAGAATCGCAGCTGGCTATTTTAAGCTATGCTCTTAGGCACACTACAACAAAATCTGCTCTTGGTGACTTATTAGACCTAATTAACCTGCACTGCCCAGAAGGAAGCAATGGAGCACCAAATAGTCTTTACAAGTTCTTAAAGGAATTTGATTATAATTCATTTGAAATTGTGTACATCTGCCCTACATGTCATCAATACTTTGGTAATGAAATCCCAGCAAATTGTGATTCATGTGGTTCTGAACCTGGGGATAAGAGCTCTCTTATTAAATCTGGTGACATTTTCATGAAATTTTCCATAAGAAAACAACTGGAAGAAAAAATGTCAGATTCGGCATTTACAGCAGCACTGAATTACAAATGGACCAGAGTCAAAAGCAATCCAGACAGTGTTCAAGACATATATGATGGTGAAATGTATAAGTCAGTAGGTCCCTTGAATGATCCGAACCAATTTAACCTTTCACTTACATGGAATGTTGATGGTGTCCCTATTTTTAAGCCCTTTCCTTTTCACATTTGGCCAATCCAAGTAGTAATTAATGAACTTTCCCCAGATATGAGAAGTAGGCATGTGCTCCTGGCTGGTTTGTGGTTTGGTGCTTCTAAGCCTAAAATGAATTCCTTTTTGCAGTCGTTTGTTGATGAGTACATTCAGGTCTAACAGTACAGCACACAGGACATACAGATGTATGCGTTTAATCTTGTCTGTGACTCGGTGGCTCGCTGCTCTGTCCAAAACACTAAGCAATTTAATGGTGAATATGGATGCAACTGGTGTTACGAGAAGGGAGAAGTAGTAGCTAAAGGAAATGGATTCACTAGGGTGTATGTGTCGCAAACGAGATGTGAGACCACGTACCCACAGCCAACATTTTGATGATGTTAAAACAGCAGTCGAAACAGGCACATGTGTTAAGGGAGTCAAAGGGCCATCCCCTTTAATGCTTTTAACATTTTTCAATATAATTCTGGGCTTTGCTTTTGACTATATGCATGGCATTTTACTGGGTGTCAGTCGGCAATTAACAACTTTATGGTTTGACTCAAAATATCATGGAGAGAGATGGTATTTGGGGAGAGAGATAATCACCATTGATAAACTACTACTTCAAATCAAGCCGCCAGTTAATATTATAAGACCTCCACGCTCTGTAAGGTTGCGCAAATATTGGAAGGCCTCAGAGTACAGGAATTTTCTTTTGTTTTACAGCCTTCCATGCTTGAGTGGCATTTTATCATGTGATTACCTACAACACCTACTACTCCTTGTCCAAGCAACGTACTTACTATGAGTTCTCATGACATAGATGTAGCTGAAAACCTGTTAAAAACTTTTGTGAGCCGCTTTGAGAGACTGTATGGCAAATGTCATGCTAGTTTTAATGTGCACATTTTACAGCATGCAGCACAGTCGGTACGAAACTGGGGTCCACTATGGTGCCAAAGTGCATTTATTTTTGAAAGCCACAATGGTAACTTGCAAAAGCTCTTCCATGGCACCCAGGCAGTTACAGAACAAATAGCCAATAGCTTTTCTCTTTTTCAAAGTATTCCCCGGCTTCTATCTACCGTTTACGATAAGAGTGTTAAAAAAACAAGCACAGATTTTGTTGACCGTATGCTACGTGGGTATAGACTTGCCACAAACTGTGTAAAAAAGACAAACATAATCTTTCTGGGCTTACCAACAGTAAGAATGCCAACACCTAGGGAGGCATTTCTGTTCAGAGAACAGGACATTGATGTTCACCAATGTGCATTTTTTTTATTCAAGAGCTATAATTAATGGAAACAGGATTCATTCAAAGACAAGCACAACACTGTCAAGAAGGATCAACCATGCAGTTGTAACAGAACAAGGCACAATGGCATTGGTGAGATCATTTGTTGATGTGGGTTTTGATAAAAGTTTTGCCTTTATTGATCCAGTTATTACAGCCAAGTTCAATATGGTTAAAGATAGACAAACAGGAACTGCTTTCTCTGG
Organism: Mylopharyngodon piceus; assembly: GCA_039654765.1. Taxonomy (NCBI): domain Eukaryota; kingdom Metazoa; phylum Chordata; class Actinopteri; order Cypriniformes; family Xenocyprididae; genus Mylopharyngodon; species Mylopharyngodon piceus. The sequence continues at coordinate 111,137 of JBCHWC010000161.1, read as the reverse complement.
GATAGATAGGGAAAATTATATTTCAACTGATGTTAAATTAATCAACTGCAATGAGATTAGAACAACTTGTGTGTACTTAAAGGATGTGGGGCTTGTACAGAATTTACTTTGCATTCAACCCAACAAATGGGAAGTCGATTAATTACTCTTCTATTTTTGTCAAGTATATATACACTTTAACATGATTATTTTGAACATTCTTAAACATCTGCAGTTAATACATGTACAGTGATAAATAGCTCAGTTTTTATTTTATGTACACTGATCTGTTTTATATATGTACAGTGATAAATATTGTTTTACAATGATAAATAGCTCAGTTTTTATAAATGTTTACTGATCTCTGTTTTATATATGTACAGTGAAATAAATAGCTATTTTAGTATATTTTATATATATTTTTGATTGTTTGTTTATGCCGATAGTATGCATTTTGGAAAATGTATTTGGGCCAGTTGAATAAATAAATACTTTATGTAATACCGTAACATGCTGTGTATATCATTATTTAAAAAAAATCCTTTGTAATGTAACAACATTTATTAATAATGTAATTAATGTAACAACTATTAATGAGGTTCATATCAGCAATAAACATTAACATTCCAGCCAAACCATGAATTTTATATCCCACAGGTATCTTATAATTTCTGTAGGTTGTTTTGCATTCCTACAAGAAGTCAGTGGACATACCTACAGGAATCCTATAAGTACATAATAAATCCTGCAGGAGTGATACATTCCCCTTTACCAAACACAGGCTATGGTCAAGGTAGGCAGCAAACGATCATCAAACAAGGAAACAGTCCAGGGTCAAAACGAAGGCAAGGTGGGATACAGGGCTAAACAATACTCAGCAATGAGTGTGTGTGTGAGTGCAGCTTATAAAGGGTCACTGATGGGAAACAGGTGTGAGTGCATGATTGGTTCCTAGGTGAGGGATTGTGGGAAATGTAGTCCAGAGTGATGTATAACTGTGTGTCCAATGAAATGGTGAACCAGCGACCTCTGGTGGGGAGTAGCAGGAACCAGCAGGCGCCGGATACGACATATATACGACACATGTATACAACATATAGACTTCATGATGACTATTATTTTCCTTCACAAAGAACATATGCACTTTAAAAATACAGAACAAATATACAAACATATATTTGTTTTGCTTATATTTATATTCACAGATCATTTAAATTATTATTTTTTTCCCTTCTCTCTCTCTCAATTGTATTTTGTCTGTATTATATTACACTTCTACTGTATTGCACTAATGTAGATTCCCTGAGCCTCAACTTAAGCATTTCAATGTGCAAATGTCACTGACATTGTACATATGATAAATAAACTTGAACTTATTAAATATATTTACTCATATTTGGAAATTGTAGGCTACGCTGCATGTAAAAAATGGGCTTTTAATGCATTAGTCATACTGAAATAAATAAGCACAAGTAATAAAATGAATTCCAAGGATGAATAAGTAAATAGACTACACTACAAACTATTAAATAATGTATTTTTTAAATATACTTCCAGTGCATTGTTACAATGATCATTTTCAGCACACAGTTAAAATATACCTCAAATATATTTTTATAAAGTGTAAATAAATAAACTGCACTTCAAGTATATTTTACTAAAATAGATTTTTTAGAAAATATACTAAAGTACAATTATTTTAAAGTGTGTTAAAAGTTGTATTGTGAAAATATGATGCTAATATACTTTTTATATATTTGTTAGTATATTTGCAATGTACTATAGAAAAAGGGAATATATTTACAATAAAGTATACTTTTTGTATAAACTGACTTTTTGTCAGTCCCTTAATTCCCACAGGAATACCTTGTGTAAGTGCCTTTGTATTAGATTACATGCATTTGGTCATCTTGGAAGTAGTCAGACGCCTCTTGACATTCTTGACTCGTGGCCCAAAACTCTGTCGTCTATCTGCAAGGCAAAAGGAAGAGATAACCCAAAAATTAAGTGCGCTGAGAGGAAAGATGCCAAGTGAATTCGCACGGCAACCTCAGGGTTTACATGAAGTGAACTATGGCAGTTATTGGTTTAAATATTTCAAGTACGTTTAAGAAAACTGGGGGCACCATAGGCGTAATTTGCGGGTGGGATCATGTCTCCGCCACTTTTTGCCAGGGTCGATTTTGTCCCCACCACTTTTTCTCGCGGCACGGATGTTGAATTGTTATTGGTGGCGCAACAGTGTTCTCTTGGCGCTTGTGCGCTGTCGTGGAGACACTATTCGTTCAGGTAAAATCACTAAACAAAATACACATAAACGTGTCCCTACACTTGATATACAATCACTGATGAACATCTTTGGTTTTAATGAGAAAAAAATAAAATAAATGATACGATTCTGGCGTGCGTCTTTCTGTGCATTGTGTGTCAGGACATTCACAGACTGCACGTACTTGGTGTATGACAACAGGCTGCTTTTGCATATTTATAATTTTTTGTCTTTCCACTCTTACAGCTGCAGTAATGAAATGGAGTAAAGATGCAACAGAGGAGATGATAAAAAACATGTTTCGGAGCACCTTAAGCATGCACCAACAAGGAAGGGAGGAGGAGGACCACACAATGAATATTTCAAAAAAGAGTTCATATGCACGTTATGGATTGTTGTTATTTATGTTGTTTTTAAATCTTATCTAAGATGTTTTTAAAGGTAATTTATCATATTTTTCAATATTTACAATCATAAATAGACTTTACATTGAAATAAATTAGTTATAATGCAACGTGTGACTGTTTATTTGGCCCAGAAACAGTATAACTTACATCTAAAAGTCTGCAGTTGACATTTTAAGACGTTGAAAATACATCCACAATGACCACATTTTAACTAAAAATGTAAACTTCTAGAGACATCCGATATTGGACGTCCAAAAGACGTCATGAAAAGACGTCATAAAAACTTTCATTTTGGCTCCTCAAGGGACGTCTGTTCAACGTGCAACAAAGACATCGAATTGACGTCGTTTGGACTTCCCTTTACTCAGTGGATAGAAGCCTATTTTCCCCCCTGCCTAACAGGATAGTTCATTTTCTGAGGTAAAACTTTACTTCATACGAAATTTTATCAATGACTTTCAAAAAATAAATGAAATAAATAAATTCCTGTGAAATATAAAGTAAAAAAGGAGAGAAATCCTGCCAGAATATGAAGTAAAAAAAAAATGAATCCTGTCAGAGGCTGCCCTTTTTCCACTTCCTGAAAGTAAAGTTCATTTTTAACATACATTTTTACTTCACAAGAAATGTATTCACATAATTGATTTATTAATTAAAAAGCTGTTTTTCATAAAATGGCTTTAATTTATAGAGGTGTATAAAAATATATAAAACACTTTAAACCACTTAAAACTTTAATACACACACAAAAGCATTTTTTAAGTAACTCATCTGAAAACTGTTATGACTAATGACATAACAGTTATTATGTCTGACAGGACTATTCTTTTAAATCAATTGTAAAAATGACATGTTTATTATCAGTATTCTTATGCATTGTGTATTTTTCTCGTACCCTCAGGATGGCAACACCAAGCCCCTATTCTGTATTTTGACAGGACTTGACGGATTAGGCCTATCTTACGTGACTCTGTGACTCCGCTGCATAAACTAGCTATATTTCAGGCATTTATGTAACACATCTAATTTGTACATTAATGGCTTTTATGTTAAATAAAGTTGACTAAAGTGTACTTTACCTGTGCACGCCGTTGTCTCGTCTCCCCTCAAATGCGCTGTGATGGCGATCCTGCGCGCAATTCTCAAAACACCCACAAGATGACGGCGTTTATTGGTATTACAAAACCGATAACCGATTATGGTAAAATGCTTAAATATCAGGAAAAATATCGGTAAATCGATATATCGGTCGATCTCTAATTACAAAGACATTATATTTAGCCCCTTATTAAAGATGTCCGCATGGCATATCAGCATAATTTTCCATATCAGGCTGATGTCAATAATTACATTTTAATACTTTATCAGTTGATTCTGATGGCGTTCTGATTAATATGGTGCATCCTTATTCAGAGCAACAAACCCCCATTTCCAAACACTGCAAAAACTCATTTCCAGTAAGTACTAGGGGTTTAACAATACATTATTATATTGAGATATCACAATATAAACAATATGTATGGCTGATGTGTTTCGTTATGATCCGCAATATAATATAATAATGTAATATAATAATGTTTTTATTCAGGTGCTTCCACAAACAATGAATATATAAACATTACTAATCGTGACACACTTTCCCCCATAAATTTTTAAAATATGATATGATATAGATTCATATTTCCACTTCCCTCATTGCAATATCTTATAATTCTGCAAAAATTCTATATAATTGGGAGAGTATGCATGGATCCAGTTTCAGGTGTCTGATATATATGTGAAGTTAATAAACGTAATTTCAGGAGGAGTACGCCCATCTAATCTTCCAATTAATACCAAGGTATAAAACCAGCATCTTACCTCTTCCTGTTGTTAGTTCTTTCGGTATCCCTCCTCCTCCCCTTCTGTACTATTTTTGCCTGTTATAGGGGGGCAATCGGAGCTCGAGTAGAATATCCTTTCCGAGCCCCTCTATAGCAGACAGCAAGCCAAATCTGTTTACCACTTACGCTAAGATTATGTGGGCACATGAACTCGAGAATTAAATATTGTAGAAATGGGTTCCAGATGTTGGTAAATATGGACATAGTATTGTATTTTTTTCTAATGTGATGTATTCTGTAAGAATATTAATCCAGTGTTTAATATGTATACAATTTTTTGGATTTCCAGTTTATTAGAATTATTTTCTTGGCTATAGTTAGAGAAATAAGAAGAGTATTTTTATATTTGATCGGGAGGTTATGGACTTCTATACTGTTGCCAAGTAAACAGAATGATTTTGAGTTAACCCATGTGACCATGATTTATCTCTGCCTGTCACAAAGTTGCATTTTGTATACCATTTTTAACCTTTTAAACTTTCTTGTGTTATATTATGAATGTTTTTCTTTTGTATTAAACTGTGTCTGCGCACAAATGATAATAAATGAATCTTAATCTGTATCAAGTTTTAATCTGTATTACTGCTTTACCTGGCAGCTCAAACCACTTGTCAATCCTCTCAGTAACTCCAAATCCTCATCTGTCACTTCAGACAAGGCTCTGCAATATACAAAATTCTTGTCCACTTGTGTCATAAAAGGACTGGTACTCCAATGCCACAGTATGTTACATGGTTTATCATATTTGGTATTTATAAAGAATAAAAACAACTCACCTGTCATTGCTGTAGTGACAGAAGACGGGTCTCCGTTTTCGGCTTGTCTTCGCCTTCACCACCACAACAGATGTTACTGGCAGCGGTGTTATTTTTCTGCCTCTTGGCTTATGCCACTGTTGGGGCAGGCTTGTGGAGGACTGGGCTGACACACTACTGATATGTTTGGCTTTACAGAGGTCCAGGGTATAACTCTCAAAATGGATCTTTACAAACTGTTCATGATGCAGCATATCAGATCACGTTAGTATGGCATGTATTTTGTGGACGTTTGTTAAAATTTGATTCTGAATGAGTTTGGTACCTGTTCTGTACCTGAAAATCTCCTGTTAAGCCAACATAAAAAACTTGAAAAGCACTGTTTACGTCATTTGTTTATTCTGTTGTATTTATTTGTACTATTACTATTTATTTGTTACTATTTTATTATTTGCAGTACTTGTGTAACACTATTTAAAATTTAATTGAGTTAATCTAGTAGCTTTTGGTGTCATAACCTTATTCCTAACCTTATTTATTTAGGTTACATGTATCAAAAACAACGAAAACAATAACTAGGTGTATTTTATAGGCCCAGTTTGTTTTCTTTTTTTATTGTGGGGCCAGTGAGAATTTTGGAAGGGCAAATAAAAATTTGAACCACTGGCCTGACCGGGTAGGTAGAAAAAATATTTTGTGTTGAGCCCACGTAGACTAACCATGTTCCGTACACATAGACGTCACTTTCCCGCCGGAACGCGCTCCCTCAGCCGGACTGAGTGGCAGAAGAACCTGCTGCATGACTGGATTTAATAGAGGAAACTGCAAAAACACGAGTTAACACTTTCAAAAGTGTTCCTTATGACTTGTCAAATAAACCTAATCCATGGATATTGACATGCAGCCTGGAGTCGTGTTTCCTGACATTTATATGTGCCTGATTTCGACGCCGGGGAAATACACAAAGCAAATCTGCTTGTGAATATTTTATATAACTACAAGATAGGTAGGTTTAAATCGTAATCACTTATATTAATATATTTTGTTATATCGTCCAGCCCTAAAACTTGTATAGTTTTTGTCAGTGTTTATTTAAATACACCCAATTATGCAGAATATAAGATGGAAAATATTTAATTGATGAGTTGTCAACATAATATATAACAATACATAGGGTATGATTTTACCTCAAAAACCAACAATTTGACACAAAATGATAACTGCAAATCCATTTTTCTCTGCCTGGAGTCCAACCGTTTCTGTGAATTGCAGTGATCCATTTGCTTCTTTTTTCTGTAGCTTTCGGCAGTCTTTAAATATATACCTCAGGTTTTGTGTCAAAGCTATTTGTACTGTCAGTCGCAAAGCTCTTTCTAGTTTTGGATGTGTTTTTCGCAGCATTCACGCTGAAAACCAATGCTGCCGCTCAGTTTTTGTGCCACTCAGTGGGCGTAACCGCAGTCATAACGGTCGACGGTGACGTCACGTGCATACCCTCTATCCACCTTATTCCTACACCCCATGACGCTTTGCGCGATGGGTGTAACTTCCGTTAAGCTGTAAACAGTCAGTGAAAGGCTCACTCTATGAACACAGTAATGCATTTTATTTTTAAACTGGGTACAATGAGATGACATTATTCTACTCACCCTTCAACCAACGAACATTAAAAGGACATTCAAAAGTGTAAAAGCATCAACAAGGTACTTTCAACAGACCATGAAAAAATGTGATTGCGGTTGGGTTAAACATAACTATAGTGATATATACAGTTGCAAGAAAAAGTATGTGAACCACTTGCAGAATCTGTGAAAATGTGAATAATTTTAACAAAATAAAGGAGATCATACAAAATGCATGTTATTTTTTTATTTAGTACTGTCCTGAGTAAGATATTTTACATAAAAGATGTTCACATATAATCCACAAGACAAAAAAAGTAGCTGAATTTAATAAAATATCTCCGTTCATAAGTTTGTGAACCATTCATTCTTAATACTGTGTGTGGTTACCTGGATGATCTATGACTGTTTTTTTTGTTGTGTGATGGTTGATCATGAGTCCCTTGTTTGTTCTGAGCAGTTAAACTGGGCTCTGTTCTTCAGAAAAATCCTCCAGGTCCTGCAGATTCTTCAGTTTCAAGCATCTTCTGCATGTTTGAACCCTTTCCAGCAGTGACTGTATGATTTTGCGATCCATCTTTTCACTTTGAGGACAACTGAGGGACTCAAACACAACTATTAAACAAGGTTCAAACATTCACTGATGCTCCAGAAGGAAACACGATGCATTAATAGACGGGGGTGATGTAAACATCTTTTATGTAAAATATCTTATTCAGGAGAGTACTAAATAAAAAATAACATGCATTTTGTATTATCTCCTTTATTTTGTTAAAATTATTCACATTTTTACAGATTCTGCAAGTGGTTCACATACTTTTTCTTGCAAACTGTATCTGTATTATGTAATATACGTTGCCTTAATAAAAAATGTTCATGAACTTCAGCATTGCGTGATACTATTTCAAAGTTATTTCTGTCATTTTTACAGATAATAAATTGTATTTACCTGTGAAAACAAACCTGGAAAGAGACGTGAGGCTTTGAGGAGAAAAACGAGAGTGCATTCCAGTGAATTATTAATGGGATGTATCGTAAATTATATCAGGAGAACAGACCACAAATGTGCAGTATATGTTGTCCTTTTTCATACTATTACAGCGGTATGCAAAGGGACAAAAGAAAATAATCACGAGGATAGAAAGCAGCGACTGAAAAGAGCTCTTGCCATAGATATTCTTATAACAGGTTAAAATACCAAGTGTTACGTTATTCTCATGATGTCTTCAAAATAAAACATCAAAGAAAAATTGACAGCTCATTCAGTCAAACTGACGGATAAGCTTTATTTGTTGGGCAACCTTATGATTTGAAATTATTCATTTCAGTCTTTTTAAACGGAAGTTCCCCAAACCGGAAGTGCAACCCATAATTTCGAAACGCAGTAGGCTAGTAAGGAATAAGGTGGATAGCGTTGTATGCGTTTCATGTTATACTTTATTCATTTATGTGTTTTATGTTATACTTAATTCCTTACTTCTGTTAGGAGTTTATTTCATGCTTGTTCTCTGATAGTGTGAGTATGTGTATGACCTCACGAGTAGACTATGTAGTGAGCATGTAGTGGATATATTTGCATACCTGGCATGAATGAAATTGTGAAAGTGGTTACATTAACACCTTCTAACTGCGTCAACTGCGTTGATACTATGCATTTGTGATCATTTGTACTCATTAATATTAAAAAAGTGTGAGACTATGCACTTGTGCGATACATAATTTGTATTCATTCATGATAAAGCATCGCTTGAACGTGTGCTCATTTAATATCATCCTTTACAGGAGTACTACACAGTCACCTCTAATAACAGATCATTCTAAATTGTAACGTAGACATGCATTTTCTATAAAGCTGCTTTGAAACTATATGCATTGTGAAATGCACTTCACAAATAAATGTGAATTAAATTGAATTTAACTACAACTAACTTCCAGCCACAGCCTTAGATGAAATCAACTTAAGATATTAACTTAAGACATTAAATCTCTGAAGATCTCAACAGAGGAGGATTAAAAAACTCCACAAACAGCTTACCAGCTTCACATAAAATCACTGACATTGTAATGGAGTAGTCTGCATTTGGTTCAAAAGTTGAACCATAATGTGTCTGAATACGTGCAACAAGTCAGAAAATGGTGTCAGTTCACACATTTAGTTAGAGGCTGAGTAGAGCATTTTTTAAAGTCTGTTTAACTTTCCACTTCACTAACGGTTAGATATTTTCTGCTGTGAAAGCTTTAAAATGTGTGAATTTTTTTTCAACAAGGTTTCATCTCATGTGAAGGGTTTGTGTGTTTGACATTAGCATGCAGTATGTTACTCGAACATTTATTCAGATGAAGTTCAATCTTTTATAATCCAGGTCTTACTGAAGCTTTATCATGACACTTAACATCTATAGATCTAAAGAGTCCTCAAGAAAACTTGCAATAGATTAAATTTATGACCAAACAGCAGGTGCATTAGTATCTGAAGTTTAGGATTTACATTTTAACTAATAACGTTTTAACAGGGTTTGCTCAGTTGATCTGTTTCAGTTTTGCCTGCCTGTCTGTGTGCTTTGAGTTAGTTGTCATTTTGATAATCATCCCTTTGTGTACTCGTGGCCTTGTTTTTGCCTCAGTCATGTCGATGTGTCCTTGGTTGTTCTGTTCCTGTGTTTGCAGCCTAGATTTCTGAGTATTCCATTTCTTTTTTGCTTGTTAATAAAGAAAAGACTGCTGCAATCAAAATAAACTCTTTTATTTCATCCTGCTGCAACCAAAGTGTGACAAAGACATATCAATTGTGACTTAAGCATCTAAAGTGTTATTGTTAATCATATCCTAAAGATAATCAAAATTACTCGACAAATGCAAAGAGATAAGACATGTATGCTTTTATTTAAAGTGACTTGCGTTGCATTCATGTTGTACATTTGATCAGTTTGTTTTATAATACCAAATTGCACTCTGCAAAGAAAGCTTTTACAGGGATGCTTATAACAAACTGTTAGAAAGCAACATTTCAAGCCCCATCTAGTTCTTCAGTCCCAACATGGGAAAAAAATTAAATTTTTGGGGAATTTTTTGTTGTTGTTGTTTTTAGCAATTATCTACTTCTATTCCATTGTCTTGGGCATCACAGTGCACAGGTAGAATTCTGTTTCCAGAGGCACCACAGCTGACAGTTACATGATATAGGCCTGTAGTACAACTTTCAATGACACACTATATAAATACATTTAGACCACTTAAAGTATTAGTCCACTTTTAAATAAACTTTTCCTGATAATTTACTCACCCCCATGTCATCCAAGATGTTCATGTCTTTCTTTCGTCAGTCGAAAAGAAATTAAGCATTCCAGGATTATTCTCCTTATAGTGGACACAAAATATCGCCTTGAACGTACTTCTGGTTTCGCATTCTTCAAAACGCTTACGCTGTATGTCATACGCCTTCCCTATTCAACTTACGGAACGAACGCAGCGCCAGTTTAGTTTTTTCCGTAAGTTCCGAATTCATCTATTTAAATAGAATTCATTACAGATTTCCAGGCATTTCTTTTTTTTTTCACAGCTGATGTATTTTGCTTGCTCTTGTTTAGTAAAGTTTTAGTAAAGTTTGGATTGCAGTCTTTTTCTGCTGCCATTTGCTTCTCAGTTCCATGCAATTTTAAGCTTTTCTTTTTTCATTTCATGTTTTACAGGCAACCGCTCTCATGCTAATTGAGATTAGCACAGTTGGTTTTAAATTAATCTAGTTTATTTTAATTCAGGACTTCATAGTCCAGGTTTTAGCAATCTGTACTTAATCTGTGTTCCAGAAAGCCATTTTCTTAAGCCACGATTAACTATTCTAGATTAAGGCCTATCCTGTCTTAATTTAAACCCTGTCCAGGAAACCGCCCCAAAATGTTTCTGGAACAAATCACCTACCCCGCCTTTAATGGCAAGAAATGGTTTGTGGTGCATTTCCAAGAAACAAAATGCATTTTCACACCATCCTCTTTTCAGCCTAATAAATATCAGTTCAGTGAGCGTCTCTGACACAGCTGACGCTTTCTGACCTCCTCTCTACGAGACTCTTTCATTCATGCAAGCTCAAGAACGGCACAAAGGTAAATCTGCATCCTCTTCAAATGAAGAGAGAACTACTTAATTCAAAGCCATATGATTACATAAATCCATAAATTGTCTAATGCACGAATTTATTATTAATGACCATCTCGTTATTTTATTAATGTACAGTTGTCAGTTCAAGGTTGAAGTTTTTTTTCTTTATAACTTAGGCTTGTTCGGTGTAATGTTGTGCAATGCAGATAACTTTTTTCTTTATTGATGTAATAATTTTCCAATGTTTAACATAAAGACAGTCAGAATTGTGTTTGTTTGTGGTCAGTTAGTGGATCATGTAAATAGTTAATGTAATGTGATTCTGTACATCTGTATGAACCTGAGGAGAACTGACTTCACACATCCACTAAAAATATCAGCCGATTCAAGGCCACTGAGAAATTAAAAATGTGTGTGATGAGAAAAGATTCCAGATTCACAGATTTGATACTTTGTTTCTAATGCAGTGACATTAACACAGAATGACTTAAGTGTCCAGATTTTTGGGGGGCCACCAAATGAAAATTTAACATCCAACAGTATACTGTAGATATTATTTTGATCAAAATGAACAAGCACCTTTTATTGGGTTACAGTTTAACACTGTCAGTATCACTGCTGTTATGACAGCTGGTCAATTAGACATTCAAATAGTAGTAAGTTTTGAAAATGTTGACTTAATATGCTGTAAAACCCAACAGTTGTTCTAACAAACACTTTTTAGTTAACTATAATTAACGTCTTAATTATAAAAAAAAAAATGTATTCACATACTATTCCTTGTTTACTCACAAAACCCAAGATTAGCTGATTGGTTCGAGTGCCATTTTGTCAAGAGTTACACCGTAAAATCCAACAGTGATTAACTTCACTTGTGGGGCAATTCTTAGTAGACTTTTCACTCATTTTCTCCACTTCTGCAGCTATCTTTCTCTGTTTGCATTCACTCATTTCCCAAAGTCATCTTGAATGTTGAATTGTCAATACAACTGAAAAATTGAGAACATCACCTAAGCCGACTTCATATATTTATGTTGATTTTCCTAAAATGTTTCTGTTTGAACTCACCATTATGGTGATTAGTGTTCCCTTTGGTTTGGTTATATTATTGCAATTCTCTTACTGTTGAGACGCTGTGTACACTGTAAAATCTAATTAGTTAGACTTACTAAAAAAAAAAACATGCAAACGGATTGCCTTAAAAAACGAAGTAAAGGCATGTTGTACTGACAAATGCTTAGTTAGTATAGATCACTTACAAAAGAGTTCTAGTAACTAAAAAAATAAAATAAATTTAATTTAATTGTTACCATTATTATGTTTTGCATGCTAAATGTTAAAGTCTGTGTGTGACTCAAACAAATATTGAAGGATTGTATCAACCCAATTAAAAATTTCACATGGTTTTTATCATTATTCAACATGAAAAATAAACTAGATAATGGTTTTGTTAGAAGTTAAGTCACCTTTTAAAACCATCCTATTTATTACTTCCCTTCCTTTGAAAACAAGTAACTGTGAGTTCTTGGTGCATCACTGCATTAATAGAAAGAGAAGTACTGTAGTATAAATATATAAAGTTCCAAGTGCCCAAACAAAGGGAACACTAATTACCATAATGGTGAGTTTAAACAAAAATATTTTAGGAAAATCAACTATATCAATATACTAAATCAATATATGAAGTCGGCTTATGTGATGTTCTCTCAAATTTTTCAGTTGTATTGATGATTCAACATTCAAGATGACTTTGAGAAATGAGTGAATGCGGACAGAGAAAGATAGCTGCAGAAGTGGAGAAAATGAGTGAAACTTATCTTGCCCCACAAGTTAAAAGTGCCCTAGAATGCTTTTTCACAAGATGTAATATAAGTCTAAGGTGTCCCCTGAATGTGTCTGTGAAGTTTCAGCTGAAAATACCCCATAGATTTTTTTTTATTCATTTTTTTAACTGCCTATTTTGGGGCATAATTAAATATGCGCCGATTCAGCGTGCTTCCCCTTTGAATCAGAAATTAAGAATTAGGCCTACAAAGCTGAAATTGCGGCATCTCCTGCAGCCACAGACTTTCTCCGGCAGCTGTCGCTGTTTGTAGCACCTGCCGCTGGCCAATTACATTAATTCGATGTAATATTTTCACTTTAAAAACTACATTTGAACAAATAACATTAGGCTATATAGCCTACACAGGACTGTCATTACATTATATAGCCTACCACAAGACTGCCATACACACGCAGAAATTTCAGCGTTCTCTGATGTAGGCTACTGCAGCGTCAGAAACTACGTACTGTATTAACAAAGTTAATGATAAATGCTTATAAATGACAGTCCTGTGATATATAATGCTATTTTGTTGCAATGTAGCTTTTTAAAATAAGAATAAAGTCCGTGGCTGCAGGAGATGCCGCTCCGAGATGCCGCTGTAGCGACAGCTGCCGGAGAATATCCCTGGCCGCTGGAGATGCCGCCGGAAGTGCCGCTACGAGATGCCGATGCCGCGGCCGCTGGAGATGCCGTTGTAGGGAGAGATGCCGAAGAAGTCCCTGGCCGCTGGAAATGCCACCGGAAGTGCCGCTGCGAGATGCCGATGCCGCATTTTGCGCCAGCCCCTGCTGGAGTTTGATAGTGCTCTGTGGCTAAAGCTAACATTACACACTGTTGGAGAGATTTATAAAGAATGAAGTTGTGTTTATGAATTATACAGACTGTAAGTGTTTAAAAATGAAAATAGTGACGGCTCCAGTCTCCGTGAATACATTAAGAAACGATGGTAACTTTAACCACATTTAACAGTACATTAGCAACATGCTAACGAAACATTTAGAAAGACAATTTACAAATATCACTAAAAATATCATGATATCATGGATCATGTCAGTTATTATTGCCCCATCTGCCATTTTTCGCTGTTGTCCTTGCTTGCTTACCTGCATAAAGTCTGTTGATTCGGCTGTGCAGCTCCAGACGTTAATACTGGCTTGTCTAATGCCTTGAACATGGGCTGGCATATGCAAATATTGGGGGCGTACATATTAATGATCCCGACTGTTGCGTCACAGTCGGTGTTATGTTGAGATTCGCCTGTTCTTCAGAGGTCTTTTAAACAAATGAGATTTACATAAGAAGGAGGAAACAATGGAGTTTGAGACTCACTGTATGTAATTTCCATGTACAGAACTCTTGTTATTCAACTATGGCAAGGTAAATTCAATTTTCAATTCTATGGCACCTTTAAGTTATCTAAAAAGTAGGGCTGTCGATTTAATGCATTAATTATGGTAAAAAATGTGTTAAAATTTTTATTTAACGCACTTGCCCCGCTCCAGACCTATGTAGGTCATCTGACATTTCATACAGATGATTGATGATGAATATGATGCCTATAGAATGCAGTCACAAAGTCCCTAAAATTAAAGATATTGAGGCAAAAATGCCCGTTTGAGTTTTGTCTCATATTTAGATAATTTGAGTTAAGCAATATTACACGAGTGCTGTTTTGTCCCAAATATAACGAGTGCAAATGCAACAGCCTACTGATTTTATACAACAGTTCAGTAAATAAGAAGTTAATATTGTGTTATTTTAAACACAATATTGTCTATTTTGTTCAATTTTGCCAATGAAAATATAAAGACAAAGCAGAACTGTTCATCTCCGCACAGTGCACAGCAGTGTTTATTTTTCCGAATCCGCATTTAGAATGAACCGAGTGAAACCAATGATTCAGCGGACCATTCAAAAAAGACTTGTTGGACTTGAAGCAGCGCTACACAGACCGATCGGTGTATGACATCAAAGTACAGCCAGAGCGATTCAAAAGCAAACAGAGCCATCTGATCTCTACTTTGATATCATACACCGATTATTCTGTGTAGCGCTGCTTCAATTCCAACAAGCCTGAAGAGAACCATTTACTTCACTTCTGAATAAATCAGCCATTTGAATGAATCGAATGAATGAACGACTTAGTCATTAAGACATTTACCACCAACTCCTGGCAGTTTTAGCTTCTTATTTAGAGTCTAATTTTATATAAAAATTAATTTCATATTTCCATATTAATAAAAATAAAGGTATAGTTCACCCAAAAACAAAATTTCAGTCATCATTTACTCAACCTCATGGTCCAAAAGCTCATGTGTAATAAATTCTATGTAACAAATTAGCTCAAAAGGAAAATATGAATAATTAATCATAACTCATTATAATTAATTACAAATACTTGGATCAGTTAATCGAATTAACTTGATGTAGCTGAATTAATAATAAAATCAATTAATCTGTTTGGCCAGCGAACACTCAGTATTGATCATCTATCGACTCTTCAGAAAGGATATTTTCCGTGGCCACAGAAAAATAACTTTCTTAGCATGTAGCTGTGATCATAATCGTTAAAACTGACATTGGTTTATAAGCAGATCAGTACTAACTCGCAAGAATGTGCACACAAGTTTTATTTAACTAAATCACGAACACAACTAAACACGCATACACACAAATCACGCATACGTAGGAAATGAGAAAGTGGAAGTGAATTGAAACCGTAGCATAACAGGGAAATGGAGCTATGAAAAGAGTCATTTAACGAGCTGGAAGAACCATCAGTTTCTCACTATAAAGCACCTTTGTTAACAAAGGGGTTCACAACTTAATACTAAATCGTCATTTAGGGTTCATATGTATGATACTTGCAAATGCCTTAGCTGTTGAGGAGCGTCCGGATCTGCAGTCTCAGGAGAAATTCTTGATGGTTCGGTACGAGGGTGTTGAAGTTGTAATCAATATCTTCTGCGTTGAATGAAGAAATGACGACGAACTTGTGCTGTTAATTTGACCCTGTTGTGGTCGGGGAAGTTGCGCATGGCTTGAAGTGAATGAGGCCTGCCCGCCCGGCAGCGTGTGAGGTCTCACGTGAACACCAATCAGAAGAAGCAGCAAGAACAACTACGAAGAGAGGGAGGTCACTGTGAAGTTGCCCTTTAAGTTCCACAGAGTTCACACCTTTGAGTTTTGGCTTGACCGATGAGAAAGGCGCAAGTCTCCAGTGGGAAGGTTCCTTTGTTTGAAAGTGAACTCATTTGTATGAGGGGAGTAAGCTGGCAGTTTGTGTCTATTTATACTCTGATAAATATAAGAAACAAACAAACAATGCATTCTATGAGATGGTGATATCCACCAAAATGTGAGTCATTAAACAATAAGTATTTTTATATGAGACACCACCTAGATGGGCTACATTATCTAGTAGTTCTATCATCAGGCATTCATAACACTATACAATATACACAGTAATAATACACAAAATGTACTGGGGAAATGCATATTCATTCATTTAACACTCAGGGTCGGCGGTCGCACCGGCGATACCACCTCGTTTTTTTCTTACCAGTGCGAAAGAGACTCAATTCTGATACTCCTCAGAAAATGAGCTGTAAACTGCAAAAAGACTGTTTGAATATGAATCCTGCATGTTCTGTGTGTCTCTGTGTGAAATGAATGGCACAGATGTGCGGTTTCATTAGACTACTACACATAACTTAGGCTACATTAGTAAACATGACATATTGGCTTTTCCCAAAAATATTGCTATACTGAGATGAGTGAAATTGACTGTATAATATAACAAACATTATACATAAAATGTCATAGAGGTAATATGAATGTTTAGACAATATTTTTGGGCCTGTTTTGGACAGATTATGAAGTGTTTACTGTAAAATAGCCACTATGTGAAGTGCCATATCAAAGAAGATTTTGTTTGCAATAAATGATGAAAATTCAGCTTTGCATCACAGAAATAAATTATATTTTAAAAGTATATTAAAATAGAAAACCATTATTTTAAATTGTAATAGCGTAATATTTCGCAATATTGCTGTTTTTTCTGTATTTTTGATCAAATAAATGCAGCCTTGATGATCATGAGACTTCTTTCAAAAACATTAAAAATAGTAATGTGTCAAATCTTTTGACCAGTACTGTATATAATTTAAAATATAATAGGCCTATACAAAATTTTCCTCACATGATGTGCAATATGTGCATGCATGAGATCACAAAAATCATGTTTTCTGTTAAGAGTCACGTGGGGTCATGTGATGCAGTCACCGAAATCGGACGCGTGTCTGTGATCTCCGGGTGTATGTCATCAGTTGCTGTTGGTATTAGTTTAACTCCAGTTGTGCAGCGGATTCTAGTTATTTACTAGAAACTTTGTAACTTAAAGTGTAAGGAGCGTAGTACATCGATTTGACATGCCAATTGAGATCTCCGTCACAGTAAAGATGGTGGCTGGCCAAGAAAAACGCTTAAATCTCTCAAGAAAGCGATTTGTAAGTCCAACGACGAACTGACTTCTCACATAAATAAGAAGACAACCGACATCCAAACTTCTCTGACCAAAATTGACACTTTCATCTCTAGCTGAGCAGGTTGATGATACTAGTTATGCAATATGACAAGGCAGTATTTTGTTTCTATATATCTTCTGTATAAACCGTTCAATTTATCAATATGTGTGTATATGTCTATATAGGCATACATGTTGTCTTTAAAAATCATTTTGAAGTTTCATAATAATTATACTTTCTGAGCAACTGTTGAGGCAACTTAGCTAGTTTAGAAGTGTGAACATACCTACCCTATGTTCTACCCCCACCCCCCATAAATACTGTACCATGCATGAGGGATTCATGCATGGTATTTATTTTGCATTTGTTAGTAATTGCAAAATTGCAGTTAATGTCCAGATCCAATATTCTTTTCTCCCCGTCTTTATTTCCTATTATTTTAATATAGGTTGTGTTTCCTCTCTGTATATTTTCATGTAATACAAATATGGCAGGTCGACTGAACTGTATTTCAATAAATCTTAGAGGAATTAATTCCCCAATTAAGAGAAAGAAAGTTCTAACATATCTGAAGAGACAATCCGCCGATATTGCATTTATTCAAGAGACCCATCTCCCTGATCTTGAACATATAAAGATATGAAGGGACTGGGTGGGCCATATTTTCTATTCCTCATTTTTGTCTAAGGTGAGAGGAGTTGCATTGCTTATTAACAAGAATATGGAACAGGACCACTCCATGACAAAAAAACAAAAACAAAAAACTGAGTCTCTTAATACTCTAAATGAAAAATGGGTATTATACCAGTAAGGCTGAAGCTGCCTTGGCTAGGACAAATTATCACTATTTAGTTTGGCAATAAAACTAGTAAACTACTTGCATGGCATATTAAAAAGTAAGATTAAAAAATTAAATAATATCAAGAATTAAAAAAAATAATATCAAGCACTGTATAAAAGACTTTAATTCTGAAAATACTGAATAAAAAAAAAAAATCCTCTCCCTAGGATTGATACAGGTGAAAACTAGAAATACTAACATGATGCATGATCTGTCGTCTCCCTCTGAACGAAGTTCAATCTGATACTCGTTAGAAAATGAAGTGTAACTTAGTGAATACTAATGACACAAAAATGAGACTTATGTCTAAAGAAACGTTGAAATGTCAGGTTTTAAATCAAGTCAAATCAAAAACAAAAATTCTGTGTTTATGTAATCTGTATGAAAAGAGAGCTATGTCAGATGTTGAGTCAGCTCATTATCCACTAATTCGGCCACGCCCACGGAGCGAGCGCTATTCAGACGCAAATTCTGAGGCAATACATGTATACATCGTCGCAATTGTATATTTATTATCTTCAAAAGTGTTTATCTGCATGTTATAGTCATGATTATAGCGATCTCTGGAAGCCTCTGTTAATTCCTGGAATGTCACATGATATGCCTCTTCTTTTACTGAGATATTTGTGGACTAAAGATGCACAGAGCGCCCTCCGGCTGCAAGTATGAATTGAAAACAGTATCCAGCGCTCACAGTGATGACAATAAATACTGAATAAATATTACTCCTCTGTATAGAAAATTGACATAAACATATGAGAATCCATCAATATTTCTCCAAATGTGCATGCTTTTAAGCTAAAAGCCTAAATCAGCCTCAGACCCCAGAGGGTTAATATGTTTATAAGCAACTGAAAAAAGCACAAATGTCAAAACTTCTCCAGGGCCCCAAAAAATCCTCAGACCCCAGAGGGTTAAGCAAATTTGTCAATGAATTAGTAGAAAGGATTCCATTACTATGAGCTGAATGTATGATTCTTGTATAGAGAACAATCAATGTCCAAAGTGTCTTTGAAGTGTATGAGTGAAGCAGAAGGGTGATAGATCTAAGTGGGGAAGCCAGACATTACAGAGTCTGTATGGATAAGGAGTTTACACTTTTACAATTGTGTGTCTGATCGATGAAGTTACATGTAAATCAAATAAAATATTTCTTTCTGAAACTACTTTTTATAATGTCTATTTGATGCTTTACACAATAATGACTTAAAATTATATTTTGGGGTTAATTTCTCAGACAAAATTGACGTGCATTTAAATTGCAATTAATTAATCGCCACATCATGTAATTAATTAGATTAAAATTTTTAATCGCTTGACAGCCCTACTAAAAAATGTTAGGTAGAATCACTGTTTGATTTTACAGTGTAAATTCTGCTCTTACAGCTGGTGTTTTTTTTTTCATACTAAATGTTTACTTTTTTTAACCTGATTTTCTCCTGTTTGTCTCAGGATGAGAATTGCAGCTCTGCTCTCGCTCCTCATCATTCTGGCTCTCAGCGATGGAGTGGATTGTCAAAGCTTTACAGAATTCAAGAGAAAACACATTCTCCCAATTAACTTTAAAACCAAGAATAAAGGTGATTGGGAGAAGTACCTATGGCAGAAAAAACTCTGTGACCGAACTGCAGTACAATCCTTCATCAAGAGCAGTGAGAATAGTATAACACAAATCTGTGATGGCTCTGGCAATGGTAAAGGGAACTATACCAAAAGTGAAGATTTCTTTGAAGTGTACATTCTTAAGAGCTCTAAGGGAATAGATCCAAAGTGTATCATTAATAATTGTACTGCAGGCAAATATAATGTTATTGTTAAATGCGAGAAAAATCTCCCTGTGCACTACCATGGACAAGACATCAAAGAGAACACACAACCATGGCCTTGCTTTCATACACCATGATTTGATTTTCAATCCAGTAGGGATGAAGATATTAAGGAGCTTTGCTTTTAACCATTCATTAAAAATGTTGCTATGACACACAGATATTTAAAGTGGATATAAATCCAAAAGCATTTCAATAAAGCGTTCTTCGCAGAGTGCAGTTCGGTACTATAAAACAAACTGATTTAAATGTACACCTTGAATCCAATGTAAGCATAAATGTATAGTTTCTGTTTTTTGTGAAATCATATTGACTCTCTTTAATGTATAATATATAATGCTGTCAAAAAAGTGATCAAGATTTTAAATGGTAGAAGACTAAATATGCTATGGTGAAAAACAGTTAATTGGTTAACAGAAAGTTCCCTTTCAGGGGAACTGCAGCTGCGTCTAGACGCTGTGGGGGATGCCTCTGCGTGATTGCATCATGAAGCACATGTGCATATTTGAAGCACATTAATCACTTAAGATTTGAAACTGCATTTTTTAACTTTTAAGCTCATAAACATGGTCTCAGGTCATATAAAAATACTCGTACGTACATATATATACATTTGCTTAAATCACATACATCTGTCCAGGCATCATTGTACCCACAATATGCTGGTATTCCTTAAAGGTCCCATGACATGCTGCTTTTTGGATGCTTTTATATAGGCCTAAGTGGTCCCTTGTACTCTATCTGAAGTCTCTCCCCCGCAATTCAGCCTTGGTGCAGAAATTCAGCCACTACGAGCCAGTCCCACAATGAGCTTTCCTCAGGACGTTCTGGGTCTGTAGCTTTAAATGCTAATGAGGAGGAGAGAGGCGGGGCAAGGTGGAGGGTGGGTGTGGCCTTAACCAGCTTGCGGCCACGGTTCCATGCGCTAATGTTGACAGTGGATGTATCGCAATGGCTTGTAGACACGCAGTCGTTCAGCTTTTCAGTTTGACCCAGAATCTGATCCGGATGGAGAAGTTGCAACTCAGCGGCTACAGCAGGACGTCTCCGAATGGTTAGTTTAAAATATTGTGTCTGGATACAGTACTTTAGCTGGTTTGTTTATGTATGCTGTTACATATATTATCATGTAGCTAATGCTAGCCTATGTGGTTGGCTTTTCATGTTGCTCTGATTTGCTATCATATAACGTATATATATATGAAGAGTTCATTTGCAAAAACAGTTAACTCCATTTTTATTAATTCTCACATATCATGTTTTTTCATTGTGCATTCCAAGTAATATCAATCAGACTGCAGTTGGGTTGTTTTGATTAAGTAATAATAACTCCAAAAAATACAGGTAAGTTAAAAAATTAAAGTTCATTGAAAGTATGTTTTTTTTTATATATATTAAAAGTTTGTTTTTTAGCAAAAGCAGATAACTCCAACAGTCGTTTTTTGGCAAAAGCAGATAACTCCACATTTCATGTTTCAGAGTTAAACAAAACCAAGTAACACAATAACAGATCGACACACGCAAAAGGACAAGGGTTCAGCATGTAATTCGTGTATGGTGTACAAGGACTTAAAGGAGTCGAAATTATAAATCCTCGATCACTTTTAGTCAGCTTTGACAAAACTTCCCTCAGCTAGCGCGTCTTTTTGAAGTGACTAGAAGCCTTGTCACCTGACCTGAATACTGTGCACTGATTCGCTAAAACGGACTTATCGGTTTCTGTACACAGACAACAAGGGCGCTTGTCGGTTTCTGCTGTAGACTGTAAAAAAATAAAATTAACCCACTGTTTCTTCATAGGCTCGGATGAAGGAACTAAAAAAATACTTTGGTGTTCATTTGTACATCCAGACACTGAGCATCTGCCATGCTTCGCTCGTTTGCAAGCCATGATGTCTCTCTAGGGAAAAAAAATATTGCGCTCGCCTCACACGGTAGTAGCTCATTTTCTCATGGGCGGGCAAAGCAGAGAAAGGGGAGGTAACCTTTCCCCGTATGGCAACATATAGGGAAGATTCCAGATTGGGCTATCTGAGCTTTCATTTTCTCAAAGGCGAAGCAGGATACCCATGGCTCGGTTTACACCCATCGCCTTTTCTAGCCACTGGGGGACCACAGGCAGGCTAGGGGAACTCATATTAATTTTAAAAAAAAACCTCATAAAGTGAAATTTTCATGCCATGGGACCTTTAAATAGGAGTCTGTCCAGCTAGAGAAAACAGTGTGGAATTTCTTAGAGAAATTCTGGGTCTGTTACATAGTTTATTGTTGAAACATCTGTGAGATCTGACACTGAAAAAGTTCTCAATATTTCTTTTTGTTGCTCAGTGGTTAAAGCTGTGGGTTAAATGTCTTGCCTTTCTTTTGAAACTTTCTTCACTGGTGATGTGATGTCTGAGACAAGACCTGTTCCTGGTATTTCTTTTAGATTTTTAGTAAGAGACAAAACATTGAAAAAATGTTCCTTGGGTCTGTGGGGGTAAAGGAGTTGCTGTTCTTTACTGAGATGTGTTGCTTACTGCTGATGTGATGTCTGAGATTAGACATTGAAAAGTGTTCCTGATATTTCCTTTGGGTGTTCAGTACAGTTTATTATTGCAGGTGGAGTGAGGGTGAAGTAAATGAGTTGCCTTTCTTTAATGAAATGTTTTGTTGTTCACTGGTGTGATGTCCATCCTGTTACATTGTGTCCACCTTGTTTCTCCTCTGTCCACCCTGTTACCTGTGCAGTTTTTTTTTTTTATATTGATTAAATAAAATCAACAAGTATTATGCGTATTTGTGGTTACTTGCAAGGAATTAATTGACAAAATGAAGTCACTTAAAAATGGGACTTAATTGCATTAAAGTACCATTTTAAACTAAATGAAATGCGACAAAAATTCAATTTGCTGTAAAACATAATGTCTTTCTTTTAGATAATTCTTGTTTACTGTAGGAAACTTTTTCCTCGTCGAAGCAGAGACCAGGAGACGTTGGGATATCTTTCAAGCAGAAGTTACTCTTTATTGAGAAACGCGCTGTGCGTCGCTGTAGTCATCCAAGTCCAACTAAGGCAGGGTACATTGTAGTTTATATACATTCAAGGGGGAGGGATACATACAGTAGAGGTGGAGACAGTCTAAACAAAGCATGCAAATGCAGTGCAGGAATCAGCCCGTTACCGGCATTTCCCCAGCCCTGATCTAATCAGCATAACAGTGTCATTCAAATGCATAGGTGCTAATCCAATCAGTCTGACAGTATCGCCCATACCTTCACATTATCATAGAGACAAAGGCAGAGCTGTGTCTTGAGCTTGTCATGCCAAATGGTCAGGAAGTGCATAAAGACACCTGGGCTGCCTGACTTGATTTTCTTAGAAAGTCATCCTTTTTACCTTAAAATGCTAAATACAATGTACTTCACCATAGTATTTCATGTGATGTTATGTCAGGATGTAGGATCAGCAGATCTTAAACAGATTCTTAAATTTGTAATCCCACACTGGGAAGGAAACAAACAGGGTCAACAGCTGGGAAGAAGGAGTAGGGATGTGTGGTGGAAGGGTACGGAGGAGAACAGAGCAAGAGGTAGAAGAGGACAAGATTGAGATGTTTCTGATGAAAATAAGGGCCACTAGATCATGTTCTCAATCATGACCTTATGGCCGAGGCGGGCCGAAAGAGCTGAATGTTGGGAGAACAACCGTGTGTGTCCTCCATCATTCAAACGTTTGTAGACAGAACAGGTGTGAAATCAGACAATGTTCACTATACTGTACTGTTGTATAGTGTATAGTCTGTCGTGCAGACATCTGTGTGACATATTTTAGGGTGTTTGCTCATATGCAATACGTCGCCGAGACGTCCCTGCCAGCTGTTAGAATGACGTCTAGGGTACACTCTAAACAAAAATGGTGCTATATAGCACTAAAAGTGGTTCTTTGGCTTGTAATCATAGGGGAACCTTTTTAAGTGTCATCTTTAAAGGTGATGTACAGCACCTATGTCATATGGTGCTATATAGAACCATAAGAGGTGCCATATATCACCAGCAGTGGTTCTTTGGCTCGTAATCATAGGGGAACCTTTTTTGGTGCTATATAGCACCTATTCTTAAAGAAGCTTTCTAGCACATATCAAATTAGAGGTGCCATATATGGTTTGTTTGTTCTTTTATATATATATATTTGAGATAGTAGGGCCCATTATCATGCCAGATACTGTAGACGAGTCAATATGCTTCTAAATGACACTTTTACATAAAAGGTGAATGATAATTTATCACTTTTTACCAAATTGTGGCTTTAAAGATTCAGAATACTGTATTAAATGCTTACTGAGAAACAAAATACATTACACTTTCAAAACCTTTTAATTGATTCTTTCAGCAGCAAATAAAATCAGTGCTGACAAAGAAATATACAGGGAATATACATATACAACATTACAATATACTCCCCTTTTATACACATACAAAATAATGCAACACACTTGAAATATGTACATTTTTGAATAAGACAGGTGTCCTGTTTTTTACATACATTCTTTACTTTATTTGGAAAATTTAGAGTTTTTAACAGATTGAGTGAGTGAAATTGCTGAAAAACTTTTTAATACAACCACTTGCAAACTGATTTATGCTCTGAAGTCATTTGTAAGTATTTCATAAATTTAAAAAAAAAAAAAAAACAATAATAAAAACAGGTATTATAGACCTCTTATGGTTACTTTTCACCATTTGTATATTCATTCTACATACATGTATAAATAAATTAACTAATTGCTAATTATTGCTAATAGCTAATTATATACAAGAAAACTACTTATACAACAATTTGCAAACTGAGTTATGCTCTGAAGTCATTTGCAATTCCTTCAGGATTTCAAAAACAATATATAAACTGGAACTAAAACTGGAAGAAAGAGAGAATATAGACTCCTCAAGTCTAGTCACAGATTGAGCTGTACACACTTTTTAATGGTGACAGGAAGTCCGGCTGCATCCTTTAATTTTAAAACGACAGTCCAAAAAGGTCAGTGTCTTTTTGAGTCCTGTAGGATACTGGACTCCAAACGCAAAATACACGCACAAGAGGAGGCCCAGTGCCATTGAGATGTCCTCACTCTCCTCAGTGATTACCTGGCCATCCAGGAGATGACCCTCCGTGCAGCCTTTAAACACCATCTTAGGTGTTGGAATGTCAGGAGGGCTGGTCTGAGCATGGCCCTGGAGGAGAGGAAATAATAGCATTAACCATCTTCTCATATTTATTTATATATTGAATGTAATTTTCTCTTCACTTTGATAGGATAGTTTGTGGAGACCAACAAACAAAAAAACTAATGTTTGCATTAAAATCATTTGCATAATAAAATGCGAGTGTGAGTAATAAGGGTAGTGCTTTGCTTTGGCAGAATAGCTGCTTCCAACTGTAGGCCTTTAAACGAAATAACATCATTAGGTTAACATAACATGGGGGATGCTTTTACCCAATACTTTTTTTTTGTTAGTTTGTTTTAACATTCATTATACTGTGTGTAACGCCCAAAGTATATTTTGTTTTACGTACGCTTAGTCGAACGCACAGCCTTGCAAAGTATACTTCATTTGACTCGTACACGTACTGTTCGTCGCATGGGGCAAGTTGCAATACTATACAATATATTATATTACAATATATTGATTCCTCCAGTGTGCAGTAGTGCTCCTCTACTGCCAACTTTCTCTGTCCCTCCCAAATGTACTGAGCTTTATCCATAATAACAGCTGCATTCCCCTTACCAGCAGGTTTTATGATCATGTTCCTGTTTCTTTGGAGTTCTGTGAGTGCTTTTCTCTCTCCTCTATTGAGGTTATCTGTAATGTCAAGAACCCAATGCAATTGTTTGTGTGCAGAGTTAATTGTGAGATTTGTTTAGGGAGGCTGGACAAAGGTGGGGACCGTTCAGATGCACTTATAAAAGGGACTTTTTGCTTTTGATTCTTTTTGCCCTAAAAGAAAGTTTCTACAGTGCTGATAGGCCTGTAAATCTTAAGAGTTGGATTTTCTGTGTTTTTACTCTCTTGGGTGTGGGGATATTCATAATTAATTTACTTGAATCATGTGTGGGATTTACAACACTTCACAGTTTAAATGAGTTTATCAGGGAGAGTGATCTGGACTCTGCGAGGTTGGGCTGATCTTTGTGGTTTTGGGGAAGAAGGTGAGGCCTGTATGGGCCTAAGGATTTCCTTGGGGTCTAAAGGATTATTTTCCTCCTCATCATTATCAAAAGACCAGTCCCCATGTTGCTGTGGTGGGTTAACACTGGTCCTCAGTGTTAATAAAGTGGGTGAAGTTTGTACTTCAATGTGTTGAACGTTCTTTTAGGGCGAACAGAGACCTGTGAGGGTATTAAAGAGGCGGGACCACGGTATTGAGTCGGGGGAGAAGCCACTGCTTGAGCATATGTGCGTGGGCTGGATGTTGCTGCTCCAGTTTCATCCACTGGATGTTGTTGGTGAGTCACATGTTCTGCTTCAAACAGTTCAGCGGTGATGAGAGGTTCTGCCTGCTCAACAGTGTCTGCATCGGTAGTTCTTTTCTGCCCAGGTGGACGCTTTCTCAAAAGCTCGTATGATACACTCTTATGGAGTACAATTACTCTTACTCCATAGGCTATTATTGTTTTTAGTATTATCATTGTTTTGTATGAAATAACATTTTATCAAGTAAGATTTTTTTTTTTTCAATTTTTTGTATTATTCAAAGTATAGTAAGCTATACATTTTTTTAAACTAAGCATTACTAAGTGTAATCGTTAACTAATAGTTGGAGACCCAGTTTTGAGGAGGGACCCAACACCAGCTTTCCTGCGATCAGAGGCTTAAAGTCAAGTGCAGAAAAAGGTTTAGGGATGAACAGAGTAATTTAGTTTGTGTATAAATATGGACAATGTGCATTTGTTATAATTATGAACTTCCTACTACTATAGAAACAAAATGATGGACTTTCAATAATGTGTCTATTACAGATTCCCAACAAACCGTCCATACCGGCGTGATGACTACGATCTTCATCTAGATGGAACTGGATCAAATATTTTGACTGTTGCAATCTCAATCGGACTTATGAACTCTAACGCTGCCTGAATCATAATCATGCACTGTTCGCTGTTGGCCAGAGGAGGACTGGCCCCCCGACTGAGCCTGGTTTCTCCCAAGGTTTTTTTCTCCATTCTTATCACCTGTTTTATATATATATATAAAAATAAATATCATAGTAGTAATAAACTACTTGATAAAACAAATATAATTACAGCTTGTCTTCGGGAAACCAAGTGGGAATAAACGTCCCAATTAGGACTATGGGTAAATCTGGTTTTATATTCGCACATTCGGACTTCCGCATAGGCTACAATAACTTTGTACACTATATTGGACATTCAGTGGACGTTCGCAAGTAAGTATGCCATTAAAATAATACTTGCCCATTTTGATCGATTGTGAAAAATGTTGTAGGGTTACAGTCGTTGGTTGTAAATATCATGTCACTGTTCAGAATTTGCAAACATTAACTTTATTGCACATTATTACAACGTTCTCAAACGCGGAAGTCCGAATGCGCGAATATAAAACCAACTTTACCCAAGTCCAATTAGGACTATGGGTGGGAGTGAGACCATGGTTCCTTAAAGATGGATTCATGGATATGGAATGCATCATAACAACATCACTGTCATAACAAAAATGTTCTAAAAGTGCTAAACATGCTATTTGTTTCTCAAAGTTTAATGAGGAATTATTGGCACAACAGTATGTGGCAACTAGCTTGTTCTGAGTGGTTGTTAGATGGATGCTTTCTGGCCCGACTTAATAAATCCACTCACAAGTCTTCATGAGATTTATTATACTCCAGGGCCGTGTCACATCGTAAGCCAAAGTAGACCATAGAGACCCTTTTGAATTGTTTTTTTTATTTATATTTTTTATGAAACTTTGGCTCACAATGCTTTTGGTAGTCAAGAAGTTCTCTGTGATTATAAAATAAACACAGGGATTCTGGGTTATAGGTGTCATCAACCTAGAAATAACTTTGAACTCTCCAGTTGACTTGACATCTCGTAGCAAACTCTGATCTCTATCCCTTAGTTAGATCTGACAGTTGACGCTTCTATGTGTGACCGCTTAACCAGTGATTCACTGTAGCTATGCAAGGACTGTCTAAAAGGAATATGTAAAATTGCAAGATAATAATAAAGGAAAGAAAAGGGTAATACAAAAATAAATTCAGGATTAAATAATCATTGAAAATGAGTTATCTGTTTTGTCAAGTCATTTATTCCTTTAATTTCCTATTTTTTTATTTATTTGTTTATTGTTTATTTGTTTAAAATTGTAAAAAAAACCTCTTGGCTAATGTGCTGACAATTAAATGAAAATCAATTCATTCTAATTATCAATATGCCCACTGTATCAGTTCTCTTTTTTTTTTTTTTTTTTTTAAAAAAAGAGTTTTTCTGAATAGATCAGAAGTCTTGCAATGCATTTTTTCGCTTTAAACACACTCCTTTGTTTCGGACGAAGTCCCTGATATTTTGGATCGTTCGTCCATGCAGGATTTTTCTCCACATTTTTGCACGAATGGCATTCCTTTAGAGAGGCAAGATGCCCCTTGATTATGTGAATTTTAAAGTGCCTGAAAACTGCTTCCACTTCTTGCTTTGTCCATGGCTTTTTCACATAGTTCGGCCTGATAGGTGCTAAAAAGAAACAAATACAAATTAAAGCTGCAAGCAGCGATCAAAGGGCCCTCGCACCCGGGCTCACCGCCACCCGGTGGCCTTAGGAAAACAGTGAACAGTGGGCGACATGCATGTAAGCGAGTAAATACAGGAGAATTACGGCATAGTCATTTCAAAGTGCCAGACTTTCTGCTGCCAACAGGTGGTGTTACTGAATATTGTCATGTAGATGACTTCAGGCCAGGACTATTATCAAACATGTGAAGTTTGGAGCAGATTGGACTTTGTATGCCTGAGTTACAACAACTTCCTGTTTCGTGGCGTTAATCGCATACATTAGCACTTAGCCAAGTGTTGCATGATTTAACATGTTTCTAGTGTGTTTGGTACTTTGTGGCATATTGAAATGTGTTTTCTGGGAGTGAATTACAGTGTAAAACATGTCATTTCCTGTTGCCTGCAGGTGGCGCTATGACGTAACTGAATATTGCCATGTAGATGTCTTCAGGCCAGGACTCTTATCACACATGTGAAGTTTGGGGCTGATCCGACTTTGTATACCCGAGTTACATAAACTTCCTTTTTCATGGCGAAACATCAAAATTTGTCAGGCCGCCACGGACACGCCCTTCAGCAAAAACTCTAGATCTTCGCAATTTAACGTCGCAAAGGCCTTTAGATTAGACTGACCAAATATGATGTTGATCTGATAAAAGCTCTAGGAGGAGTTTGTTAAAGTACAATGTCTGGAAATGGCAAAAAGTGCACAAATTTCCTGTTGGTTTTCAGACTTAGCCCAATCCCTACAAAAAAGTCTCCTGGTGCAGTTACATGTGTCTACTGAATTTCACACCTGTATGTGAAACGTGGTGCAAGGGGCACTTCGTTGAAATATTGTAGGTGGCGCTATCGAGCCGTTTTGCCACGCCTAATACTGAGACCCATAACAGACATAAATTTTCACCACTTCTGATGCGTGTGCAAAGTTTCATGAGTTTTCGCCCTCAAAAATGCGATTCATTTCGGAGAAGAAGAAGAAGAAGAAGAAGAAGAAGAATAAACGGAGCAATTCCAATAGGGTCCTCACACCATCGGTGCTCGGGCCCTAATAATAATAATAGTAATAATAATAATAAACGGAGGAAATCCAATAGGGTCCTCGCACTTTGGTGCTCGGGCCCTAATAAAATTGACTGTTATACCATGTGAGATGTAAAATACTGTAATTTCTTTTTTACTTTGTAACTGAACAGTTACTTTTCTTAAATAAGACTGTCCCGATGACCAGGGTGCGAACTACATGGGCAAGACATGGGCTCCCCTGAAAACGTGATTTGTGAAATTTTGAGGGGTCTCAAAAAATATTGACAATGTGTTATTTTGACGTGCAATTTCAGTTTTGTGTAATGTGATCATCGTGGATTATTATGTATAAAATTGCAAAAATATTCATTCATGCATGACGGCGATTTAAACCTAATTCGCTTCAATAAAGATAACTATACATGCTATTCTTGTCATGAGCATGTGGGGGTGCTGCGGTGCAAATTCCACTCATGTTTAATACATGTTAAATCGAACAGCAAAGGAAGCTGACCCCAGGCCTGTGTTAAGGTAAGGCATGTTATTCGCAATTATGTGTTGTGGCTGGGTTGTTAGGTCTGCGTGACTCTCGATGTATTAGACCTTATTTAACGGAGGAATTTGGGTATTCTTCTGTAGCCTGACGAGTAACTTTAACCGTTGTTCTTGTGAACTCAAAGACAGCCTGATGCTGTGTTTATAAACTATTTGTGGGTGGCTGTTTGTTGTTTCACCTATCAGTTCGTGTCAATAATGTATAATATGGTGAATCCTGTAATCCTGTATAGTGATTTATTTAGTGCTTGCATAAAGCAAGTAGTATACACAGTCGTAGCTGTTATGTATGTTTGTAACACATTGAAATCCCTCTTTTGAGGCACGCGCAAGCGCAAGAAAGCACACGAAACCTGTATAGTTCGAACACTGCCGATGACGCATGCAGACATCAAATGTGACCCGGAGGACGCAGCCTCAAAATGACTCGCAGCTCATGTGTTTTAATTTAAATGATTCCTTTGAAAAACAGAATCGTCTCTAAAGAGTTGTTCGCTCATTATCGTACTGGTTTTGATTCACTGTAACGTAAATTTAGCTGCAGCCAAGTGACTTTGTGCGACCCACCTTTTCTCACAGTGCGACCCACAAGTGGGTCCCGACCCACAGTTTGAAAACCCCTGGGCTATATAATATAACAAATATAGTAGCCTGTATGAAATGCCATAGAGGTAGGAATGTTCAGACGCTTTGCATCACAGAAATACATTATATTTTAAAGTATGTTAAAATAGAAAACCATTATTTGGTTAGAGACTTGAGACTTCTTTTAACAACATTATAATAGTAATGTGTCCAATCTTTTGACTGGTACTGTAATTTAAACTATAATAGGCCTATACAAAATTTTCTTCACATGATGTGCAATAATACGTGCATGAATGAGATCACAAAAATCATGTTTTTTTGTCAAGAGTGGAAATTATATTTACGTTAATCCTGTTATCAGCATGTTCACAGAGGGTTTTTTTCACATAACCTAACTGACTGAAAGAGCTCATTATGCAGGTCATTATGCGGGTCTTTGTCTTCTCAGGTGTAAATCACAGCATTATTCATGAAGATTCACGCCTCCACGCATACTGTGTTTCTTGACAAAAAGTGTCTTACAAAATTTTAATCAATATATTGTTTTATATGAACGAGTAGGCAGGATCTTTTTTATATAATTTTGAAGCAAAAACTCTAGTCTACAACCTCCAATACCAAGAAGTCTTGTGAACACATATATAATATTAGTTTTTTGGCCTTATTTCAGTGACTTAAGTTTTTTGTTTTTTCAATAACTACGCATAAACATTATTCCTTCAAAAACACAAACATGTACATACATGTTGCTCACATATTATTGTAGCCTAGTTTGTGCTGAATACAGTGTAATGACACATTTTCCATTAGTATGTTTATGAACAACTGAAAAAAGCACAAATGTCAGGGCATGTCAAAACTTCTCCAGGGCCCCAAAACAGCCTCAGACTCCAGAGGGTTAATATGATAAAACAGCGCAGCTTTACCCCACATACGCATGACAGGAAGAAGCGACTGCGGCATAATAAAAGCTCCACTGCTCTCGAGACGTGTCGTGCTCGTCTCTCATTAGCAATAGGCCTTTTTCACAAGAATCGGAAATCACATGACGCGGGGTAAAGTTAGTTCTGCTAACTTTAGTCTACGGCTATTAGATTGATATGCTCTTTTCTCAAATATCGCTTCTTACCTTTTCTGTTTTGTCCGTTTTCCAAGTTGCTGTTGTATAATCGACAAATAAATTATTTTCTACTTGTTTGTAGCTTATACGGCCACTCAGACAGATGCTCGTATATACTGGCAGTTTATTTTACCAGCTGTCATACAGTATAGGCTACGCAGCTACTCATTCAGCAGTTCCCCCGATCCTATCACGTACGACGAACATCATTTATATAATTTGTTCATTAAAAAAATTAACTCCCAATATATACTTCAATGTGGGATATAAAGTCGTGAGATACATAATATTGTCGTGAGTTTAATACGTTTTAAAAATATATAGCATGTATTAATCTCATATGGCATTACATCCCACATTCAAGCATATGTTGTAACTAATCCTGATTGATTAAAATGATTGAACTAAGACATAATTAATTTCCAACACCACACTGTACACAACTATCAGTCTTTGCATTAATGTTGCAACAGCACAATAATACTGTGCATAATACACACTTACTTGCATAATACGCACAGCCGCACCAAACAGACACAAAGAATATAACCAGTTTAACCACCATCATTTCAAATTATTTATTAAATTTAGCTCTTAATGAGAGCTCTGTAGTCTCACCAATAAATCACCAAGAAAGTTCAAACAGTTTCATGACATTTAATTCGTAAAACGACTTTGATTCCCGAGCTGGTTCTGATCGAGGCTATCACTGTAACCGGAAAAACGTTTACCCGGCGTGGATCATTCCAGAAGCCAAAAACCCGGAAGTGTGAAATAGGCCTATTACTGAGGTTTCGGACATACTACTCCTTTCATCTACTGTTTTCTCCTACTATATAGTAGGTAAGTAGGCATATTCGGACGCACTTTAAGTAGACCCACGTCCGAATCTCGCGAGAATTTGACATCACCCAGGTAATTCTCGCCTACTCTTTTATGAATACTGAGGATTCAGAAATACTTATTCACTCGCCTACTGCTTTTTGCCTACTATATAGTACAGAAGTAGGCGGTTTCGGACGCAGCCAGAGTGTCTCAACTCTCATATTTAACGGCTCTGACGAATAGTTGTTCTCACTGTCCAATGACAGCGCGTGTTACATTTACAAGTGAGAAAGGACTGGCTCTTCAAACTGAGGTGAAAGTTGATTGGTTGCTCCATGTGTGTCCTGACCAATGGCATTTTTAACTCGATTGACAAATGGATAAAGAAAAGCAATTGGCCAATGCTTTTAAAAAGCAATTTAAAATGTGTATTTAAAATTATTTATTAATGTACTTTTTATTGTTCTATTAATCTACGTTTTAAAACATGAATCAAATGAACAGTTTTAAATGTATTTATTCATACATGTAAAAAATTTATGTTTGAATGATTAAATTGATTCTTCATGTTATTTTTCAGTGGGTTAGGGTTAGTGGATCTAAATCTTTAAGTGTCACTCCTGCTCCTCATAACGACGCCACATGACACAATATACATGTAAACTGCAGTTCAACATTTATTACAATATTTCAACATTTATTTAATGATGTGATTTTGAGTCATTTGGTCCTCCATATAGTATTGACACAAACACTTCAGCTACAGTCATACGTTTTAGTGAAAAAAATAACTGATTTATGATCCATAATAATTCAACAGTAGTTACAGTAAATATATTTAATGAAGTGAGATGATGAATGTCATATTTGATGTCAGAATCTCTCTTGAAGGAATGATCATATTTCACACGCAGCTGATGATTCATACAGCATTCAGACATTTCACACATTCATCATCAATTCATATCTGATTTATGATTTGAGCACAAACACTAGAGGAACATCACATGATTGATGACAGTGATGTGTTCTTCATCAATTTATTGTGTCATGATATTTCAGTATTAATGTAATGAAGAGACTAACATCTCACTCTCACTGATTCATCATCAGCTCAAAGCATTATGGGTAGAATCAACCTGTTCTGATTCATCATCACAGTTTCACTGATGATTTTCTATAAACTCTAAACCCAGGATAGAGCGGTTGAGTGAATGTGGTCTGGACTGTGTGGATGAGGGTCACTGTGTCTCCAGAGACGCTGTAGAAGGACAGAGTTCCTGCACTGTGATCCACATACACTCTTATTCTACTGACGATGGGTTTTACAGGGAGATCAGTCTCTATGTTATTGTGTAGGAATGTGTAACCTTCAGGACAGCAGATCAAACTCCAGGACTGATCATTATTTCCAAACTCACACTTATAACCCGCTCCCTTCCTGCTGATGCTCTTATATGACACTGATATATACACATCATATCCACTCCACTCAATCTCCCAGTAACAGCATCGATCACTCACTCTCTCTACACAACACCTGAGGATAATGTTCAAATCTCTCTGGATGATCAGGATACGACTGATCTGTGCCAGTGAATGTAATCACTGTGTTCCTGTCAGACAGACGGATGCGTTTATTCACTGTGTTCAAATCCAGAGTGAGCTGAAGGAAATCTGATGGAGATAAAACACATCACAATCTTTTAATCTACACTGTAAACATGATTTCTGCTGCTTGTTAAATGAACTTCATTAAAATGAGTTAAACCACACAATTACTGCACATTCTGTCCTGATTTAATTGAATAAATCCACTTAAACACATCAAACTGAAGTTCACTTCATCATTTGTGTTGAACGAACTGAAACTGGGCAGTTCCCAGCATGCTTTGCTCTGGTCTGGATCTATTACAGAATCTTGATTTTAGATCTGATGAGTTCATGTAGGATTTGTCTCAGATCTGAACTTGATTTAGGATCTTCTCCTCTGTCACAGAATCTCACCTGCATTTGTGAATCTTAAAGCCTCCATCAGTTCGGTGATCGACTCTCAGGTCTGTTACCAAGAGCAGCTGCTGTGAAGAAACGCTCCAGATTAAAATGGAGGATCAAAACAGGTGTGCTTTTAATGAAGAGCTGCAGAAAGAGAAGTTTGATCAAAGCCTGTCACTGTATTTCATGAGTCTGTCATTATTCATCAGTGTTTTGTGTCAAAGTGCAGCACATCATGTGACCCTCACAGAGTTGGATGTTGGTATTCAGATACTCAGATATTCAGACACAGATATTCAGCCACGGAGATTTTTCAATATCAGGATTGATGGAGTTCATCAGTTATCAAACAAATCTGAATAAGCTCTTATTAGGGGTGTCGCAATATACCGGTATTGGCGATAACCACAATATTTAAAATGAATAGGACGCTTATGATATCATGATTTGTAAATACTCCAGCGCCAGTACCTGGTTGAGCTCTCAGGTGGCAGTATTGCACCTTAACGCTGACGCCTGTCAAACAAGAAGAAGACGCAGAGCACGCAGCTATTCCGAGAAGAATGTCATCCGAAAGGAGAGGCTCTGTCCACACCCGAAAAAAGTAAAGTAAACTTGACAGAATGGGAGTTTTTCGGCTTCCAAGAAAACAGCTCAGACAGCCCAATCCGCAGGATTTGCCTAGCTACAGTCAGTGCGAAGGGTGGCAACACCACCAACCTTTTTACCCACCTCCGTGTCCATCACCCTGCAGATTAACGTTACACCATTTTACAGAGAGTAAATTGCAATTATTTTACTAGTCATGGAATGGGAAATGTTATATTAACCTGTTAACAGCGATTTTCTGTGTTCATATATTTAAATAAAGGGTGATTATTTTAATAAGTACCCTACCGCGTTTTCTTTACTCGTCTTACTCAGCGTGATGTAGCTATCATAGTACTGAGACTGCTCTCATTAGAGTTACTAATGATTTGCTCTTATCATCAGATCGTGGTTGTATCTCTCTATTAGTGTTACTGGATCTTAGTGCTGCATTTGACACTATTGATCACAATATTCTTTTAAATAGACTCGAAAATTATGTTGGCATTAGTGGAATTGCATTGTCATGGTTCAAATCATACTTATCTGACCGTTATCAGTTTGTAGTAGTAAACGAAGAGATGTCAAATCGATCACAAGTTCAATATGGAGTACTGCAAGGCTCAGTACTAGGACCGTTGCTGTTCACTCTGTACATGCTACCCTTGGGAGATATCATTAGGAAGCGTGGCGTTAGTTTTCACTGTTACGCTGATGATACTCAGCTCTATATTTCTTCACGCCCTGACGAAACTTACCAATTCACAAAATTAACGGAATGCATAGCTGATATAAAAAATTGGATGACTAGTAATTTGGTGGCTGCTCTGTTAAGTCTTCGTCGTCAGTTAGGAACCTGGGTGTGCTCTTTGATACCAATCTTTCATTTGAAGGCCATGTTACTAGCATCTGTAAAACCGCATTCTTCCATCTTAAAAATATATCTAAACTACGACATATGCTCTCAATGAAACATGCAGAACAGTTAGTTCTTGCGTTCATGACCTCAAGGCTAGATTACTGTAACGCTCTACTGGGTGGTTGTTCCTGTTGTGGAAATTTTAAAAATTTATTGTAATTATTCTTATATGCTGATGATTACATGTTTTCTCTTACAAGTATGTATGTAGAGCCTTTTAGTCACGTAGAACAGCTACTTTTGGGGACTCTTTTTTGGCTCGTGGCCAAGCCAGAGTAAAAGACCATGTTTATGTGAAAAACAAATGTGTAAGTTGCAGTGTAAGAGGATTATGATTGTCACGTGACAGGTGGCAGAGTTTCCTGGTTATGTGCCTAATATGGTAAAAGGACAGAGGCTTAAGCCTTGGAGGTTAGAGATATAAAAGTGAGGGGAAGTTTTCGTTCTTTGTCTTACACTCTGCAGCTTTTTGTGAGCCTGTATGACTGTCTGACCTTTCTTGCAAGAAATAAAGCCTTTAAAAGACATCTGGATGGGTTTGTCTCTTATGCAGTTATGGAGTCAAATTTTTGCCACAACATTCTGCTCGCTTGATAAATAAACTACAGCTCGTACAAAATGCAGCAGCTAGAGTTCTTACTAGAACCAGGAAGTATGACCATATTAGCCCAGTTCTGTCAACACTGCATTGGCTTCCTGTTAAACATCGTATAGATTTTAAAATCTTGCTAATTACTTACAAAGCACTAAATGGTTTAGCTCCCCAGTACCTGAGCGAGCTCCTAATTCATTATAGTCCTTCACGTCTATTGCGATCTCAGAATTCAGGCCAGCTGATAATACCTAGAATATCAAAATCAACCGCAGGCAGTAGATCCTTCTCCTATTTGGCACCTAAACTCTGGAACAGAGTTTGTTCGGGAAGCAGACACACACTGTCAGTTTAAATCTAGACTAAAACGCATCTCTTTAACCTGACATACACATCACACATTATCAATTTATATTTTCAAATCCGTTAAAGGATTATTAGGCTGCATAAATATCAGTCTTTCTGTTTATCCCGAGGTTTACTGTAGTCAACTGGATCCGGGCCGTATCCAGGTGAGACCAAGGACCTGCGCCTTGACACGACCACAACGCAGCCCTAAAGTATCAGCAGAGATTGAGTCAACTAGATCATCCACTGTGAGGGCCTCATCGACACTACAGCCACGACACAGTTCCTCAACAACCGTCCATACCGGCGTGATGAATACGATCCTCAACTGGACTGAACTGGAATAAATACTTTGAATGTTGCGATCCTATTGGACTTACGATGGCAACCTGAATCGTAACAAAGCACTGTTGGCCAGAGGAGAACTGGCCCCCCGACTAAGCCTGGTTTCTCCCAAGGTTTTTTTCTCCACTTAAACACCTATTTGCCACTTGTCTGCCACCTGATGTCACCTGTTGGAGTTTGGGTTCCTTGCCGCTGTCGCCTTTGGCTTGCTTAGTTGGGGACACTTGACATTTGACTTGACATTTGATATTCAACAGTGCTTTGATCTGCCTGCATTGACACTATTCTTTAAGAGCTGCTGTGCAGCCAAATAATGTACCAGTTATCAATGTAAAGCTGCTTTGACACAATCTACATTGTAAAAAGAGCTATATAAATAAAGGTGACTTGACTTGACATTTACAGTTGCTCCCGTCTGAGCATTCAGATCAACACTGACTCCAGTGTGAGTGCTGCTGCTCATCTGGACTGGAATAGAGACAGAGATTAATTACATTTCCTTAATGACAACGTTAACATTACTGATATTCTTTTCTTCATTACCTTCCTTGTGTTTCAGCTCGTCTTCTTCCAGCTCATCTAGTGTGTCACAATGCTGATCAACAATCATCCTTCACTGACTCACTGCTGTTGGACATGAAGAAAAAGCTTTTGAATTGCTCCACTGTTACCAGACACTTTCCAAAAACAAATAAGGCACTAAATCATATGTACTATATTAAAAGAGGCAAATAATATTGGGTCTCATCTACTCTCATGCTTTCCTTTCATCACTCTCATCAAACATGACACACTCACCTGAGATTCTTGAGCAATGCCAAGTGTGTCATTCTCTAAACCAGTTAAAACACAATAAACACCATTAATACACACCCAGATTACAGACCTCTGATTAGCCAGCTGTACATACACATCTGGAACGTTTAATGGTAAACATGTTGAAGATTAGCAGACAGGCTGTCAGTATATTTGGAGACACATTTACGCTTTTATTATTTTTATCCTCTCATTCTTTTGAATCCGCCCAAGATAATAAATGCTTGTTTAAAATTAAAAGTCACAAGCTAAGTTTTTTTTTCTTCTGGGCAATATTGGTATTTTGGTTACACAATAAATTATATTTAATTTGATTTCCATTTAATTCACAGTAAATTATTGTAGTCTCCCCCACAGGAAGAAAAGACTAAGAACATTATTTGACACATATATTATTCATTATATAAATTTTACTAGTAAAATCTGTGTCCCGTTCACTGAGAGACACTATATGACAGCAAGGAGAACATAGGAAAAGAAGAACCATTTAAATGCTGTAATTTTGCATAATTTACAATGCATAATAATGCATAATATTAGTATGTAATTAAATGTAAAAGTATACTATGTAATTAAAATTAATTTCAATAAATAAAAACACTGTTAAAAAAAACACATTATTTGTTAGTCACATGTAGTAGACCATTTTGTGCCGTGGGTAATAGGAGGATTTTTCAAGTATATTTCAAACCTGTGGGAAGCACTGGTGATAGTTTCTCTCTCAAAGAGTGAAGAGCGCATAATCAGAAATACTGTTTAAGAATCACACTCGCTAATAAACAGTAAAATGGGATTTCACTCCATGTGACAACGATATCAGAATGTGCAGCATTTTATGATTCACTTACAAAGACACACTTGATCATGTTTGATCATGATATAAAGAGGTTTAAATAAATCAAATTGACTTCAGAACAGCATTACAGTCTCAGAAGTGACCAATGACACACATACATGAAAACAGCTAAAGAAAGATGAAACACACACCTCAATATCTGCACATCTGTCTTTTTCTTCCTCTGGATCTGTTGTGTTGAACAGCAGCTCTGAAACGTCTTTCACTTCTACCAGGAAGAGACGTGAGAATGAGAAGAATGACAGTCATCTAAACTCTCATCTGATTTGTTCTTCAGTCATTTACAATGAAAGGTTCATTCTCAGGAAACTCTGCTGAACTTAGAAGTTGTTTTACAAGTTTGTGAAAATATGCTTTGAATGTCAAATCAAGTGCATCAAGTGTCAGCCCAAGATATTCAGTGTTGTGTCATGTTTGATTGTACAGCGATAGGTTTCCGCACTAAAATGTGAATTTGTGAGATTTCATTATTTATCATATAATATGTGACAGTTGGGATTCATCCAGGTATAAAAAGTTTTTTGCATTGTTTAGTATTTGTTCTATATTGTTATGTGATGTAAAACAATCCTAGAATAAACCGGAATACAATGAAGGGAGACTAAAATTGGAGTGATACAAGCTTATTTTTTAGCCAATGTCAACAGCATTTCAGCAGCATTCTAAAAAAAGTGTGAATAACTTACTCCAGATCCTGAATAATTTAAATTTAGAAATGATTCGTAACTAATAAAAACTTCTCAGGTTACAAATGTAATCATCTTCCCTGAGAAGGGGAACGAGACACTATATTATATGTGAACTATATACTATATGTGAATAATTGTCCATCATTTTGCGAGCAACTGGTGATAAAGAAAAATGCCACGTCGCAATAGTGAAAATATTTCCATTTTAAATTATGAAGGTGAGCCAGTGGATATCACAAAAACAATGTGCAAACTCTGCGTGAGAGTTATGGGGGTGAAGAAGTCTCAAACTCCAGTCAGTTATTCACTACAGAACAGTAGCGTCTTCTGGCCATAAATATAGGTGGGGCAGATTCTGAGTCTAAGCGCTAGTTTATGATAACCATTTTGTAAGCTTTATATTCTAATCGCTGTTACTGACCTGATGCAGACACATATCTGAAGCGGACTGATAGCGTCTTGGTCTGGAGCGAGGTTTACGTGAGGTGTGTTTACCTAAAAATAAGCGGGGCAGCCAAAAATCTGCCCCAATGGCTCTCTATGAGAGTGTGCTGCAGTTCCATTTTTCACGACAGATTTACATAGGAAAGTTGTGTGGCGCTGTAGAGCTGGCTCCGAGACCTGCCGAACATTTTAATATATCTTGCTCACTTTACGACTTAAATTAATCTAGAAATATCTGAAAAGTATTTGCTGCAGAATGCTGAACACATTTATAATTTATTATTAATTCAATGTATATAGAGGTCTATGTTAGGATGAACATTTTGGTTAGGCTCTGCTCTATGAGAGGCCATTCAAGACATTTCAAACTTTACTCGCGCACACACTACCAAACTCATTCACACGCACTATCAGACTCTCTTCTCATACACTATCAAACTCTCTCGCGCACGCACTAAGTACCGCTTGGGAAATTCGCGGGTTCTGATTGGCTACGTGTTTGGCGCCGTTTTCACACCAACCGTGGTTCCCCTCCCCCACGCCAAAGACGTTTTCCTGAATTCGAGGTGAAGATGAGTGAATTGATTAACGCCATATGACATTTTGCAAAACATTTTAAAATCTCCACAGCAACTCAGCGAAATGGCAAACGCTATCCGTCAGCAATAGCCACCCAGAACAAACATTTCTGATGTGGCTGGTGCCACAGAGGATGAAATGAGACGTCTGTTTTCACCTTCAAGAGGTGCGGCAAGTAACGTTAACGTTCCAAGTACAAGCTTTAGCACTAACAGTGTCAGCGATACACCACGCTTCACAACACGACAGTATTTTTCATCCTGGGCTTCAAAACCAAGGAAAAGGTAAGTTCGATTTTTCTAAGCATTACTGGCTAAATTAATAACCAGATAAATAACTATTTACGTCATTTGATTCGTTATTTTTGAATGAATCGTTTATATGACTCAGTAAACGACCCAACAAACACAGAACGTTGGCACAACGTAGCCAACCTTCTAACAACGTTTTAACAACGTGGCCAAAAGGTTGCTATAACTATGTTGCGTTGTGAAGGTTGTTACAGCGTTGTCACAATGTTGACATCTGACCACCGCTCAGGTCCATTGCTCAAGGTCGCGCTGGGGTGTCTGGACTACCACTGGACGACGTGAACTCGTCACTGCTCCGGTTCCTCTGAAGCGCGGATTTTAAATTTCAAACGACCGTTGATCCGTCTCTTCATCGAGCCAAGATACGTGAGTATTGCTTTTATTTTATCTCTATAAATAAGATATGCAAATATTCAAACACAGCCTACACTTTCCGTGTCTAAATGTGACATTTATTTGTTGTCTACAAACAAACTGAACGAAATAGAACGGAATAGTCGATAATCCCGGAGTGTTTGCGATCTAATGTAAAATTTACCAATGAAAAGTTATAAGCCTTAGTGAAGAAAAAATGACTTGAGGGATGAATGGTTGACATTTTAGCACTTTATGAACAGACAGCGATCCAGGAACAGACAGCGACTCCACTGTTAATGTTTAACGTCAGTCCATTTTTGGGAAACGAACATAAACGTTTGTAACCTCGCACACAGAAACCATCTTAAGTGCTATCCATCGAGAAACACGGTATTGTTTACCTTGTTTATTACTACAGAAGCTGTTCGTTAGGCCAACAGTGAGCATGTCACATTATCGATCAAAAGCTTGGGGTCAGATTATTTTTTAATGAATGAATGCATGAATTTATACGTAGCCTATATTAATAAATACATTAATCCAAGGAAGGACACATCAAATTGATCAAATATGACAGTAAAGATATGCAATCCACATAAATATGAAGCAGCACAACTGTTTTCAACAGTGATAATAATCAATGTTTTTTGAGCATCAAATCAGCATATTAGAATGATTTCTGAAGGATCATGTGACACTGAAGACTGGAGTATGATGCTGAAAATTCAGCTTTGATCACAGAAATAAATTACAAATTGTAAT
This sequence comes from Mylopharyngodon piceus, assembly GCA_039654765.1. NCBI lineage: Eukaryota > Metazoa > Chordata > Actinopteri > Cypriniformes > Xenocyprididae > Mylopharyngodon > Mylopharyngodon piceus. The sequence continues at coordinate 68,626 of JBCHWC010000161.1, read as the reverse complement.
ACTAGTTATTTTAAATTGTAATAATTTAAATATTACTGTTTTTGATAAAATACAATGATTGTACCCTTGGAAAGTATAAGTGAATTCTTTCAAAAACATTTTAAAAAATCTTACAGACCCAAACTTATGAACGGTAGTGTATGTTATGCATGTAAACCTTTGCTAGGGTTGAAATCAAGCAATTATTCTTATATTGATTTTCTTTTATTTCTTTACTCAAGAGGCTGTTTTTTTACTCATAGCTTTCAGTCAGGTGACTGGAGGGCAAAACACCCATAGAACTGCAGGACAGGCCTGTCAATTTTCCACCTGTTTCAAACAACAAATAATACAATGCGTCTCAAAAAAAGGTAAACAAAATATGTGAGTAAAATGCACGTTTTGGGCACTTGTGATCCATATACAGCACCTGCTGCAGTATTTCAATTACTAGTAGAGTATTCACTTTAAGTACCTTAAAGTAATGAAACAGTGATATTAAAAGATCAAATTCTTTATACAGCTTATTTATGCATAAATGCAATGCCTAATGACAAACTGTGTGTTGCATTTATGTTCCAGACTCATCTGCTTGCCTGCCTATATATATAGTATGCATCATCAATAAGGTGTATATTGATTTTGGCCTTGTTTTACCCTCCAGGTGGGTGTTCCTATAAAAACTAGCAATGAAGGTAAGCATACGCTATTTTAAGTATTTTCTTGTAAACAATCGAATAGGTCTATTAATGAATCTATTAAATTTAATGTGGGATTCACCTCAGATCAGTGTAGCTGTAGTTCCTGATGCATGGATGCAGTAGATAACGTAAGTACTGTGTGAAAGTGATGTTAGATACAAAAATCTGGCACCCGAGCCATCACGGACATGGAAAGGTCTTGACACCTTGCCAAGAGCTGGATTTTTTGGTAAGCATAAATAGATATGCAGATTTAAACAATACACTATATATCAAAACTGGTCGTAATTTACTAATACTCTATGTCATTGATCCAGAGATGCTAGGGAGGACTATGGAGCAACTATACACCCATTCAGTGATGCCACAGCAACATTTAGGTCATTTCTCTTTTAAGGTAATCTTTCTTTTGGTAACACTTTAAAGGGTTAGTTCACCAAAAAATGAATTTTCTGTCATTAATTACTCCCCCTCATGTCGTTCCACACCTGTAAGACCTTCGTTCATCTTCAGAACACAAATTAAGATATTTTTGATGAAATCCGAGGGTATCTGATTCTGAACCATACATAGGCAGCAACATCATTGCACATTTTGAGGTCCAGAAAGGTTGTTAAAAACATGGTTAAAATAGTCAACATGACTACAGTGGTTCAACCTTAAATGTTATGAAGTGACGAGAATACTTTTTGTGTGCAAAAACAAAACTAAAATAACTTTATTCTGTCTGTCCCGTCATTCTGCTACGTTGTTTACGTTCAGCGCTTCCATGTTTACATCCGAACGTGGGCTCAGTATTGGCCGGCTCTGGTCACGTGAGCAGCATGACGCATGTGTTTGATGCTGACACACAAGCCGGCCAGTAATGAGCCCATCTCTCCTCTGGATTTGTTGATCTTTCCTGGACTAATTCTGGTTACCAATCTTTTTACCCGGCCTTTGACTATGCTCACCTGTCAGCCATGTACAGAGCCCACTTTTGTTCAATAAATGTTCTGAACTGCCTTTGCTGTTTGTTTTATTTATTAAACTATCTATCTATCTATCTATCTATATATATATATATATATATGCATGCTGTCACATATATAACATTCTTTTATAAATGCATTCCTTTTGAAGGATAATTAGAATATCATATGCAGTTTTAATAAAGTTGAATTATGTAACCTTGTATGTCATTTTTACTATTCAAAGTGTACATTTGCAGGTGTTGATTATAATTGATTAATTTAGTGCCCACAAATAATAATAATAAGTATAAACAATATATAAAAAGTATTACATAGTGATCTAATGTCGAGTGATTAAAAATTAACCACAAAATATAACACGCAGAATGGAAAATATTTATAATCTACCATTAAAAATAAAGTCAGAATGTCGTGTCGTAGTTGCTCAAAGTTGCGCTATAACGTTGCTACAGCCCTGTGGCGTCTTACAATTCTACATTGTCACAATGTTATGGGCACGTAGACTGCGACATTGCCATAGTAGAAATGCAACGTGCCACAGACGTTGCCACAACGTAAATGTGTTTGCTGGGGAGTCGTCTTTAAATGTAATTTGCTCATTTTGTGTTGTCCGCGCATGCGCATTTGCGCAACATCATTCTTCAGTAACAGTAAACATAATTGATTAGTTTACCTTCCGAATTTCTTACGTTAATTTTTCATTTATAGACGTCTTTGGACAATTATAATTTATAAAAAGAGTACAAACAGGGAGTAGGGGCCACGAGACAAATGAACGAGTCAGGCAGGAGGAGATTCGGGACTCGGGAGGTGAACGATTCATTTCTAGTTTTCTCATTTTGTAGGCTGCGTCTTCGGCAGGATGCTGTATACAGTGTTCTCACCCTAGAATTAAACAAGACGGCCTTCGTTAGACATACTGGCAGAAAAGTAAACAGGAAGTATCACGTTTCTATGCTGGCACGTTTACAGCGTCTTGTCTCGCATTTCTCAAATTGAATAAATTATTTCTAATTGATTTGGAGAGTTGTAAACAGTAAGTAGGCATACTGTTCTAAATGTTTAAAAATCACCAAAAAACTTCAGTAATCCTGTTTACTACACCTGTCTACAGAGGTAAAACACTTGAAAACTTGAAACTACCTGGATTTAGATAATAAAAATAAAAAAAAATAAAAAATTCTATTTACTCACCATCAAGTTGTTCCAAACCTGTATGTTTTTCTTTCTTCTGCTGAACACTAAAGATATTTTGAAGAATGAGTAACATTGTTGGCCAAATTATTCCTTTCTAGGTCAGTGATGCAACGTCACACAACGTTCAACAAAGATATAATTCTTTTGCCACGTCCATCCTGGTGCACAGTGTGCAAGCATGCAACAAGAACTGCGTTGCATGACAATGGACATATTATAAGTGGTTTCGAGATCAATAAAATATGGGACAACATGACATTTGAAAGAGAAGTGCGCAAAAACTTTAAAGATAAAATTCCAGGGGATGTCAGGTAGCTATAAGTTTCCATTAAATATTAATGTTATTTAGCATTTGTTGATGCAAGTTAATAACTAACATAACATTACTAACATTTGCTTTATTATTTTTTAAAGCATTGAATTCCTCATGCCATGTGGAAGCAAGTTGGTAGCACCAAAACTTCAAGAAGGCCAGGAGCTCAATGGAATGCTTTTATTCAAGATTTTTAGATCCAGAACAATATACATTCGCCCATCAAGATCCCTTGTGGTAAGTAATCTAAATGGTTAAAAACACCATCTGTGAAAAATGCAAAACTTTTGATTGGAGTTTCTGGTTGGCTCTGAAGCTGTTAAGTTTGAATTGACCTAACTGTCATTTGATTTGTTCTTACTGTCAGTTTAAAGGGTTAGTTCACCCAAAAATGAAATTTCTGTCATTTATTACTCGCGCTCATGTTGCTCCAAACCCATAAGACCTACGTTCATCTTCGGAACACAAATTAAGATATTTTTGATGAAATCTGTGAGCTCTCTGGACTCCAATAGACTGCAACACAACAACCACTGTCAAGGCCCAGAAAGGTAGTAAAGACATTGTTAAAATAGTCCATGTGACTATAGTGGTTCCACTTTAATGTTATGAAGCAACGAGAATACTTTTTGTGCACAAAAAAAAACACAAACAAACAAAAATAACGAATTTATTAAACAAATTCTTCTCTCCCCTGTCATTCTCCTACGCTGTTGGTGTAGTAAATGCAGTGCAGCACTTCCAGGTTCTACATCTGAAGGCTGGCTCAGTATTGGCCGACGCTGTACATGTGAGCAGCACGACACATGCATATGATGCTGATGTAGGAGAATGACGGGAGAGAAGAAATTGTTTAATAAATTTGTTATTTTTGTGCACAAAAAGTATTCTTGTCGCTTCATAACATTAAAGTGGAACCACTATAGTCACATGGACTATTTACCTTTAGCCCCCAAATAAACACACACAAAAATGAAAAACCCACATAATAATTCTAAGGATGTTTTAAACTATTCCTGTGTAAATAAATATGTTTCTGATGTTGAAGGCTCATGGACATGCAAGTTATGCACATAGCACTGCTGGCAGAAACAATCCTTATTTGGTGAATTGTGTCCTTGTGTGCTGGAAGCTGTATCATCCATATTACCCTAAGTGCAAACTGTCTTTTGGAGCATGCACACAATGAAGAGACCAGTTGTGTACAGATTAATGTGAATACTGTGCATGTTGAATGAGGCAGAACTATTATATTAGCCCTATTTAAACCGGACTAGTTTTCATGGAGGATGTTAGAGAAATTTGTTTCACAGGCAAGCTTTGTGATTTTAATCTTGTCTAAATCTGCCATGTCTGTGTTTTTCTCACAACCTCAGTAAAAATTCCAGGGCACATTATCTACTGTTTTTCAGCAAACTCAACGGTCCTCTGAGAAATCTAAATCTGTTTGAATGCGAATGTCTGTCTGTGATTGTCAGTATTGTATTTTTCCTCATGTAGTTTTTGACCTGACCAGAGCTACTTTTTGTGCATCAGTCTTTTGCATGCTTTCATTTCAATATGGATGGTATCTGACAAAAAATCAAATTATAAATTTAATATATGGAGGCAATCAGCCAAATCGGTATACTATAAACGTATGTAAAGTTTATTTAAACTGGGTTTTAATAGTAAATTAAAGTTATATTAAGTAATTCATTTAAAAAACATACATCATACGTGATGCACACAAGCACAGTATATGATCTTCTGTAACACCCATGTCTAGAAAACACATTCCCACTTCTAATAAACATAGTCCCCTCCGAATTAATATATATAATTATTGTGGATTAGTTCATTCAATGGACTAAAAGTACATTAAGAAGTCAGGAGAATTGTTTATATTTTGACACTTGTCATTCATACACTTTTTAATTTTATTTACTGTTTATTTCATTAGTTTGACTCTGGAGACTCTGACTCTGATGAGATGGATTGTGTTTCTCCTCAATCCATTGACCAAGACACTGCAACTGAAGAGGCCATCACTACTGTAAATGAAACTACTTTGCAGATCACTGATGATGAAAGCATGACCAGACCACTGCTGTACAGCCCTCTTCCAGTGATTACAGTGCTGTACGCTCACTCAACCAGAATGCTTCATCAACAAATGACAGTGGATATGCTGCATACCTGTGTATTATTCCTTCAGTCTCTGATGTGTCTTCAGATGATGAAGAATTAAACCGAGCGATATTGGCGAGCATTGAAAGTTGCAAGTAAGCATATTTTCTTAAAGGGTTAGTTCACCCAAAAATGAAAATTCTGTCATTAATTACTCACCCTTATGTCATTCCACACCTGTAAGACCTTCGTTCATCTTTGGAACACAAATTAAGAGATTTTTTTTGCCCAGAAAGCTACCAAAGACATATTTAAAACAGTTCATGTGACTACAGTGGTTCAAGGCCTATACACACTGGGACGAATATCGCATGCGTTTATCGCCAGCGTTTTTCGAGACATTTTTTGTGTTCATACCCAAGCGATTTTCACTGGCAATGCGCAGAGTGAACGTGCAACTCCCTGACAGTATATGGCGCTTGTGCTTAACGGTAGTGCAAATAAACATATTTATGATATTAATAAAGTTAAAGAAGATAAAAATGCAGATATAAAATGGCATATATATGACATATGAGAGATGGTAGTCAGAAACGGTAGTGCAAATAAGTCACAATGAAAGTAAGTGCAAGTGAACGGTATGCAAATAAACATATTTATTAAATAGACGTTCTCAACTATATTTTTTGAATGTAAAAGAAAAAAACAAACAGTAAAAATACAGAAATAATACACATCTATTGGTGTGGTCAAGAACTGGCAGAGCACCCATAGCGTGAATCTCAATCAGCTCCCTAGTTCAGTAGTCAGGGCACTGATCAGGGAGTCGGCCACATTCATTTACACGGTATACTGATACACGACCTAGGAAGCCAGGGAGCTGTTTGAGACGCAGGGATAGTTTGTAGGGGTCTTCCTCGTCTACTTAATTCCTCTTCGTCGTCTTGGTATCAATGTGCGTGCTTGAGCGCCACCAAGTCGTGTTTTACTGTAACTTCAGCATCTCCAGGCACGTGAACAAAAGCGCCACTCTCAGTGGTCTGCCAGTTTTTAACGCGGCGCGTCAAACCAAAAAAATGAACCCGAGGCGTTTTTTAAAAAAATTACGCTTTTACGCCTGGCGTTTTTTATGTCTGTGTGCACACTCACATTGGTGCCCTTTGTTTAGTCATGAGGCGTTAAACGTCGGTGTGTACAGGCCTTCAATGTTATGAAGCAACGAAGAAACAAAATAATGACTTTATTCCACAATATCTAGTGATGGGCGATTTCAAAACACTGCTTCATGAAGCTTCGAAGCTTCATGAATCTTTTGTTTCGAATCAGTGGTTCGGATCGTGTATAAAACTGCCAAAGTCACATGATTTTATTAAACAAGGCTTTGTTGCGTCATAAGTGTTTCAAAATTTCAATGGTTCACCACTGGGGGGGCGTGAGTTTGGCAGTTTGATACATGCTCCAAAACTGATACGAAACAAAAGATTCGTTAAGCTTCGAAGCGTCATGAAGCAGTGTTTTGAAATCGCCCATCACTAGATATTGTTGAATAAGTCGTTTGTTTTTTTTGGCACACAAAATGTATTCTCTTTGCTTCATAACATTAAGGTTGAACCACCGTAGTCACATGAACTGTTTTAAATATGTCTTTAGTAGCTTTCTGGGCATCTGAAAGTGTTAATTATCTCTCTGGCAATAGAGGCCTCACTGAGCCCTCGGATTTCATCAAAATATCTTAATTTGTGTTCTGAAGATGAACGAAGGTCTTACAGGTGTGGAACGACATGAGGGTGAGTAATTAATGACAGAATTATAATTTTTGGGTGAACTAACCCTATATAAATAGGAATTATAAATAAATATTATAATCAGACCCATTATAAACCCAAATACACTCAAATTAATTACATGAATTGATAAGTGTATTATGAGAGTAGTAATATAGATGTTTGGCGTCGTAATGATGACAGTAGCGCACAAAAGTAGCAGCTGTTCTGTGCTCAGGCACGGTTAGCGCTCACACTGCATGCGAACCGCGCTCGAGCCCAACCCAACCAAACCGCGCTCTGGTCCACCTCTTCCTAGTGTGAGTACACCCTTAGAAAACCATGCCTCAGGTAGACTGTATCAAGCCAGTCCAAGGCACTTTATTGAAGTTTAAAATTTTATATATAAATTAGAGGTCTGCAAGGTCTTCGGGTTAAGGTTTCATGAATAGCTTCGGGTTCGGGTCTGTAACTGAGAAAAAAACTATATAGGCTGTTATATAAGCCTTGTGTGCCGTCTTCTGTGTTGTGCTCGAAAGAGCGCGAGAATGGGAGTGCATTTATAATTCTCATTTATATATTAACTGTTTTGCGCGTGTGTTCCTGCTCTCGCGCACTCTTTCGGTCACAACACGGCACACGACATTCAAACCTATGAGTGCGATAAGGCAAACAATTACTGAGGGAAAACTTATTACAGTGCCAAATGATGCAGGGAAATCAGCACAACGAACAGGTGAGCCAGGGGATAGCACAATTATACACAAGCCACTAAAATTACTACACAATAATGTGTGTGTGAAGTGAACTGTACTAACAGACCAACAGGATCTGACGGAATGTGGGCTTTATAACCTAATTAATACATGTTATTAGTTAAGATAACACGCCTAATGTTAGCCATGACGGGGAAAAGCAGGTGATCGTTATCTGGCAGTTAGTAATTATTTTTATAATATATAATATTATGGGTATAAAATAATAATTAGCAGGACAAAACTAATGATAGCCTACTCTAATTATAGAGCACTGTCTACAGCAATCGATCTCCTTTAACGTTAATTGAACTTGATTTAAAATGGTACGACCATTTCTGACATTTTAGAGTTGTTTCTAGTGGCATATTATATTGAGTTTTGAATGAATGAATTTGCTGTTTCAAAAATATTGTTGGTCTAGAATAGGGGTGTCGCAATATACCGGTATTGATGATAATCGCGATATTCAAAGCATGAAATATCGATATCGTGTTCATTTAGGGTGAGACAATATACCGGTATTGGCGATAACCACAATATTTAAATTGAATAGGACGCTTATGATATCATGACGTAAATACTCCAGCGCCAGTACCTGGTTGACCTCTCAGGTGGCAGTATTGCACCTTAACGCTGACGCCTGTCAAACCAGAAGAAGACGCAGAGCACACAGCTATTCCAAGAAGAATGTCGTCCGAACGGGAGAGTGAGAGGCTCTGTCCACACCGAAAAAAGTAAAGTAAGCTCGACAGTATTGGAGTTTTTCGGCTCCTTAGACAGCCCAATCTGCAGGATTTGCCTAGCTACAGTCAGTGCGAAGGGTGGCAACACCACCAACCTTTTTACCCACCTCCGTGTCCATCACCCTGCGGATTACGCCATTTTACAGAGAGTAAGTTGCGATTATTTTACTAGTCATGGAATGGGAAATGTTATATTAACCTGTTAACAACGATTTTCTGTTAATATATTTAAATAAAGGGTGATTCTTTTAATAAGTAGCCTATAAGACAGCCCTAGTCTAGAAACAGAATAGCCTATTATTTTTTTTAGGTAGAATTTTAAATTGTGTATAATTTAAAATACATCAATGATGACGCAGTCGTCTGGGCGGAAGTTTGATACCGCGACGCCGCCTCCAGGCTCCACTGACGATTCCTTCTGCGCATACCCAGGCTCCAAACTGACATTTTTGCGTAACATGTCAACGCCCATTGTCGTACGTTTTACATTCAGTTCATTACAATGGAAGGAAGCGACGTTGCGTCGTCCATCTTTTTTTTCAGTCTATGGCTCAAACTCAATCAGGTGACAAAATGGAGAAAAAACCTTGGGAGAAACCAGGTTCAGTTGGGGGACCAGTCCTTCTCTGGCGAAGTAAATGATCTGAATCTGTGACTTGTTAGTTCTCTTGAAACTTTATTTAACTGACAAAAAGTACAAAGTAATTTTTTGAGTATTTTGTAGATATAAACAAATTCAAAACAAAACTGAGAACCGAGGATACTAATTTTTGCAGTTTTGCAATTGGAAATTTTCTGGAAATGGGATTTGTATATATTTGTGTATCATTACATGTAAATATTTACACTCTGAATGTTGTGCATAGGAAGAATAATTATCTTACATGTATTTATTAGGGCTCCGATTATTTTGGTCATACGATGAGTCATTGTACCACTGGTTCAGTATTTTTTTAATACTTTAAAATACTAAGATTAAGCCAGTCCTAATACTTGTTCCCCTTTCACTTGTAACAGCATGGATCGTACAGATGGACCACCTGCCAAAGATGTTCTGCAGGGTCTTGGCGTAAAGATTGATCACAACAAACAATGCAGGTTTAACATAAATAGAGGCTCAGTATTTGATGGAGCCATGCGTGGTTTCAAAAGGCTGTCTTACAACCCAAGTCACAGCATATCAGTTAAGTGTTCGGATGACATGGGACAAGATGAGGAAGCTGTTGACCTAGGAGGCCCAAGAAGGAATTTTTAAAATTACTCATGGAAGCCCTACTGCTATCGCCAATCTTTGAAGGACAAGAACATCAGCAAAACTTGGCTCTTGACAGCACAGGTAGGCTGTTTCCTTTACTTTTCAGAAAATAGAATTGTATACTATTTTCTATTGTATACTAATTAGTATACTATACTAATTGTATACAATTTTTTATTTGTTTATTTTCTAAAATTGTATCCTCATCTTAATTAAGAGTGAGAATGACAAGGTAACTGGCAATACAATATATAGAGTTTGCCGCTGTTGAGTTTTATGCATCTTATAATTACTCAATGGCTGTTTACATGCACCAATTTTCGTCAATCTGAATGAATTGAATCTGAAAGTAGTGGGATTCAAGCGTTTACATGGTCATTTTTTGCTGTTGGATTGGATTAGAAAAGGAATAAACCACCCCTTCCATTCCGATCAAAATTTCATTCGGATCGATTAAGGTGTTTACATGAACGTTTTTCAATCCGATTGAGCCGTCAATCCGATTACAAATGGATTATTTGGGTGCATGTAAACATAGCCAATGTTTCATGTACACACAAAATATTCAGATCCTATGTTAGATCTGCTAATTGGATGTTTTCTGGTGTTAGCCAGCCCTATATTTCAGGTTGGCCTAGACCAGTGGTTCCCAAACGGGGGTACGCGAGGTGACAGAGGGGGCACGTGAACAAAATGCCAAATTTTGCCGTTCATTTAATTCTTCCCCACCTTAAAATAACATTAAAACCCAGCATGTATTTTCTAACAGGCACAATGCCGTAACTACATAACATCCAATCAGAACATACCTTTTGTGAGTTCTTGTTTTTAATGTTGATAATATTTTACAAACAAGAATGCAAATCCAAATATCCACAAGATTGCAAATGTGACATTGATTTTATAGAACAGTTCAACAAACAAAAGGGTAATTTAAGTAATGTTCTTCACAGTATTGTCAGTATTTGCTATATTGTGCAATGAAAGCCACAGTTGGACTACAACACAGTGGTAATTTGTGAACAAATCTGCAGCTTTGAACGAATCGTTCATGAAAGTCAAAAATTAATTCAATGATTCATTCATAAATACAGCCACTTGCTTTGTTGAACAAATAACTCGATGACTCACGCATTAAGATAGTGACTTACTGCCATCTACTGGCAGTTTTAGTATTTAAAATAATAATTTTTCATGTTTTTATCATTGCATGTGTCTCTTGAATTTTTTTTTTTTTAATAAAACATTAATGATGTAAAGGTATTTATAAAGATAAAAAATGCACTGGAAAGTCAATTTAGGGGGCAAATATTGTCCCTTAATGGAAAAGGTGCAGTCTAAGCGGAAGAGAGGGGGGTACGCAGAAGGATGGTAAATGCCTTGGGGTACTCCACTCTAAAAAGTTTGGGAACCACTGGTCTAGACCCTAACACCATAGGTCTTAATGCGCTTGAACCTCAATAATTGCTGCTTGCAGATATATTTGTTCATTGTTTTAATTTAATGACTCTCTTCAATCTGATTGGCTACCACCTTTTTACCCTCTCCCTGTTGTAACTTAGCATATTCATGAACAAACATAAATTCTGTTGCCTCTAAATTTCTCTCTCAACAAAGTCTCTGTAATGGCTCTTCTTTGGAAATTAGGTTTGATCATACAAGTATGACCTTCATGATTGTGTTCCCATCAAGGACCTCTGATTATTTATTTATTTTATATTTACATTTACTTTGAGTTTCACAGAAGAAAGTTTTCAAATTAGTTCTCAAATTTTTCTGTAATTACATTGTTTCAAAGCTTTAAGGGAGGATAGATACTTCATTGCTGGTCTTGCCATTGCTGTGAGCCTAGTTCATGGAGGATCCTTTCCTGGTTTCCTGTCCCAAACACTGTTTTCCTGTCTGGTGAATGGCTTGGAATCTGCAAATCCTACCTTGGATGATATTGCAGATACAGAGTTGTACGAGAAAATCAAAACAGTAATTTTTATTTCTCCTTTACTTTCCATTAGTTGTTTTGTAAATGTTTAAAGGATTAGTTCACAACAAAATAAAAATTCTATCATAATATATCCAATCATTATTCCATCTCAGATTTGTCTCTCTTTCATTGTTCATCTGAACACAAAATATAGATTATAGAAGTTTTCTGAGGTAGAAAGGAATGGAGTGATATGCAGCCAACACTTTTATGGAGCTAGAAATATGAAAAAACGATTTGAATTTGAATTATCATTGTCATTTAACAAAATTGAATATTAAGTGCCATTTTATATAGTTTTGAATTTGAGTTTTTTATACTTGAATCATGGACATTTGATATTTAATAAAATTGAAAATTATTATGGCATGATTTTCTACATATGTGTCATTGTTTGTGTTAGATTTCAGAATGTTCCACTCTGCATGACCTGCTTGTGGCCACAGAACCACTGAGGGACTATCTAGCCAATGCAGGCTGCCTCAGGCCATTAAGACGAATAGAGGACTGAGATGTGCTTGTTAAAGACATTATAATGTTTCAAGTGATTCACAGGCTCCGGGGACCATTTCAGAGGTTAGTTTTTTGCATTGGTTTGCCTAAGAGAATGACACCAATATATTTCAATCTTAAAGTGTTAGTTCACCCAAAAAATGAAAATTCTGTCATTAAAGACCCCCTGTGGTGAAAATCAAGTTTTTAATGTTGTTTATATGTCTATGTAGTGTTTTTAATATGCTGTCAGACAAACCATGTGCAAATTCATAAGTCAGCACCATTGCTGAGTATTTTATGTTTGAAACTGCAGTAAACCAAAAACCCGCGGTTTGAAATCGTGGGTGTTTGTGACGTCACAGACTACCTTGTAACCAATCACAACAACGTGCCGGCAGGCTTTACCATATCATTAACTATGACTGCTCTGAAGCAGGAAAGTCTCAAGAGAAGCCAGGTTATCCCGGTATATTTTCTGTTGATATGAAAAATTGTGTCGATTTATCCCTATAGCGAGTCTATTACGATGTTTTGATGAACTATAAGCCTTTCTCCAGCGACGTTCTGAGTTGTTGAAAGCGTTTGTAAGGATACTGATTGTTAGAAGGCAGCTGTCTGACAGGAACGGTGTGTGTAACATTAGCAACACATTATTAGCTGTTTGATAACGTAGTCAAGCAAAAGGCTAATTATATTAATTCATATTAATTAATGACAGAACCGTCGCAAGGGCTGTGCCAAGTGTGAGAGCGCATAGGGGCTCGCGCCAAAGTAAAGTGACAGCTGACTTGAAGTAAAGCCAATAAAGTTCATGTTTTTGTCCTTCGAAATACTTTAATACTATAAAACATAGCTAAAACAATATTGCTCTGAGCGTGTGCATGTGACCGTGATTCAAACAACAAATTGCCTCGTCGTCACTGCAGCAACACTAGACTCTCCGAGCTGGCGTGAGTGAGTGGAGGCGGGGCTAATTTGCATATTTATTGATCCGTGTATATTAATTGAGGCAAGGGTGTAGAGTTACATTCAAGCTATTTTAAGGCATAAAGTATTTTTTTTCACTTTAATTTTTTTTTTAAATATGTCATTTTGGTGATCAAAGATGAGTTTTAAGGGATAAAATAATTGACTACAGGGGAACTTTAATTACTTGCCCTCATGTCATTCCACACCCTTAAGAACTTCGTTCATTTTCAGAAGACAAATTAAGATATTTTTGATGAAATCCGAGAGGTATCTGACTCGTACATAGACGGCAATATAACCAACACATCAAGGTTCAGAAAGGTACTAAAGACATCATTAAAACAGTCATGTGACTACAGTGGTTCAACCTTAATTTTATGAAGCAACGAGAATACTTTTTGTGCGCAAAAACAAAACAAAAATAACTACTTTATTCAACAATCTCTTCTCTTCTGTGGCATTCTCATAAGTTGTGTGCATCCAGCGCTTCCAGGTTCTACATCAGAATGGCGACTCATTTTTGGTTGGCTCCTGCGTCATCACACGCATGCGTCGTGCTGCTCACGTGATCAGCTTTGACCAATACTGAACCGGCATTCGGACGTAAACACGGAAGCCTTCACTGTGCTTACTGCGTCAGCTGCGTAAGGAGAATGACAGGGAAGAGAAGAGATTGTTGAATAAAGTTGTTTTTTTTTTTTTTTGCACACAAAAAGTATTGTCACTTCCACTTATGGTTGAACCACTGCAGTCACATCGATGGTTTTAACGATATCTTTAGTACCTTTTTGGACCTTGAAAGTATCTGTAAAATTAAATTCATCAACTGCTTTTCAAAATGTGGGTTATATTTTAAGAGCTGATGGGTATTGTTTGTTGTGTATTCTTGTTTAATTTAATTGTAGATTTAGAGATGGTCTGAGGACTTTAGGAGTACTAGACGCAATACAGAAACATCCAGGGACATTTCTACCTCTACTTTGCCATGCACCGGATCCCCTGACAGCAAGGACTGTGGAAGATCTCTTCAGCATTCGATTGTCTCCACAAGGCAGCAACAGAAGTGTGGCTGAGGAGATCGTGGTCCCATTTTGGAGGGATTATTTGGAAGATGTTGAAGGTAAGTGATCTTTACATACACACATCATGGAAAAGCATGTTCATCAAGAAATCAACCTTTTGGTATGTATTTTTTTTTAAATAATTCAACGGCTCTGAGTCAATTATTCTGCTTATACTATTGTTACCACACCTCAGAACATTCAGTTAATGTATTTCAAGTAGTGCTGTCAAAAGTCATGAGGTTAATTTTTTTATATTGTCATCGTTTTACATACTGAAAGATTATTAATAGCCTATTTTGTTCTGTCGTATCTATCATATCTTTTTGCCCCATTAAAAAGCTGCACAATACATTTAAAATAAACGTCTTTTAATCTTAGATTATTACAAATACATGTCTTTACTTTTACATTTTTTCATTTCATAAGAATACAAATTTTTTTCTTTTTATTAACAAAATTTATTAAATTTAGATTTTTTAAAATTACTGCTTTTTTTTTTTTTTTTTTTTTACCAAGAATTAGGCTAGCATACTTTTTGCTGATGAATTATATAATCACCTAGATTTTATTCATTTACTTATTTATTGGTTAGTTTATGATTTTTATATATAATTTTTTTTTTTTTTTTTTTTATTCATTTGTTGTTTTTCTCTATAATGAAGTAGTATGTTTCCATGAGAGTGTCCATTAGTTCCACAAATACAGATTTATAGATACAGGCCCCCACTAATTATTCTAGAAATTAATTCAACAAAGGTAACCTCTTTTGCTACATATTTTTAATGGTTTAAATGTATACTCTACATGTTAGACCACTTATGAACTATCATTTAGCCTCTTTTTAGACCCCAAACAACATTTGCTAAAATCAAAAAAAAAATGTTCTTTGTCCAAATGACATGAAACTTTGTACAGTTGTTACCACTTTCTAGATCTACAAATAAAAAAGAAAATTGGAGTAATATCTTGTTTTTATGTTAGTGTAGAAAAAAAAGTTACACTCAGGGTCTTTGGGGTCTCCAGAGAACCCAGGCAACAAATTGTAATTTTGTAACAAAATGAGGTGGGCCGTGCAGTATTGATTCGGAGAGGAGGGGGGCCTTAAAAAGGTTGGGAACCACTGCCTTAGCATTCGTCAACCAATCAGGGATTTTGAATGCCTGAATCTGTAGTATAAATGCAAATAATACACTTTCATGATGGCAAAGAATGCCACGTAAGTGTAACACTACCACTGTGTTGCTAAACGTGATGTGAATATATGTGCTGTTGTACAGTAAGTTGGGATGCAGGTGCCAGAATTAAACTGACAGAATGTGCACTGCAGCATGATACTATGATCTCTCTTTAAAGGCAGATTGTGGAGAAATTTTAATTCAAAATAATGCATGCAAGTAGAGGTGTGCAATATCTTGATTTTAAATTTCTTATTAACATTTATTTATTAATATTTTCAAAGACTTTGAGGGGAAAAAAACAAACAAACCAAAAAAACACAAGAGTAAGTGGGGAGGTCAGGGATGTGCTTGCTTTGCATATGATTTCTGTGTGTTCTGTCTCTTTTCTTCCAGAGGAAGGAGGTCCTGCCAAACTTGGGAAGATTTTGGCCTTTGCTACAGGTGCTGATGCTATTCCACCTATAGGTTTCTCCCCTCAACCCTCAGTTGAATTTCTGCATCAAGATGCACCATCCACTGCTAGACTTTTGCCCATGGCCAATACCTGTATAAACTGCATGAAACTGCCATTGCATGTCTCCTACCAAGCATTCAAAGAGAGCATGGAGTTTGCTTTGGGCAATACTCAAGGGTTTGGACGAGAATAGTTTTGAGGTTTTATTTACATTCTGAGGTGCTGTTCTTCTCAGCACAATTATTCAGAGCAGTTATGAATTAAAGACTTCTGTCAGTTTGAGGCTATTTTTTTTTGTTGACCTCTGTGATTTAATAAGGCTTTTCCATCTCTAGACCTGCCCCTCATTATTTTGGATGCAGGGAAACCTACACAATGTTAGGCAGGTGATTTTAATTTTGTGCCAGCTTGGTTTGTTGTTTCACTGCCTGTACAAATTGCAGTGTTTCAAGTGGTGTGTTAAGTACCTAAAAACCTTGGTATCAACAATCTTAGTTTTTTTAGTGTTGAATATGTTTGCAATGTGGAACATAGATGCATTTAATGCAAATTTGTTCTAAAAATGTTACAATTTCCAAATTCTACATCCAACATTACAGGTGACATAAAGTCTCTGTTTTATAAAGCAAGAGTTATAGGAACCCAAAAATGTTTGTTTACCAAAATAATTAACCTGTTAAATGTATGTCAGTGATTGCACTTTATTTTTATGAGGAACTTTCTAAGAACAGAATGTTTATGAACTGTAATTGAAAGTTTTGCATGTTGAGTGTAGCCCTGTTTTATGTATTTTCTATTCTAAACATCTCTTCAGAATTTAATTTTTGGAAATCAAATGTTCATCAAAAATAAACAGGAGAACATAAACATCTGCTTCATTAACAATTCATTATGCAAACTTAAATCTATGGTTATTCACCATTTTGGCCTACTAGGATTGTTGAAATCTAGTAAGTTGTACAAACAAGTTTATACCATGGTTACAGTCATCATGAAGAGGGTTCACTGTTTGAATTAAATTTGCAGTGGTGTCATTTACATGGAAATTGTTTTCTGGAATAACAATGTTGTTGTTAGTGTCTAACACAGGAAGAGGGCCATCATCTTCAACTCTAAAGTCTCCATCAATTTGGAAAACCACATCAACAGCAGAGTTAGGAAACCCTGCAGTACCGAGAACACCTGTCTGCCACAGTTGCAGGGGTGTCTGTCCTCTCTGAGTAGATAAGCCATGGTTGTTCCATTGAGCTCTAAACTCAGCAGCAGCTCTCTGAATCCTTGGCGAGTAAATGAGATACAAGCAAAACATATGAAACTCATTGGTGGAATCTAGAACACCATGGTTTTCCATGAATGTAAATAGATTAGTCAATAGTCAATTCTTTGATTGTGTACACTACGACCAGTGATGATACTACGTCTGTTAAGCCCCCTTCTCTCCAACGTGTATCGAGCAACTTCTGTGTTTTCCATACCATGATCGCAGCGAACTCTTGATGGTAAAACAAAATTAGCCACACCCTCACGAAAAAGTTCTAAGACACTTGATGCTCTGTTGTTGTTCAGACAGTGTAAGTAGACGATGGTTCGACAAAAACCATCCTCCATCTGACAAGCTTGTGGTTTCCGTCGATATGCCTGTTTAAAAAATTATAATTAGTCTGCAAGTTCAAGGTGAAGCCAAATCTTTATAGTATAAAGAAATAATTGGAATTTGATTGCAAATAACCTGATATTTCATGATATAGAATATGCATGTATCACAGTGATTTACAACATTTTGGTGTTGCTTAAAACAAAACAATGAGTACATTTACTTGTAAAGTTTTGAAGAAGGAAAGGAAGAAAGGAAAAAAAAAAAAAAAATAGAACCAGTCTAATGCCGGTTGTCTGATCTCCCAGCCTAGTCATATATTTTTTACCAACATTATTCAAAATATTGTGAATATTTGATGACCATGTGATATTTCAGTTTTTCTTTTTTAATAAATCTGCAAAAATGTCAACAATTCTGTGTTTTTCTGTCAATATGGGGTGCTGTGTGTACATTAATGAGGAAAAAAAATGAACTTAAATGATTTTAGCACTCTTTGTTATATTACAGCCATTTGCTAAAATCATTTAAGGGGGTCTGAATACTTTCCGTACCCACTGTACATTTGCAAAATATTTGCATGTTGTCCCATCACATACCTATGGAATCCAGTCCCAGGTTTTTCCTCCACACAGGCCCCACAAAAAAACGTGAGTTTACAAGATCTTTCATAAGAAGGGTCAGAAATTCCCTGGTGGGTTCACCACTGTCTACTGCCCCTTCACCTTGTCCACAAAAACCACATCTAGCTTGTATTTTGGGTTGAACTGCCTCCTTCTAATTGCCCTAAAAGCACATTCTAGGATGTCTCCCCTCACAACATTGATTCAATTCACTGTTGGTGGCAGTTCCTCAAAATTAACACCTGATTGCAGAGTGCCGAGTATCACCCTTGGGTCAGACTCAGACACCAAAGGACTTCCTGGTGGAGAACGTAGAGGAGACCATGTTGGAGAACTTGGAGTAGCCACCAAACATGTAGAAGCCCATGGTGGAGACTGTGGTGGGTACTATGGTAAAGACTCTGGGGAAGCCTGTGTTGGAGACATTTGAAGAGAACCTGATGGACATGGACTTTGAGCAGGAAAGCATTGTGATCTTGAGGATGTTGCTGATTCTCCACCATGCACCAGTTGAATTCAAATAACAGACAAGAAAAATGTTATAGTGTGATTTTCCAGCAACAACACATGTCTTGTCAAATCAAAGGGCTATCAGGATAGAAAGTTCTCCTGCGGTAACTCCCATCTGAATACCAGAACTGAAATGTTGTGCCATCTGTTATAGTTTCGGCTTTATCAATTCTCTGATTCACAATCTGTGTTAAGATGAATTACGTTAAACTTTTCAATTGAATAGTGAGCATAATTTCAGAGTATTATCACTGAGTTTATTCTTTGTGGTATACCTCAGTAAGATTACTGAGTACTGAGAAGGCTGACATTAAATCAACAATTCATTTACAAGAATTCTGACAAGAATTTAATTACAAATTAAGAAGAACTGCTTCTTTGGCCATAGATTATTTTCTCTGTTTACTTTCTGGTCATGAACCTCTTGAACAATTTAAAAAATAAATAAATTCATTTCACAAAAATCTTATGTTTACCATAAGCTTTGTTGTTCCTTTTGACTGATTTGCAGTCCGAAACAATCACATTCAGATCCTTTTTTATTTCATCTTAATGTTGTAATACGCTTGTTAAAGAAACAGCAGCTATCAAATTTTGTTTATTATTCCCTTACAACTCTAATGGTTATTTTCTTATTAAAATAAGTAGTTGTCAACTGAATTTTAACACACTGAAAATTAAATGTAAAATTAAATTTGACCACACTTCATACAATTTGCAAATAGTTCTACAGTAAAACACCCTTATTCATTGTATAAATGGCTGCAGTGTAAAGAAAGTTAGGGCTGTAAAAGTACACGCCTCCTCTCTGCCTCTTCTTGGATTGTTGCAGCATTGTGTGTCTCTCTCTGTATCTGTATCTGTAGACACAGCAAATATATCTTGAATACTTCATTTTTTCCCCCCATTTTTATTTTTAAATAAGACTTAATTATTTCTGAGATCATTACTCTTTGTCGATCAATTTCTGCTCAAGTATGAGGTTTCTTCTTTGAAGAAGACTCTCCTAAAATGTACAGCAATCAATAGCAGTCTTTTGGGATATCACACGGAATACAGAGATAATTTGTTCATAACAAACATGCAAAACTATTAAAATAAAGTATTTAAAAGTGAATTATAATCCCCAATACTTAATCCTTGTAGTAACATTTCTAACACCATACTTGTGCAGTGTTAATGAAAAAAAGTTAACTATAAAGCTGAATGGAGGTCTTGTTCTTAGGCAAAGCATAGCATCTTTAGTTTAAACATTAAACAATCCTAGTATGTTTACACTGAGTAGAAGATCAGAGGTGTTCTACAAATATATTATGTGTAACATTTTTTCACATCAAACAATCCCATCATTTCAATTGTCTGATCAGTTAGTATGTGATCTGAATTGATTAGAAGTGGCTCATAAATCAATACCATTTGTGGTGGATCAGTTTCCATGATTGCAGTACACTCTTGGACTGTATTGTCTATTGTTTCCTGTGTAACATGTCAACATAAGACATACCAATTAAGTGTAACCTCAAACCACATAATCCACAGTAAAAAACAAAACATTATTGCACTACCATTGATTATTTTCCCCACCTATATTAAACTGTACAGTCATGTAAGCTAAATGTCACTACAGGTGACAATAACAGTTTATTAGAAGTGGCCCATAAATCAATACCATTTGTCCAGGATCAGTTTCCATGACTTCACTGCACTCTCCTGTATTGTCCATTGTTTCCTGTGTGACAAAAAGAGATTTAAATGTAATACAGCCAATTCATCGATAGGGTCTTGTAGTATGTTATGAATAATTAAGGACAAAGCATTCAAATTACGGGAAAAATGGAACTGGCGTTGTGTCAGTTAAGCTTTTTCCCTAAATTGAATAAGGAAGACGTAGGACGTTTTGAACTGCGAGAGTTTTACACTTTCTTCGTACAGAAAATACGGAAGGCGGTCTGGCGGAAGCTGGATATTTTACTTCATAACTTGTTATATATGGATATTTTTTTTACACAAATGCATCACTTTGCTTCAGAAGGACTTTATTAACCCTCCAGAGCCATGTGGAGTACATGTTTATGATGGATGGATGTGGATGGATGCACTTTCTTCAGGTCATACTAGTGACCCCTATCACTGCCATTATAAAGCTTGGAAGCGTCAGGATATTTATGAATATAACTCTGATTTTGTTAATCAGAAAGAAGAAAGTCATATACACCTACACTCTCAAAAAACATTTTTTGTGTTATGGCTATTTTAACACATTTTGTGTAATTTTAAGTTGATCATGTGTAAAAAGAGAGAGAGAAACAACACTGTGTCCAACACAACGTGTTAACTATCAACAAGTGTTGTCCCTACACTCACACACTGATGTGTAAGAATTTAAAACATTTTGAGTCAGTTGCATTCATTTTAACTGGTCAAAAATAGCACATCTATGACACAAATTGTGATTTATGACACAATGGTGTGTTAAACATTTTATGCCTGTGTTAAGAAGAATAACACCCTGGTTGGGTTTAAAGTAACACAAAATATGTTGTCCTTAACTAGACACACAGGTGTGTTGTTTTTAACACATCTGTTTTAAGAGTGTAGGATGGCTTGAGGGTGAGTAAAGCTTGGGCTAATTTTCATTTGAAATTGAACTAATCCTTTAAGATTAATACAGTATGCCTTTTCAGAATTAATCTCAAATTCTTTAACTTCAAATAATAGGCTGTGGCAGATTAATTTGTAAAACAGTAACGACAAGTATAAATAACACATGATATATTACACAAAAACTGCAGTTTTTTGTACACGAAAAAATGCAATATTGCAGTATAGCTGCAATACAACTGCAGTTGTACTGTAATTATACTTCATTATACTGCAAATCTCAAGGTCACCCTTAACAGTAACATTGTTTGTAAAATAAACAACACTTTATTAGCTGTTTTATAAGATAGTCAATCCAACATTGTGTGTAATCGTAAAATACTACAATGTATCTGACTTTGTAGAGTGATACAGAAATCACATTATGATGCTGATACATGGACTTGTAGAGAAGCCTGTATAATTTACTCTTGCTCTTCTTACTTTGAATCAATTTCAGGTTCAAACATACATGGATTAATGAAACCAATATTTCCACTTGCCATTATGTTGCATTTACTCCATAAACTATATGGATCAGGTACTCCAAGCTGCTGTGAATGAATGTGGGTGGGGACAAATCTGCATATATTCATACACCTGTGTATACTCAATGAAGCAATTTAAGCATTCAGCTTCACGAAGCTTCGGAGCATAATGAATCAGTGTGTCGAATCAGCGGTTCGGAGTGCCAAAGTCACGTGATTTCAACAGTTTGGTGGTTTGACACGTGATCCGAATCATGATTCGACACGCTGATTCATAACGCTCCGAAGCTTCCTGAAGCAGTGTTTTGAAATCGGCCATCACTAAATAAGTCGTTATTTTGTTTTTTTGGCGCACCAAAAATATTCTCGTTGCTTTATAATATTAATATTGAACCACTGTACTCACATGAACTGATTTAAATATGTTTTTAGTACATTAATGGATCTTGAGAGAGGAAATGTCATTGCTCCCTATGCAGGCCTCACTGAGCCATCGGATTTCAACAAAAATATCTTAATTTGTGTTCCGAAGATGAACGAAGGTCTTACGGGTGTAGAACGACATGAGGGTGAGTAATTAATGACAGAATTTTCATTTTTGGGTGAACTAACCCTTCAAGCTATAAACATGTAGGCTATTTTAGGCTATTTCCACAACAAATCATTTAAATTGAATGGTATTCAGTACAAAACAAGACTGAAAAATAGCCTAAGTATAAAATAAACATAAGCATAAATTATAGTGGCATTCATTACAAACAATATTTTATAATCATTCTAAATAACCAGCTACTATTCATGAATATTCATTAAGAATATCAACAAACTTGGCAATTGGCAATATATGTGTAAAATATTTTTTTTCCTATTCATGTAATGTTTTAAACACTTTTTTTTTAACTCTGCATTCTTGCAGTAAAATTAACTTGAATGAATATTATAACAAATTTCAGCAATTTTATTGCACTGAAGTGTGAGACTACCCTCTAATGTTGTGTTGTTATTCCAACAAACATTTACGCGCAGGTGAAATATGCTGTTTTACGTGGATACATGGGACACGAGTAAAGAACAAAGCATTGTTAACATAATAAATAATAGATTATGGTCCAAGTGCTGAGTTTGCACTGAATGTTTAATGTATGTAATTATTTTGCAAGTTATTTTTTTTTTTCGATGAATTTGTGCAAGCTGATTTACAATATTTACAAAATAAAGTAAAGTAAAATAGAAACATTTGGATTTGTGCCGAATGAGAGAGGAGCCCAAGTTTCAGTTTCAATTTCAGTTTCGCTTTAAATAAATTAGTTTAGGCTTTAAAATGTTAGTAGCTAATGAAAGCCACTATAATTTGTTTATTTTATTCTTATATTTTTCATTCTTGTTTTGTATTGAATACCATTAAATTTAAAGGATTTGTTGTGGAAATGACCTAAAATACATGTTTATAGCTTAATGTAGCATATAAATATTTCGTTTTTACCGGTATTTTAGCTAAATTATTTTTGAATGTATAATAAAATGCGACTGATACACAGAGATTTATCTGGGGGGGGTTTTGTCTCTCAAAAATTTAAGTCTGATCTGGTGCATGTGATATAATCAGGTGCAACATATTTTACAGAAAATAAGGAATGCTAAATGATAAAATTGTGCTTTATTATTGTATGCTGGGATCCTTGCTAAAATTTCTACCTTATAAGTTTTAGAAAGTTTGGTTTAAATGAAGAATCTGTGATGAACTATAGGCTACACCAAATCACAACAATCTTGTGCGATTGATACAGGCATCGAAAGGTATTTTAATCTATAATTGCTTCTGCTCTTCGAGCGTGGAAGTGTGATAAAGGCACTGATCTAGGCTATATAAATTCTCTATTATAGATTAGATAAAGGTATACGTACACGTCATGTACTAAATATGTCGTTTTAACAGCATAACATCTCGGTTTTTACAAGAAAAGATGATGTTTTAACATCATATCTCATTATTACGACATAATAGAATGGGAAAAAATTATTATGTATGAGGCAGCAATGCGCCACCGTAGTATCGCTACTAAATGACTCACTACTCTCTCTTTTCCACTGCTCTGTGTGCAGGTACAGGTGCTGGTCATATAATTAGAATATTATCAAAAAGTTGATTTATTTCACTTATTCCATTCAAAAAGTGAAACTTGTATATTATATTCATTCATTACACACAGACTGATATATTTAAAATGTTTATTTCTTTTATTTTGATGATTATAACTGACAACTAAGGAAAATCCCAAATTCAGTATCTCAGAAAATTAGAATATTACTTAAGACCAATACAAAGAAAGGATTTTTAGAAATCTTGGCCAACTGAAAAGTATGAACATGAAAAGTATGAGCATGTACAGCACTCAATACTTAGTTGGGGCTCCTTTTGCCTGAATTACTGCAGCAATGCGGCGTGGCATGGAGTCGATCAGTCTGTGGCACTGCTCAGGTGTTATAAGAGCCCAGGTTGCTCTGATAGTGGCCTTCAGCTCTTCTGCATTGTTGGGTCTGGCATATCGCATCTTCCTCTTCACAATACCCCATAGATTTTCTATGGGGTTAAGGTCAGGCGAGTTTGCTGGCCAATTAAGGACAGGGATACCATGGTCCTTAAACCAGGTACTGGTAGCTTTGGCACTGTGTGCAGGTGCCAAATCCTGTTGGAAAATGAAATCTGCATCTCCATAATGTTGGTCAGCAGCAGGAAGCATGAAGTGCTCTAAAACTTCCTGGTATACGGCTGCGTTGACCTTGGACCTCAGAAAACACAGTGGACCAACACCAGCAGATGACATGGCACCCCAAACCATCACTGACTGTGGAAACTTTACACTGGACCTCAAGCAACGTGGATTGTGTGCCTCTCCTCTCTTCCTCCAGACTCTGGGACCCTGATTTCCAAAGGAAATGCAAAATTTACTTTCATCAGAGAACATAACTTTGGACCACTCAGCAGCAGTCCAGTCCTTTTTGTCTTTAGCCCAGGCGAGACGCTTCTGACGCTGTCTGTTGTTCAAGAGTGGCTTGACACAAGGAATGCGACAGCTGAAACCCATGTCTTGCATACGTCTGTGCGTAGTGGTTCTTGAAGCACTGACTCCAGCTGCAGTCCACTCTTTGTGAATCTCCCGCACATTTTTGAAAGGGTTTTGTTTCACAATCCTCTCCAGGGTGCGGTTATCCCTATTGCTTGTACACTTTTTTCTACCACATCTTTTCCTTCCCTTCGCCTCTCTATTAATGTGCTTGGACACAGAGCTCTGTGAACAGCCAGCCTCTTTTGCAATGACCTTTTGTGTCTTGCCCTCCTTGTGCAAGGTGTCAATGGTCGTCTTTTGGACAACTGTCAAGTCAGCAGTCTTCCCCATGATTGTGTAGCCTACAGAACTAGACTGAGAGACCATTTAAAGGCCTTTGCAGGTGTTTTGAGTTAATTAGCTGATTAGAGTGTGGCACCAGGTGTCTTCAATATTCAACCTTTTCACAATATTCTAATTTTCTGAGATACTGAATTTGGGATTTTCCTTAGTTGTCAGTTATAATCATCAAAATTAAAAGAAATAAACATTTGAAATATATCAGTCTGTGTGTAATGAATGAATATAATATACAAGTTTCACTTTTTGAATGGAATTAGTGAAATAAATCAACTTTTTAATGATATTCTAATTATATGACCAGCACCTGTATATAAACGGAAACCATGAAAAGACAATATAGTTTCAGCAATATTTTCAGAATTTGTCACCAAACGGAAAACCAGAGAATGTTAGTCTGAACACGTAAGCTAACATGTATTATCAAACCAGTAGTCTGTAGGTTACAACAATATTATGTCCACACAGACACATTTTATGGGATCAGCTCAGCTGTTACAACGCAAGGTACAAACGAAGAGCACAAGCTGAACTTATAGACGATAGCTGAAGGTGTTCTGCTGTTACACTAAGTATCTGTCACTGTTACAGACGACTGCACAAATCGTGCATACTAATGAAAACATTATAAACTGTTACCTAGAAGTAAACAACTGTTGTTTAGGCATAAGTCAGACGCTGAGAATATAGTTACCTTTGTGTAATAATCCACTAATGTCGTGAGATACAATGTGAACTAAAATTCTCAGTTGCACGTGCAATCGCGCATGTCTGCAAAACTCATTAATATTTATATATGGTCCGCCTTCGGAAACCGAAAATCTCACAACACCGGCGGCAGCACGGGGCACCCGCGCGGAGTGTGCGCCCGGAGAAGAACTCTCACTCAAAAGTATACAAGAAGAAGGGATGAGGTGACGACGTCTGTAGCGGAGCAGGACAAGTTCTAAATCAACACTAAATTATGGTAAGAAAAATGGTCTAAGCCACCGGAGGCCGATTTAGGTAGCCTAAATAAATAAAAAGAGGGGAAACATGCAATAGATAAAGGCATGTATGCAGCTATTTCTCATATCGTAATAATAGTAGGCAAATAATAAAATATAGGGCCTATCACTTACGTTATGCTATGTTGCTTGCAAATATGCTACACATTGGGCAACAATATTCGTTTAGTGCGATACCACATTGAGTTCTTTTTTCACAACTTACCTTGATAAACTCTTTTTGAAAATCCTCATTAATGTACACACATGCTTCTACCAGTGGCGAGCGGTGACTTTTTAAACCGGGTATGCTGGGTGGTGCGTCATGTAAAAAGAAATTGACCAATGTAGTTTGAATGGGTTTATAGGTAATAAGCGAGACGCTCACGTTATCAGTGTTAGTTTACTCATTTGCTTGCTCGTGACAAATAGCAACACAGCGAAAAGTATTTCTAATATGTTGGACCTCTTATTGAGAGTAGCACATATTTACCTGTTGACACGTGCCTTCACAAGCACCTGTAAGAGCTTTTGTGATGTTTGAGTCGATGGAGGCGCGACAGGCGAAAGTGTGTTTGCAAAATATGCTGTATTTTTGTAATCCGTTAGGTGACGCTAGTGTCATAGAGACAGAGCGACACGCGTCATAATCTGAAAACCACGCCCACCGGGGGGAAAACAATCCAATCGTCTCCATTGACTTTATATCGCGTGAGGCTGCCTCCTTGTCATTTTTTATAAGCTGTCAACCCCAAAAAACTAATGTTTGAGGACACAAAAGTGGATACAGGCAGTGAGACAGAGCGCAACGGGTCATATTACTATAAGAAATACATTGGAGGGGAACGTATTCGGCGACAGGTGAAATAATTCTTTGACATGGTTAAAAATAATGGATGTTTTTTTTTCTTTTCTTTGTTTAGCATAACCTGTCGCCGGTTACGTTCCCCTCCAGTGTATTTCTTATAGTAATATGACCCGTTGCGCTCTGTCTCACTGCCTGTATCCACTTTTGTGTCCTTAAACATTCGTTTTTTGGGGTCGACAGCTTATAAAAACTTATTTCTGTTTTTTTTAGCTTGTTAGCTGTACACCTTGTCACACAGCAGCTTTTAGACATTGTTCTGTTTTTTGTAATAAGTCAGAAATGACAAGGAGGCAGCCTCACGCAATACAAAGTCAATGGAGACGATTGGATCGTTTTCCCCCCGGTGGGCGTGGTTTTCAGATTATACTAAATGCGCTCTGTCGCTATACTTCACATTTAAATGTATCAGTTTAGGACACAGATCTAAATCAGACACGGCAAATAAAAAACACCATGGCCTCAATTTAAATG
Organism: Mylopharyngodon piceus; assembly: GCA_039654765.1. Taxonomy (NCBI): domain Eukaryota; kingdom Metazoa; phylum Chordata; class Actinopteri; order Cypriniformes; family Xenocyprididae; genus Mylopharyngodon; species Mylopharyngodon piceus. The sequence goes on along the minus strand of JBCHWC010000161.1, from coordinate 41,106 downwards.
TATGCCAGAAGTATTTTTTAAACTAATAATTAAAAATAAGTTTAACATAATTAGTATTAGCAGCCTATTATAAATAAAAAATAAAATGTAATTATAATAAATATAAATAGGCTATAATAAATAAAAACATCAGTATTCTATAAAAAGTAAGTTGAAATTATGCAAACTGATGACTTTAACAAACACAAAGACTATATCGATTAACATCCTCTGATAGAGCTAGTTACAGTAGGACTGTCTTAAACAATTTATAAGTTTTCATAAAAAAATCCCTATGGAGAAAATGAAATATGAAAATAGTCCCCCCCCCCACCCCACGACATGGCTCTGGTCTCCGTGAATACAGTAAGAAACAATGGTAACTTTAACCACATTTAACAGTACATTAGCAACATGCTAACAAAACATTTAGAAAGACAGTTTACAATGGGTGCAATGATATTACGCAGTGCCTGTGACCCCTGCTTGCACAGGGAGCGTGCCTTGCAACCATGGAGATGTTTGTGAAAGACGCTGCGTAATATCATTGCGCCTGCTGCACCCATGGTACGGCAGCACAGTTCCTTCATTATTATGCCGGAATGAGAGTATAGTTCCTAGCCATATCGGCCTAGAAAATCGCAACTTTTCATTTTCCGTCGGCCTTAGTACACGATGTGACTACAGAAGAGTCAAGTTTTAAATAGGAAAAATATCGAAACTCTTTGGTCTTTTTTGAGCGAGATGCTAACGGTCTAATCAGATTCAATGAACTATGCTAAGCTATGCTAAAAGTGGTACCGCCAGACCCGGAGATCGGCTGAATGGATTCGAAAACAGTAAAACTCAACTGTTTAACTCTAGGGGAGTTGGAAAATGAGCCTATTTTCAAAAAAAGTGGAGTGTTCCTTTAATTGCTGAGTCGATGAATGGCTTGGGTACACAGAGCATTCGCAGCTTATATGGACCGCATGCCACTGGCTTCTACTACTCACTTTTATGATGACCTAACAATAAAGACAATTATGAAAGAAGAAATATGGGACAAAACTCCAATGTTTTAATTTCGATTAATTACAGAAAAAAATTTGATTAATTTGTTAACTTTTTTAACAGCACTTTATATAAGGTCATTCATTTGCATTACATTGTATTCAGCTACAGAGCTCGGATACTTTCATAAAAAACTTCATTTCTGTTCTGTTGAAAAAAGAGACATCTTGGATGGCCTGAAGGTGAGTAAATTGTCAGGAAATTGTAATTTTTGAGTGATCTAATACTTTATACAGCATGTGACTAGCCCTCCAACTGGAATCTTACTACAGCTTTGTGATATCTAGATGGCATCACAAGCAGAAATAACAGACACACAAAAATGGATTGAAACTTAAGCAAAAAAACAAACAAAAAACAAGTGGAACTGTTTAAGTTACTCCTGCCCTATATAACTTGTGCTCTAAAAAAGTAACTGCTGTTGTGAACATATTCATGCATGTAACACTGATTTAGTTTAATAAAGTGACAATGACATTATCTGTCCTGTTCTGTCTTTGGTGCTGCTCACAACAATGTACTTTGTTTGATCTGATCTGATACTTCACAAGGGAATAGAGCTCCATTGTTAATAAAGGCAATAAATAAATAAATACATTTTACAGCCAGTAAATAATGGACAACTAACCAACATCTGTGAACAATATATCTAGCATAAGGGAAGTCAACAGCCACGATAAAGTCTTTGGTGGATTTTGAGTGCATTGCTGGCATCATATTTAAAATTTGTGGTTCCACTTTTTATTAGGTGTCTTTATTAACTACTATTGTACTAACATTAAATTGAAATTAATAATTTGATACAATGACATTTAGGTGTACATGCATGTTTTTATATTTTACTTATATTTTAAAAATACCTGCATGGAATTACATCTGTAATTAATGTCTGTAATTACATTTATAATTACACCGTTGACCCATTCCTAACAACTTAACCCACCCTTACACCTTCCCATACCAACAAACCTGTCCCTAACCTTACCCATATCCAACTCAATAGCAGCAAAAATATTTTGCAGTAAAATATGAACACAATAAGTATACTGTACTTAATGTTTTATGTAAGTACATAGTTATTAAGGACGCCTGATATACAGTGTGACCAAATATGTTTATATTTACAAAATACAATTAATTTGGTCAGTGAAAACATATTCTTTGTACTTTTGTCAATTAAAGGTTTAATGGAAAAAAATAAATGACGGATTATTTTTAATCGTATTTTACAAAATATCCAAACTTTTCTGGAAATGGGCTTTGTAGGCTTAAGTGTTATGAACTTCTAAGGTCTTCAGCTGTGAAGCTAGTGTCCTGTACACCTGACATTTACAGCAACATAAGAGAATCAATCTTCTGGATGTTTTAACAATGGGAAAGAGATTGATTTAAATCAGTAATGATCTCTCCCATTTTTACAACAACGTGTCTGGAACTAAAACTTGAAGTTTTCCAGTTAAACTGGTTTGAAAAAGAAAAATAAGAGTGATATTTTCATTCCCCACCCGAAAGGATAACATGGACAACATGCATTTAAAAAAATACTTTCAGTTCAGAGAACAATAATGAAATCTCAGCAATGTTAATTAATACTCCACCCTCGACACACCCTGAAGCTTTTACGGTAACAGATATTTAATGAATGTGCAATAAACAAATCATCCCTTCAAACCATTCTTTCATTAAGACTCTTTGTTCCACTAACAACTGGGAGCTCAGTGTGGCCAGGCGTCATATCAGACTATAATAACATTTTACAACAAAGTGCTTCTGTTAAGAATGAAAGCTAAATATTCACAGCCATTATTGGAGGGCATGGAGTAAAAGATGACAGAAAGAACTAAAAACCAGCTTGATAAAACCATAGTTTTTAAAATTCAGTTTCCTTTTACTGCAGTAAAAGTATAATGCATCTAAGCCATTCTACATTTTTGGTTGAGTGTTGAATGTGTGCATTCTTGGCAACAGAAGTGAGTCATTATTTTATAGAATGTACAGCAGAAAAAGAGAAGAAGAAGAAAGTAACAGAATTGCTCAGGGCAGCTACTGGTCAAATGTGTCCCCTATGCAGAACTTCAGTGTGCCCCTCTGTTGAAATCTCTTTCTGGGGGTGGGTGTGTGGTGTTGATGTTGCCCCCATAGAGGATGGGATGGTGTCCCCTTGGTATAGTGCCCTACGCAGACCACATATTTTGTAAATATGGAACAGTGGTAGTACAATCGTTGTAGTATGAAGCTTTTACTGAAATGAAAACATGAAATTGCTGCCACTGATCAACAACAAATCCAACATACATGGCCTTTGGTTATTATGGAAGCTTTTGTTCTGCCACAGAATAAAAAAAGCATAAAAGGTAATTGTGACTTTTTATCAAAAATATTTATATCAGAAATAACCTTTCATAGGTTTCACATGTGTAAGGGGGAAATCATAGAGATGCACAATAAAGCACACATTCTTCGTCCTCTCCTCTACCTCTTCTTCTCCCTTATCCTGATCCAACTACTCCTCTCCTCCTCCATCTATTTCTCTCCCTTACCCAGATATTTTCTCTCTGCTCCTCTGTGTTGTTCTTCATACACACTGAACAAATCCGATTCAAAGAGTCCTATTTTACTGTGTGTCCATGTAATGAAAGAACTTCAACACCTGACTGTGCCTCCAACTGAGACTGGAATGTGCTATTTCTCAATATTTCAGTGATCTGCTAATTAAAAATACTTATCAATTGTTTCAGTATTTGTTTTATATTTTTTTCCAGTACTGCTGTTGTTGCAAAAGTTTTTATCCTATATTTAAAGATTGGAACATTAGGTCCTCATTTCTGACTTGCTGTGTTTAAGCATTTGCAAATAACATGAGAAAGATCCATGATTTTGGTATGGGGTAAGCTTATATGAAAAGAAAATGTAAGCATTTTAAAAACGTGTTAATTGACTGCATTTTGTGTGAAAATCACATGAATTGTGTTAATGGTATGGTCACAACAGACGGATGTTCTGCTAAATGTGTTTAGAGTTTTGAAAATGTGACTACAGATTGGACAAAAGTATGATAGCAATTGAAAAAAACTGTAATACAAAATTTACTGCAAAATGACATCAATGAATATTGTACATGAAAATATGAACTCGACAGACTTGTGTGTTCACATATGGATTTTTAAGGTTGTTTGTTTATCTGCAAGACATATATTGTCAACTCTCCCTTTTTACAGAAACCATGATCAAGCTCACAACAGCTTAAAAGTCAGAAATTAAGTCAGAAACATAAATATAAATATAATCTGCATACAATAACATCTCAGGTTATGCATGTAACTTAGTTCCCTGATAAGGCATGACCTTATATATAAATAAGGTCATTCATTTGCATTACACTGTATTGAGCTACAGAGCTCGGATACTTTCCTAAAAAACTTCATTTCTGTTCTGTTGAAAAAAGAGACATCTTGGATGGCCTGAAGGTGAGTAAATTGTCAGGAAATTATAATTTTTGAGTGATCTAATCCTCTATAAAGCATGTGACTAGCCCTCAAACAGAAATCTTACTACAGCATATTTTACAGTATTAAAACTATCAAGGGGAACCCATTGTAATCTACCCCAGCTGGATTGTAGCGCTCTAGCCTCCACTAAATGTGTGGTTTAAGCCGTAATGGCATGAAAAAAGAACTTATTTGTATAGTCAAATTAAGATTACATTTTGAAGTCAAATCCAAGAATTTGTTTGCACATTTTAATAACTTAATCATAACAAAGTTTAACCTAAAAGAGGGTATTTTATTCATTACCTGAAACGAAACTTAAGCAAAAATAGTAATAGCAAAATAGCAAAAAAAACTTACAAAATAGCTAAAAGAAAAATACTATTGCTGTTACTAATAATAGTAAATAATAGTTCATAGGATCAGTACTGTTATTGCTGAAGGACTCATATTTAATCAATATTTTTAGACCGTAATGATATGTGTCATTCAGGGTAACAAAATATTGTCATACATATTCCATACAGTGTGACCAAATATGTTTATATTTACAAAATACAATTAATTTGGGCAGTGAAAACATTGTAACATATTCTTTGTACTTTTGTCAAGTGAAGGTTTAAGAGAAATAATAAATGACGGATTATTTTTTAACGTATTTTACAAAATATCCAAACTTTTCTGGAAATGGGCTTTGTAGGCTTAAGTGTTATGAACTTCTAAGGTCTTCAGCTGTGAAGCTAGTGTCCTGTACACCTGACATTTACAGCAACATAAGAGAATCAATCTTCTGGATGTTTTAACAATGGGAAAGAGATTGATTTAAATCAGTAATGATCTCTCCCATTTTTACAACAACGTGTCTGGAACTAAAACTTGAAGTTTTCCAGTTAAACTGGTTTGAAAAAGAAAAATAAGAGTGATATTTTCATTCCCCACCCGAAAGGATAACATGGACAACATGCATTTAAAAAAATACTTTCAGTTCAGAGAACAATAATGAAATCTCAGCAATTAATACTCCACCCTCGACACACCCTGAAGCTTTTACGGTAACAGATATTTAATGAATGTGCAATAAACAATTCATCCCTTCAAACCATTCTTTCATTAAGACTCTTTGTTCCACTAACAACTGGGAGCTCAATGTGGCCAGGCGTCATATCAGACTATAATAACATTTTACAACAAAGTGCTTCTGTTAAGAATGAAAGCTAAATATTCACAGCCATTATTGGAGGGCATGGAGTAAAAGATGACAGAAAGAACTAAAAACCAGCTTGATAAAACTTAAAACTTAACTTAACAAAATGACATTGTGCATGAAAATATGAACTCGACAGACTGAAATTAATTCAGGGAGGGGTTCTAGCAGACCAATCACAGCGCTTGTGGTCTGCGTAGAATTTACACGTTACATTTTTGGAGAGGTGCACATCAGACGTATCTACGGCATAGTTTAAACACAGAAGTATAAAGGGAACGAGACACTGCATTATGGTGTAGCTCTATAGGAGTGCTTTCAGTGTGAGTTGTGTCTGAAATTAGGACTGTTGATTTAAAACGTTAATTTGGTGCAATTAATTATGGAAAAAAAAAATTGTTGTAGGAAGTGTAGGAAGTCGGAGCCAAGATGGCGTCTTGTTGATCTGTAATTTGCACCTGCTCAAATTAAGGAGTTTGTTAAGCAGGTCATTACCCTGCCCCTTTGGTGAATGGTTTGTATTTACTCTATTGATTACAGCTGTTAGCAGGAGGTGGATTCTAACTCTTACTATTTAATAGGGATGCACCGATACCATTTTTTAAGGACCAAGTACGAGTACCGATACTTTTTTCTAGTACTCGGCGATACCTATACATTTATTAATTTCCCTCTCTTTTTTTTTTTCTTTTTTTTTTTTTTGATGTTGCAGTTTTCCAAGCACAACACAGTGAGACTAATGAATGTAGGACAGCTTCTTTATTATTACTCTAATGAAAAAAGTAATAATATTTATGTGCTTGTCACAAACTTAAAGAACAAAAATTTCACAGTGTCCAATAACCTTCAAAGGGAATAATTAACAATATATATAATTGTTGTTATTTACAAACAAATTACAAACAATACAACATAGTATACTATATACAGGGCCGGTTCTAGACATTTGGAGGCCCCTGACTCTTCTCCCCTCTTTAATATTTTTATATTGTAATAATTTTACTGTTACTCTCCAAATTAATGTAGAAACAACTTGTAGAAACAACTTAAAGCAACAACTTAAAAAATAAAAAATCTGTGGCCTGGCCCTAAATAAATGTATCCATATATACCTGTTAGACAGGTAGGAAATATATAGTAATTGAATAAATTTATCAAACACTTTATGCAGTCTTCACAGCATAAAATATAAATTAAACATAAGCCTTATTAAAGCAATTGTCTCTATTGCTTTGATCTTTGATGAACATTAATGACAGACATCACAGCAACTGGTTTATTAGGCTGCTGTCACTTTAAGAGCTGCCGCTGCCGAACATGACGCGGATCTGACGCGCATCTCATTTTCTCACAACTCTTTAAGTTCATTTAAGACGTTATTTGACTCTTTTAAGACTGCTCTTATGAGGATACTCAACAAAACAGGCATAATTCTGTGTACTATTGTTTGTTCAAGAGTTAAAGGGAACTTATATTGGTGCACATCTTTCTGTCTTTTCTGTGAGTCGTGTGTGTCAAATGCAGTGCACATTATTAAAAAAGTAATTAGTTATAGTTACTAGTTACTTCTCACAAATAGAAACTGAGTTAATAACTGAGTTACAATATTATAAAAGTAACTAATTACCAGGGAAAGTAACTATTGTTTTACTTTTTTTTTTTTTTAATATGTTAAATAAATGAAATGGACATGAAATTTCTCTGTACTATACTATACGTGTTGGTAGCCATTAAAGAAAACGTATTTAGTTTATAAATTTTTGTTTAAATAGGCCTATTATAATGTTATTTTTAAATTTCATCTATTTGATTATGAAAAGTGAACAGCATGAGTAAGATAGAAAACATCATAAGATGCGCAATATATCTGGAGACATGGAGTGGGTCAGACATGATTTTCACCACTTCATTAAGTTTTGTTTTGTAGAAAGCCTTTCTTTAAAGTGAATTTTGTTTTTGTAAAAAAATGTATCTTAATTTTAATCAATGTTTCATCTACCAATTGCCTGGATTTAATAAATAAGAGGCAAATATAATCATGACATGGAGGCGCTTGTCGTGAACTGGAGCGCGTCTTATAGGCTGAATGAACCGAAACTCAGCGTATAGGCTGCTTGCCTCACAGACATGAGAAAAATATCTATAGAAAGCTTGAAATGTCTACTTTTAAACAAAATAATAAAAAAAAAAAAAGAAATAGGCTCTCTGATATAATTCGAATGAAATGTGCATTTTCTCTCTAAGCGCGTCCACGGAGATGATGAGAGTCAGTAAATGTCAACTTCATCTTTGCAGCCGAGACTGATTCAGAAAACACTAGTTTATTAATAAACAATTAAAATGTCTCCTTGCTGTTTTTGTCACATTCATAATCATCACTTTTGCAGGCTTTTTATGGCTTCGCATCACCCACAGGATGTGTTCGTTTTGGCGAGTACATCGGACCCACTCTGACAAGGCGACATTAATTGGTTCGACATTAAATGACAATTCAACTATATCCAATGAACAAAGAAGCTAGTATTTTGCTCCCTTCTTGACAGAATAGTGTCCAGGGGATGTTGCGTTTATGGAGGCCTCTCCTCAAAACCCGAGGCCCTAGGCAATTGCCTGCTCGGCCCTGACTATATACATATAATACTATAGAGATACAAATTAAATAAACTTGTTTTTCAGATACAGTAGGTTTATTTACCATGTATACATTTATTTAACATCTTTTGTTGTTTTATTAACATTAATGACAAATATAGGCTGCGGTCCCTTTAAGACCGAATCCATGGATACTGACACATATCCTGTTTTCACCCAAATGTTTACATCCACTTAAGCCATAACCGACTGTATTTACGTGAGATACTCTACACGATGGACATTTTGACAACTATGTGTGCATTTGACCATTCAGGCGCGAGGAGAACCGATCACGCGCTGTCTGAGAGAACTGGGATCGCGCGCAAGAAAGAGGGAGAGCACTTCTGGTCTGTCATTCAGCGCGATTCCGCCTATCCCGCCTATCCTGCCTTCACTAATCGATAACGAATTGTGATTGAAAGCATGCAGTTCTCAGTGTGTGTGTTGTCATCATTAATTTTGAAGTATTTCCACACCTCTGAGGCTGACATTGTTTCTGCTGCTGCCGCCGGTGTCTCTGTGCACGGACAATTCTGTCAGTGACGTCACGTGAGGTATCGGTCTTTGGTATCGGGGGTATTTTTACCAGTACATGAGCTTGGTATCGGGCCGGATGCCGATACTGGTATCGGTGCATCCCTACTTTTCAGTTAAAAAAACAACTTGTAAACTTTTTAGGTGATTTATTATGGACTGAAAAACATGGTTAGTGACTCAAAATTATGCATGAATACCAAATGCATAACACTACATTTTTATTAACTGATTTTTATTCAGCCAGATGATTTGGCTGTGATATTTACTGAAATTTAGAATCCACTAACCGAGCCTCAAGTGATTTCCCCCATCATACAGATAAAGTTTAAAGCATTAACCAACTCTTCACTTCCACATTCAATGTTATAGAAAAGAACCATCATAACAGAAATTCACAAATACAGGCTATACAATTTGAGACCAGAAATGCATCACGTAACCGTAAGAGTAAAAAAAACTAACAACGCGCTTGTTTGTAAGGAAGGTTGTGAGTTAACCCTATTGGTCGCTGGACATTCCCATAATGCTAATAACTGGAATTGAGAAAAATGCCTACTTCGTGTGCTGCTTGGGGCTGTACAAATCACTGCACAATTGAAAACAGATCTCGGGGAATGACCTTTCACAGGTAAGACTGAACATTTGTTTCTGGTTGTATTTGGTCATTATATAATTATATTAATAGTAGTTGGCCACCGGAGTCAGATTAAAATAGCTAGCGATGTCGCTAGTTAGCTGTGAAAGTTGAGACACGAGTTTACATGATTTCTAATATAGTTTTAGCTTATATTATATCTTATTAAACTAAATTTTCTTAAGTTTAAATATGCATTTTTATTTTCTTAAAACCGACTTTTATGACAAGTAGCCTAGACATTTTTTTAAATCTTACTGTAACGTTATTTAGTTAGTTAGTTAGTTTGCTAACTTTTCTCACACATTGAAGGTTTCCCAGAGATAAAGAGTTGAGGAGACAGTGGGAAGCAGCTATAAGAAGGGAAGGTTTTTCCTCAAGCGAGTTCTCTGTGCTGTGCAGTGAGCATTTCACTTTGGCAGGACAGGTCAGACTGTCAGGATTAGGGATGGAGCTAAACCATCGGTCTTCAGTTTCCCGACTCATCTACAAAGAGTAGGTTTGTCATCACTGGATTACTTAATAGTTTACCATTAAATGGTGATTTGTTTATATTTTTATTTCCTTTTTAGCCAGTTGAAACCAGGGCTACACCAGCCTCAATGAAACCTGACGAGAGCCTGTCAGTGGACCTCATCTCACCTTTTCCAAGAGACTGATCCTCCTCTGCCTAATGCTGTGAGTATCTGATCCAGTTAAACCCAGAACTGCTGTGAGCATTATGGCCCTGGTCATACTCAAACCTCTCTGTCTCTCACCCAAAATGAAATTTTGATGAAAACAAATAGAACATTTGTCATAATTTACTCCCTCTAATTCCATCACAGATGAGTATGACTTTCCTTGTTTATCTGAACACAACTGGAGATTGTGTGTGTGTGTGTGTGTGCGCATGCGTTTTAAAACCATTATGCCTATGGAATGTCATCACTAAGATAGCAAAACAAACGTGTGTGTGTGTGTGTGTGTGTGTGTGTGTTTGGTTTTTAGGGGGATGGAATAACAATCCTACTGCAGGCCAGTTTCAGGGCATTTTCCAGCATCCAGTGCAGTGTCTCTCCAAACACTTCAGGGAACGTGGCACCACAGGATGACACCGTGTCACTATCAGCTGTAGAAATGTCATCTCTAGCAGTAGACGAGTCAGAGGAGCTTCCATCCCCTTTAGTGAACGTTTCTGCACTTGTGCGTGACCACAGCTACCTGTTGACTTGTGGACAATGGCCTTGTGTACATTTCTGGTTTTGTGGTGCGTCAGATTCTGAGAAAGCTGTCCTGTGGTGTGTGCCGTGCTAGCTTGGTGGCAGATGCTGTACCTGGTTTATTTGACCAGAACTACCACTACTTACTCTGAAAAACAGTGGAGGGCTGATGATTCCTTCTGAAGGGACAGTAAAAGTGGTCAGATCAGCGGAGCGGTTCATTCGACAGTCATCCTCCAGGATGCAGGAGCACATTCAGGAAACACAGTTTGGAAGTGACAATCATCATTTTTCTCTCTTGTCATTAGTTGTGTCTGTCTTTCACAAACTGAGGATGATCCACAAACTGAACACACTACAGAGTGAAAACTCAAGAAAAAGCTCTGCAGAGTTAGTTGGCTAAACTACCCTCTCTTCGCTGGGCAAGGAGGAACTGCACTTCTCCCCGTGGAACACTTCACCTGTACGTAACACAGAGACTGAGTTTGATTGCACCTAAACTTGCACTACTTGACAAAATAAAGACGCCTTCCAGGGTGACACTTCACTGCATTCCGTGTCTGTTCTCCTCTTTTCCCGTAGTGGAGCGCTACACTATATTATTGTATTATATACACTACATAAACTATTTCTTATATATAGTATAACAAACTATTTACTATTCTCACTTCATCTTATATTTACTATTTGCATTGCACTGTAGTTGTACCATGTCATATGTATAACCATAAAGGATCCATCAGTTATCGTTGTTGTTGTTGTGTGTTTTGGAGTATCTATCTGTAAATATCTGTATCATTTTAGTGCTATAAAAACACAGAAAGCAGCCTGTGTGATTTGTATTTGATGATTTGTTTCATTTTCTCAATGGTGGTCAATTCTAAGCTCAAGAAAAGCTAAAATTGGTTAAAAGACAGAAAATGCCTTTTCCACAATAAGAAAACTTTATTTAATGTAAAAATTAAATCATATCTGAGTATGGGTGTTTTCACACTTGATGACCTATCATTAGTTAACATGTTAATTCATTATTACCAAACTGACAATGAAAAATGCTTTTATTATAGCATTTATTAGCATTTAAAACAGCATTTATTAATCTTAGTTAATGTTAATTTCTAGTTAATGTTTATTAAAATTACTAAAATCAAAAGTTGTATCAAAAGTATTTTTAACTAATATTAACAACAAAAAATACCTTCTGTAACAAATGTAGCTATTGCTAATTCTTAATCTTAGTTAATGCATTAAATAATGTTAAATAATGTTAGATCTGTGTATATTACAATGAACAATTTTCTTTTGATAGGCCATCATATATGGCCTGGCTGGGCTGCAGAATTTGTCTCTGCAGGATGCTGAGAAGGCCTTCTTCTCTGGTCCGGATTATCATCACAGGTAAGAGTAGAAAATGTAATTTTTTACACCGTATCCAATGTATAATTTTTTTAAGCATTAACAGTATTTCTGTTAACTCAGCAGTGATTATGTTCTTCATTTACTATATCAGTGAAGTGGAAGAATTTAATAAAGTGTTAGAGAAACAATTGAGAAAAAAGGGAAGAAGATTCAATTGGTAGGTAGTGCTGCTGCATACAGATTGTGAATCTGTGTTTTAAATATTTAAAGGTCAGGAAATGTCATGTCTGTAACATGTTATTTCTATTTAGATTTCTTGCATCTCTCTCTATTAATTTTGATATGGAAGTTTCAAGAACCTTTGTCCCCACAGCATCAAAATAAAAATTTTCCAAATCTTTGAACAGTATGCAATAACAGTAATATGAACATTAATTGGAATGAAGATTGATATAATTATTTTTGTATCATATATAATGTGTGTGCTCTGTGGTCACTAAGATCTTTTAAATATAAAATTTAAAATTAAAGAGTTGAACATGTTCAACTAAATGTTCCTTACACTGCCCTCCAAAAATGGAAATGCCCTAGAAAAGTGGGGGTTTGGACAATATTGGCATGAATCCTTTTTAATTTGTGATAATTTTGCACTGATAAGGGACAACACAAACTATAAAAACATATTTTATTACATAAACAGTTTATACATAGAAAAAAAATTAAAATTTTCAATTCATCAAAATATCCACCATTAGCAGCTATTACAGCTCTGCATAATCTGGGCATCCGAGCTGTCAGTTTATTCAAACATTGACTTGATATATTACTCCAAGCCTCCTGAAGGATTGCCCAAAGATGGTTCACATTGGTTGGACACTTCTTACGGACATCACGGTCCAGTTCCTCCCATAGCTCAATTGGGTTGAGGTCGGGTGATTGGGGAGGCCATTCCATGACAGACATGATGCCAGCTGACTGTTTTCTCTCCAAATAGGATTTGCACAGCTTGGAAGTGTGCTTGGGGTCATTGTCTTGTTGAAAGGTGAAGCCGGGACCAATAAGGCGCTGACCAGAAGGAACAGCATGTCGTTGTAAAATGCTGTGGTATCCATGCTGGTTCAATATTCCTTGGACATGAAACAGCTCACTAACTTTTTCTGCTCCAAAACAGCCCCAGACCATCACACTGCCACCTCCATGCTTCACAGTGGGTGTGATACAGGCATCTAACATTTTTTCACCAACTCTGCATCTCACGTAAAATTGTCTTTTTGAGACAAAAACTTCAAATTTGGATTCATCCATCCAGAGCACCTTCATCCAATCATCTGCTGTCCAGTTTCTGTGCTTCTTTGCCCACTGCAGTCTCTTTTTCTTGTTGTTTGATCAAAGCAGTGGTTTCTTAGCTGATATTTGGCCATGTAGACCTGCTTGTTGGAGTCTCCGACGGATGGTAGTACGTGACAATGGTACATCATGTGCACTGTTGAGATCAGCTGTCAGCTCTGGACAAGTTAGGCGTCTGTTGCGAAGGCTGGACACTCTTACATATTTGTCCTCACTAGAAGAGGTACTTCTTGGTCTTCCACTCCTCTTTCTGTTTTTATTGGATCCAGACTTTGCCTTTTGTTCCAAGCAATAGTGGACACCTTTCAGTGAAATTTTCAACATTTTGGCTATATCTCGCATTGAATAGCTTTCATCCCTTAGAACTATTCCAGACTGACGTGTTTCCAGAGAAAGCTGCTTGCACCTGGCCATGTTGTCAAGAAACACATGGAAACTCTCTATAAAATGGTCCAAACAAGTCATTTGATTGGCAAGAGCTATTTGGAAACCATCTGACCTAAATTGGGTTCTAATTGGTTCATTGTATTCTAAACTTAATTGGCAATCAATTGTTGAAGCTATTAAGGTGTGCTGACCCAAAAATCTTTTACAAACCTGGGCCAAGTTTAAACCAGTAACCAGGCATCACAGCTGGCAAAGGGGCATGTCTGACTTTTGACATGTATATATTGCCATTATTATGAAATCAAAATGAAAATTATTATTGCTGGTCTTCAATGATAATGTCAAGCTACTTTAATGTATTTGCACCAAAAAATGATAAGGATTTATGCTGATATCGTCCAAAACCACACTTTGCCAGGGGTGTTTCCAAACCTTTGGAGGGCAGTGTATTTCATTCACTTCTCTCCCTTTCTCTCTCTTAGGAGTCAGTGAAGACGTTGTCGCTGAAGTTCTTTCTATGTGGTTCATGTCATGAACAAATTTGTTTTTGTATGTTCAACTGTTGTAATGTATTATTTTACAAAATATACACAATCTTAAATCTAGCCCGAGTCATCCTTGAGTTTTCCCTCTGTACTTGAAAATGTGGTTGATCTATAGTGACTGAAAAGCTATACCACGATTCCTTATTTTACTTGATGATTTATTATATTATACTAGTTATTCACAATAATTACTCAATATTCAGATCTTAGCAACCAGGTTTAATTGCAAGAATGAGAGTAGTATTTGGGTGTTATAAACCTTTAAAAACCTCTAAAACTAAAGTAGTTAGAATTGGGTGGAAATACTGCCTTGGTGGCACTTTTTTCGGTCCTCCAAAACTAGGGTCCTGGAAACACGGTCCTGGCACTGCGGTTCTCCGATTGGGTAGGTGGCGCTGTCACAAAAGTCCTAGAACTGCGGTCCTGAAAGTGCAGCCTCCGGTATTGCAGACGGATAATGCTGAGTTACAGTAACCTCTTGGCAACAGTGCTGCCAGTAAGTTACCGCAAAAATACAATAAAATGTCTAACAGTGTTGCCTGACTGTCGACCATTTGCTTGGTGTGTCCCAGGCTTTACCTGTAAGGCCAGACTAAGTTTCACTTCAAAATGCACTACTTCGTATTTTTGTTTTTCATTTATGTAATTTTTCTTTTATAATAATGCTGTACATTTTTATATCATCCATGAAAATACAAGACAGTTTCAATTAGTGATGTCAATTAACACTAGCTGTGTTTAAAAGCTCAACCTCATAATTGTGCTGCTATGTAAACTATGTAAAATGTCTAGTTTAAAACTACAATAAATCCAAAAACATGACACACCTAAACATATACATATTCAGTATATACAGAGAATTCTCATTTCATAATGCAAGAACCTTTTAAGCTACCATCATCTTATTTCAGATCTGATATTAACAGTCCTGCTGCTGCTAATGCAGCTACTACTGCTACTCTTCTCGATGCGGCGACTTTCCCTGCTGCTGATGTTAATGCTGCTTCATCTGTAAATCTCCCTGTTTCTGCTACTGTTCCTCCTGTTACTATTGCAACCCATGCTTTAGCTGTTTCCTGATGCTCCTCCTGCTACTGCACTTTCTGATTGTACTGTAAGAGCTTCTTTTCCAGCTGCTGCTTTACATTTTCCTTCTGTCTGAGATCATTTTTCATCTGCTGATTCTCTAGCTCCTTCTGTTGAAGATCCTTTTTCAGCTTCTGCTTCTCCTGGTCCTTCTGTAGCAGGTTCTTATTTAGCTGATGCGTCTCCTGGTCCTTCTGTACGAGCTCCTCTTTTAGCTGCCGCTTTTCATGTTTCTTCTGTAGCAGGTTCTCTTTTAGCTGATGCTTCTCCTGTTCTTTCTGTACGAGCTCCTTTTCTAGCTGATGCTTCTCCTGTTCTTTCTGTACGAGCTCCTTTTCTAGCTGCCACTTTTCATGTTCCTTCTGTAGCAAATTCTCTTTTAGCTGATGCTTCTCCTGTTCTTTCTGTAGGAGCTCCTCTTTTAGCTGCCACTTTTCCTTTTCCTTCTGTTGGAGCTCATTTTTCTGTTGCTTTTCACTTTCTTTCATTAAGAGCTCATTTCTCAGCTGTTTCTCCTCTTGGTCCTTCTGTTGTAACTCATTTTTCAGTTGCTGCTCTTCCTCTTCCTTCTGTTGGAGGTCTGATTTTAAAAGCTTCTCTATCTGCTCATTCTCTCTGAGCTCCTTTTTCAGTTGCTCAATGCTCAGTTCCATCTGTAGGATGTCATATTTTAGTTTGTCTTTCTCCCGTTGAAATCTATTTTTCCACTGCTGCGTTCCTAGAGAAATAACTCCTATCAAAATGATAACGCTCAAAACATTTCTAAGGTTCAGAAGCTTAATTCTGTCCTTCCCTGTCATTTCTGTTTGAGTGGTTTTAAACATCTCAGGTGTGTAATGCCTCATTCCATGTTCCCTCCTCAATGCATTAATCTTTTGCAGCAGTTTTGTAACCTGCTGTTGGTCGTTTCTGTCTTCATTGTTAAATGAGAGATATCTGCCACCACAGCTTTCAACTATTTTAGGTAAATAGTGGCTCTCCCTGATGTACGCCTCCAAAGATTTACCCTTCAGCAGATCACTGTGAGTAAACAGAATGATGGTACGAAGCAAAGCCTCTTTTCCAAAGTTCTCCTGAATCCATTGCACTGAGTTTCTCTCCTTATCTGTGAATCTCACTCCCAGTTTGATGACCAGCAGGAACACATGAGGACCAGGAGCAGACATCTCTACACACCTCTCTATTTCAGCCTTCACTTGCTCTTTTGAGATAGATGTATTGAACAGTCCTGGAGTGTCGATTACAGCAACGGTCTTCCCATCCAAAACTCCTTCCTGTTTCTCACATTTTGTACTGGTCTCTTTAAATGCATTTCTGCCCAGGATGGTGTTTCCTGTTGCACTTTTTCCTGCTCCAGTTTTACCCAGCAGCAAAATCCTTAGATCACCTTCTAAGAAGGAAAGTTGTAAACATATATTCACTTATTTGAGAGAAAAAAAAAAAAAAAGAAAAAGTTTTATATATTACAAGAGAATTGCATCCCTCAATTCTTTCTGGCCTCATGGCCACAATGTGGTGGCCTTTCTACTGTGAATCAATCATAAAGTTTAATTTGATGTTCAAAACACAGACACTTTTTTAATTTATTTTTCTTTCCATATTTTATTAAACTGTGGCTAAAATCACCTAAATGTAACATAAATGTGTATCTTAAATTTGTTTTTTTGTAGCCTCTTGTGGTTTGTGCCTTTTTAGGTTTCCATTTAATTGTAAAGTTTCTTCTTTTTTTTTTCTACAGGACTCCCAGTCTTTTCTGATTTCAAAGCTGTGATTTGTCATTAAAGGTGTTAAAGAGCTGGGCTGAAAATTTGATCTTACAAATTCTGTTTGTAACAATCATATATGTAATTATTAGCTGTAGATGCTGATTTCCCTCACAATTTTTGTACTTAGTAAAATGTAAATAATTGTTAAATATGCTGTTTATTTTTATTCTACATGTATTCAAAGATTTATGGTGAATTTAAAGTATAATTAAGAAAAATGTTATTTGCTATTTTTAAGTTTGGCACATCAAGTACATCATTTTACAAGAAAATGTCTGCTATGTATAATATCATATTTAAATATTTAAAAGAAAAACACTGACCTTGACCTGAAGTCATTATATCTGTGTGTAATTTCCTGTGTTGTTTCACTCAGGTGTTCTCTCTCTGACGGTCTTTTAGACAGAATGAAAGTGCCGGAGTGTCTTGTTGTGATAGTGAAAGTCCTTTAGTTGAAAGAGTCACTATGATCATGTGACTGCATCTCTCAGGTCTTTGTAAACTCACAACTGCCACTTGAGGACACTATATACCAGCACTGAGGAAAAAGAGATCTAAGCCCAGGTGAAACAAAAGTACATTTCAATAATGTACTTCAAGTGCTCTATTTTCATGCACTAATTTTGTACTTAATATACTAAAAATTCTTCTTTAGTACTTATTAAGATCATCTTAAGAACATCTAAGTGTACTCAACTGTGCTATTTTGAGACACCATGAAATATGAACTTAAATGTGCTTTTAATATACTCTCTCTGTATTTAAAAAATATATTTAGTTACCACTTGTAGTACACTATGGGTTCAAATGTACTATAAGTAGTACCTAAATACATTTTTTTTTTTTTTTTTAATACAGAGATAGTATATTAAAAGCACATTTAAGTCTCAAAATAGCACAGTTGAGTACACTTAGATTCTTAAGATTATCTTAAGAAGTACTAAAGAAGAATTTTATTATATTAAGTACAAAATTAGTGCATGAAAATAGAGCACTTTAAGTACATTATGGAAGTGTACTTTTTTTCACCTGCGAGGTCTGATCTGGTTTATGTATAGTAGTTTGTGCTCCTTTGAACCAACTTTATATTTTAAATCATTAATAAATTGTTCGTGTGTGTTTACTTTACATTCTGGTACATTTTGTAGATTACTAATGTTCTTAACTTATCAATAAATGGTTGACACTTTCAACTAGAGTGACCATATTTTGATTACCGAAAACCAGGACACTCGGCCCAAGTATCATTTGAGATAATGAAGTTTACTCAAAGATGCCTTATAATTTCAATACATTTAAAGTATGCCTCCTCTGTATGGATAGAAAATTGTTATATTACAAAATACTTGCATGCTTATTTGTTAAGCAACAAAAAACTGCTGGGAAAGATCAGCTCTACAGCAAAATTTAGATGGGCAAACAAGGAGGATGAGGAAGAAAAACAGGATGAAGAGGAAAACGAGGATGAAGAAGAAAACTAAAGATATAGATATTTTTTGTAAATTTGAGAGCTATTTTTGTTAAATTTTGATTGCTAATATAGCAGAGGTATTTTTTTTAGTTATTTATTTTTATAATACAGAAGAGACATTATTTCTATCATTATTTCATTCGTTATTTTTGAAACTTGTCATAATAAAACATGTTGAGTAACCTCTGAGAAGAATCTGAATTTGTGTCTTTGGTTATAGATAGTAATTTATATAGGCCTATCAGCTGTTACATCGCAATGTACAAAGGAAAAGCACAACGAGCTGAACTCACTGTAGACGATAGCTGAAGGTTGCTAATAATGTAAGTAATTATTAATATTTGTATTTATCAGAGGTGTTTATTTGATACAGTGGCTAAATTAACAAGAAATAAAGCTTCAACTTCTGATGTTTCCAAAGAGCACAGCAGTAATGACTTTATGAACTTCTTTACTTGCAAGATTGACAGTATTAGATAGAAAATTATAACCATTCAACCGTCTACTACAGTATCGCGTCAGATAGTGCATTGTAGTGTCCCTGAGGAAAAATTCAATTCATTTACTGCTTTAGGAGAGGAAGAATTGTCTAAACTTGTTAAATCATCAAAATCAACAACATGTATGTTAGACCCTATACCGACTAAGCTATTGAAAGAGATGCTTCCAGAGGTCATAGATGCTCTTCTTAATCATTAATTCATCTTTATCACTAGGATACGTACCAAAAACTTTTAAGCTGGATGTGCAAGGCAGTTGCACATAGTGGTGTTTTAGAGGTAAAAAATGATATAAATATTGTTCGGTTTCTCGCACAAACCGATCGTTTCGTGTCTTAGGACATCAATGTGTCGTCACGAGCCACAGGGTTTAATTTGGATTTGTTTGTGCATGTTTTTTTTGACTCTTATAGATGGAGTTCCCATTGACATGCATTATACGACTGACAGACCGCAACGGTTGGAGTTAAAAATCATCATTTGTGTTCTACTGAAGAAACAAAGTCACCTACATCTTGGATGCCCTGGGGGTAAGCAGATAAACATCAAATTTTCATTTTTGGGTGAACTATCCCTTTAACTGTGGTAACCATAGTATTAAATTGATTGGATTTGATTGTTTTGTAAAAAAGTGTTGCTTGCTGGCTTTAAAAATATCCATTATAAATGTTTTGTTGTCATTGTTATTTTCTTTTCTCATTTTATTATAAAAATATAAATTGTATCATAAATTTAAATGAAAGCTGTGTTGGTTGTCATTATCAAAAAAAAAAAGAAAAAAGAAAAAAAAAAGATAATTGCATTATCCTTTTAATTTAAAGCTATTATTTATGTAATGAGTCTGAGACTAAGCAATGCCACAGAATAATCACAACAGTGTGTATATACCTGTTAAAATCCAGGCATGAACTTTATCACCAAATCAATTGGTTTGCTTTGTATTCATAAAATACAAATTCCCCCACCAGTGACTTAGCTTTAACATTTACAATCAACTTAATTTTATTTTATTATTTATTTTTTTGTCATTTGTAACTAATATGTTAACACTTTGATTGTTATGTAAGCTTGTAGATGGTTGCTCATTTCACCATGCTTCTAATTATATAGAGCAATGTGTGTTAAGAATGTTCATATTTGAATTAATTAAGAGTAGCCTTAATTTAATATTAAAGTCTTGTTGAAGTTATAGGCAAACAACCATGCATGCAATAAGGAAAGATAACACAACTGAAATATTATCACAACTGAAACTTTATTATGCCACCGAAGGTACATTTATACAAGGTATTAAAAGTTGTGAAGACTTTCAAAGTAAAACAGTACACAACGAAAATAGGATACTTAATGGCTGTTGGCTCATCCTCCTCGCTATACCCTTGGTAAATCAACAGCTGTAATCAATCAAACATGACACCGGACACAGTGATAATCTACAAACTATTTTGATGAACAGGTTAAAACTTAGTTTGACCATGAAACGCTATCACGTTACCAAAAACTGTTTCTGTGATCCGAGGAGCGTGCCCTAATATTTTCAGTGGCACTTTAACACAAAACAGGAAACTCATGAATATCCTTATAAGCTCTGCCCAGTGTCACCGAAAATCTCAGACACCGAATATTTCAGAACACCGGACAGGGTCATAAAATGCATATGGCAGTGTTCGTCCAATCCAAATACAATTTAACACGGTAAATCTGGATATTAAATGCATTATCAAATACTTGGGCAAAAAAATGAAAAAAAAAAAAAAAAAAAAAAAAAATTGAAAAGGACATGTAGGGTGAATTCAGGTTGATTGGGACACTTTTCCCAAGTCATTTCAATGGCAAAAAGTGTCCCAATCACCCTGAATTCACCCTACTTCTTGAAAATGATGGTCACTGCAGCTGTGCAACACCGCAGCTTCCCTTCGGATTAATTGATTGCTTTTCAAATAAAAAGTCTATCGCAAGGTAAGGCTTGGCTATATTGTTATTTGTTGCTAATTTAAAGGAAGTTTTCTAATGGGTGATGAATTCGCGTGCCTTCAAGATGCGTCACGTGCTTGCTCCTAGGTGAAAAAATAATACTACAGTGTTTTTGAACCATACTATAGTAAATAGTATACTGTGTATATTATAGTATTTACAACACTTTATTAATGAATGCTGCAGCATACTGTAGTATTAACTATAGTGAACTGATAAACTGTAATAAATACTGTAGTATACTTCAGTTTTTACTACAGTAATCTAGTGTATATTGTAGTGTAATATACCCTATAATTGTAGTAAACTTACAGTAAGTACAGTATTGGGTAAAGTAATTTGTTTATATTGTATTATATTATATTATAATAATTACTATAATTGTTATTATCACAGCAACTATAGAATTACCACAACAAATTAATTCAAGTACTTCACTATAGTATGGTTCAAAAACACTATAGTATTTAATATAAATTATTATAGTATTTTTTTCACCTGGGCTGGCTTGCTTGGTGTGTTTAGAGCTGATTTGTGATATTCGCTGCTGCAGCACATATTTGGGAATAAATTAATAGTAAAATGTGGTGTTTCATGTGTGGTAGTAAATAGAGAACGTAATCGGGAATGCCATGCCAAAAGACTTGTATTTTTAACAAGTCTCTGTCTTCAAGTCTCGAGTCAAGTCTCGAGTTAGTAGTTCACGAGTCCAAGTCAAGTCGCAAGTCGTTTATTTTTGCAACTTGAGTCCAAGTCGCAGACTCGAGTTTCCATCTCTGCATATTGTACACCTATGTATACTGCCCATTTGTGGCGGCGTTATAGAAAGTACAGCATGTAGCATATAATGATGGAATGAGGCTGCTTCTTAAAGTGCCACGATGGAGCAATGGAAGCCAAATGCTTGTCAGTGTTTGCGTGGCCACCTGCTCTGCTGTGCTGCGTAATATCATGTTCAGATGCATGTGTAGGTTATCAGAATCTGCAAATAGTATAATCTCAACGCTGGCAAACCCGGCACTTAGTTCAGTCAGATTCTTCTCCAGTATGTGGAACCATTGGGGTTTTAGTCTATACTGTATGTAAATATGTGATATTGTGGACTTTTTTTGTGTGTGTGTGTCTGTTGTACTGTTGTATTGTTTTTCTGGACCATGTGTGTCCTTAAAGCTTTTGATTGATTGATCTCAACTCTCATACACGCACAGATGACAGTTGGTCAGAAGCTTTAATCTACTACTTACAAACACTACAAAGACATTGATTCATCCATTAGGGTCGTATGGATTACTGTAGTTGTTGCTGTATGTGCTGTTTGATGCTTCGACTTTTAGGAACACATGAGCTTGCCTTATATTAAGCATTCCCAGAGATTTTTTTTTTTCTAAAAACCTGTGTTCATCTGAAGAAGGAAAGTCATATATATCTTAGATGGCATGAGGATAAAAGATGAGTAATTTTCTTTTATTACATACAGAATAGCAAGAGACATGGGATTCCCTCTTAAGATTCATCACTGGAATGAAAGAAGAAGAGGAACATGAGGAGGAGGAAGCCAAGCAAGAGAAACTAATATGAAGTGTTGTAAATCTGTTTTGAAATGAGTTGTTTTTCAAATAAAGGTTTCCAAGTGATATCAGATTGTGTATACACGTGTTTTTATTGTACTTACCCTGTCACTTCATGAAACAAGATACTTTAAAGGTGCCCTAGAACACTATTTCACAAGATGTAAGGTGTTCCCTGAATGTGTCTGTGAAGTTTCGGCTCAAAATACCCCATAGATTTTTTTATTATACCATGTTTAAACTGCCTATTTTGGGGTGGGATTAAAAATGATCCGATTCTGTGCGTGTCCCCTTTAAATGCTTATCCTCCCCGCCCCCAAGCTCGCAAGAGATTTTTGACTCCGGAGGATCCGCACACACTATGCGTACACTGGCTGGGAGAAGAACACACATGGACAGTGCTTGAAGGCGCTGTCTGTGAGAGTTGTGAGCGTTTTCCCATGAGAATGCTCCGTTCCCGCCTGGCCCTCTTCTAAAGGGAAGAGGCGTCAACATCTGCGCCTGGTGTGGTCCGGCCCTGCTCGTGCCGAGGCAGAGCGGCGGCTGCATTCATGGGGCTCGCAGGTGGAGCTCGCTGCCAAGTTTGAGAGAGGTGTCACAGTCTCTCAACCTCTGGCGGCGGCTGGCGGGGATGAGCTCCTGGATGACTATGATGTCTTATCTCTGACATCATCGGATCCAGGAGCGAGTGTTCTTCTGGCTGCTAGCCCCTGTGAGCAGGAGATGGCAATGGAGGAGGAAGAAGTTGCGACTTCTTCTTTCTCCAAGCCTCCTTGCCCAGCATATGCTGAGTTACTGGAGGTTGTGGAGCACGCCGCCGGCAGGCTGCAGCTGCCGTGGGAGCGTGTGAGGAAAGAGCCCGTTCGCGGCAGGTTAGACGAACGGTTTCTTTCTGACCACAACCCTGTAACTCCAGTGAGCCTTCCAGATCTTCACGTAGAGATCAAGAAGGCATGGAAGAACCCATACTCGGCCAGAATTCATCCACATCAGCAGGGGAATTTCGGAATGTCCCCTGATGCGGTGGCTGAGCTGCGCCGCACCACAGATCTCGCTCTCTGGGCCACCAAGCAGAACGGCCGCCTCGATTGGGAGATCGATGGCGGCCATGGTGGCCATGGAGAGGCATCTGTGACTGAACATGGCAGACATCAGGGAGAAAGAGAAGGGCTCTCTCCTCGATGCCCCGGTTTCGCCAACTGAACTTTTCGGCGGCTCCGTTGAAACGGTTGTCGGAAAGTTCAGGGAGGCGAAGGTGCGCTCAGCAGCATACAAAAATTGCATACCGCTCAGGTCCGATCCTGGGCCCAGACAGCCGGGAGGCCCTGGCCCGTCTCGAGCTGAGGCTCAGAGGCAGGGCCAGAAGTCTAGTGTCTCCGCTCGAGCGCCTCCTCCACCTCGGAGCAAGTCGCAGAAGTGGCGGGAGATGAGGAAGAGGAAGATGGACTTAAGGGAGGTGATTGATCACAGGCGCCAGCAACACCGCTGATCGATCCCCTCTCTTGGCGAAGGTAATTCTACATCTGCCTTCGCCCCTCTTCCTCGGCCTCCCGGGCATTTTTAATCACTGTGCATGTTCAGGACGACACCTTTGAACAGTCAGGCTGACGGCTGGGCCCATGATGAAATTTTTCTGAAGGCCCGCCTTCTGGCTTGATAGTGAAAGGGTTCTTTGGGCTTCTAGAAGTGAAGGAGGAGTCTTTGGTCTTTGAGCCACAGGAAGGTAAGACAAGGTCTGATTTAATTATTTAAATGTTTGACCTTGGGTTGTTCCTGTATAATTTCCTGAACATGTAACAGTAAAATGTGAACTATTTAGGGTTTTTTTGGGCAAAACTGGAGTGTTGAGACTGACTGAGCAGGCCACATATTCTCACAGATTTACGCTGCCACAGGCCCTGCCACGTGTCTGTTTGAGGTAGTAGGCTTGTATTAGCCTCCCTTAGACCATGTTGGTTTTGTTTGGTTCCCTTTAGTCACAAATATTTAGGGTACATTGCCTGTTGGAATGTGTAGCCTAGCGCAGGTCGCAGTTAGCTTCCCATAGCTATTTGGGTTAGAGCTGGTTCCCTGTAGCTTGGTTCCCTTATATTCACAAGCTGAAGCCACGTGTTATTGAATTGGCAGGCCCCTTCAGGCCTCCTTTTTTAGTTTACATGATGGCACAGTTTGTGTTTTTTAATCTGTGAGCAGGCTGATCGCCACTTGATGCTGAAATGGAGGCCCCTTAAGGTCTCCTTTTCTAGTCGACTTGTTGGCAGGATGCCTGGGAAACCATGCCACCATCGGCCACGCCCTATCGCTGATGGATAGGCCCTAACAGGCCTGTTCACAATGTTCGGCAACGTTTTTTCATCTTGGAAACTTCTAATACATGGCCTTTGGGTGGTATGGTTATGGTAGCCACTTGCTGATGCCACGTGTTTACTAAGGCAGGCCTACTTCGGCCTCCGGTGTAATATGTGGAGTTCAGTCATGTACTCCTCTCGCTGTAAGAGTAACAAGGTGCTTTTACTGAGTATTCCGAGTGGCTAGCCCCTCAGGTTGATTATGGTAGTGAAACCTTACGGAAGGTTGGTTTAACCTACATCTGCCTCCCTGAGTCTGATTCTAATCTAGTTGAGCTAAGAGCCACCTAGCGCCTAGGGTGGATCTTTTGTGCTCCTGGAAACGGCCACGAGACTTACGCCGTGTGTATTAGAGGTTGCTAGGCCTATGGGCCGCCTTTTTTGAACACACTGGAGTATGTTTGGGTGTATTTCTTTTTGAGAATTATCTGTATACACTTTCGTTGGCCAGAGGCCTAAGTGATAAATCCAACCTCCTTTTTGTCTGGTTGTTTATCGTCCTTGGGGCCTAAACACTGCCACGAGCTGATGCCACGTGTCTGTTGAGGTTATAGGCCCCTCCAGGCCTTCCTTAATACGTGTTGGCGTACGCTGCACTCCTCTTGCTTTAAAGAGTAAAAGGTGCTTTTTACTGAGTGCACTGCTCCTTGGATTGTGTTAGGTGGATTGTCATGCGGGCACTTTGCAGCCTCTTATGCTGCCATTGAAGTCGTCTGTCTACCCCAGAAAAACAAGACAGGTGTTCAGGGTGGCCCTTAAAACCAGGCCACTTTCTGTATAAGACTTCTGTTTTCACATAACAACTATCATGCTGTAGGCCCCTCCTCGGCCTCCATGAGTATGTGCCCATTGCATGGTCTACCTGTTAGGTGAGCTTCGTACTTCCCTTTTAGGGTTACGTTTGTAATAGTGCTTAGCTCCCTAAGCTGATCATGGTGGTAGGCCTTAATCAGGCCTCCTCCTAAGATTCAGCCTCAGGCTGGTTTGTGCTCCCCTGGATCAGGGTTCTCTAGCGCACAGCCTCCTCAGTGCGTTAATTAAGCACTGAGTAGATCCTAGGATGAGTGGATTGTACTCCTCTCAATACGAGGGTTCATAGCACTTAGCTGAATTCTGCTCTCCGGGATGCCCGTCTCTACGCGTGGGTTTGAGTTTGTTTCTGCCTCTTTGCAGTCACTCTTACTTACTATCTTCTATGAAGAATGCGTTTTAGAGGCTCTGTATTCAGACAGGATTGGCCAAGACTAAGTTTGTCTCGTGACAGACCAGGTCGGCCTCCCTGGTGGCATTGGGGGTGACTTCGTTCCCCTCTAGTGACTGGCCGAGGTTCCCTTCGGTTCCTTGGCCACATTCCCTTAAAGGGACCGCTTTCTCTTCGGAAAAGCTGGTTCCAGATGCCTTAGCAGCTTCTGTAGGACCTCTGAGGAAGGCCTTCTTGAAGTTCAGCTTGGGCTGTTGGCCAAAGGGAATGCTGTCACTGACAGCCTGGTGTGACCCGAGGGGGAGTTGCCAAGCAGTTCTCTAACTGCTCTGGAGCCTTTGTCTCAGCCATATTTCTTGGCAGGCACTCTCCTCAAGCATGGCGGTGTGGGTATATCGTTCCCCATAGCGTTTGCAAACGCAGAGTAGAAGTTCCCTTTCGAAAGGGAACGTCTCAGGTTACGTATGTAACCATGGTTCCCTGAGAACAGGGAACGAGACTCTGCGTTTCCTTGCCATGCTTCGGGCTGCCTGCTGAACAGTCCCTCAAGACGACGGATAATGACTGCTTCCCCAGGCGCGCCTTTTATACTTCCGGATCACGCCGTATGATGTCATAGGCTGTCGCCAGCCAATAGGCATTGGAGTTATTGGATAGTTGGCTTTCAGACACCGAGTCACGTGACGTTCCCCCATAGCGTTTGCAAACGCAGAGTCTTGTTCCCTGTTCTCAGGGAACCATGGTTACATACGTAACCTGAGACGATTTCTGAAGAGCATTTTTGAAGCGAAAATGAGGCCGCTGCCATCTTAGCTGCGCGTCACCACACGTCACTCCCGGATAACTGAAAATGGGCAAAGAGGCGGGACGTGGTTGGAACCAAGGTAACTGGTTCCTGAAACCACGCCGGCCTGGCTCGACGTGATCATGTTAGCAGAAGGAGCTATCTATCTTAGATAATATCAAAAATATTAATAAAGATAACAAGTTTATTAGGAAGTTCTAAAGGTGCATTGTCATGTTGTAAAACTGTATCGTATACATGTCACAAACAAATGAGCCCGCGTCCAAAGTATAATTTTTCAAAATGCAGCAGTTTTAGTTATAATATCCAAGCAGTGCTGTCGGAGTTTTATATCCTCCCGCCATTGTCATTGTAGTAAATCTCACAAACAAAACTTTTAGCCAATGCCACGATCCAACAACGTGTGTTCTGTTTATCTTCCACATGCGTGCACATCTACACAGACACACATCTCTCGCCAGTCTTGACCATTAACGCAGCAAGCCATATTATTTTATAATTGTATAAAGTAATCCAGAAAAAAGCACAAATACGGCTGAGATGCCAAATTCAGCGGCTGGAATTAGCTGAAGTAAAGTGACGGCTCACAGACAGCAGCGGCAATCCACCTGTCACTCAAGTGACCACGCCCTTAATTATGCAGAACTTTAAGGCTTAATATAATTTAAACGGATGAGTTATTAAAAAAATTCACCCCCCTCAGAGTTGTCATGAAGGGCAAAATTAGCAGTATAGACCAAAACCACAATTTGTACCAAGCTGTAAACGTTTTTTTCTGATGTAAATTTGGCTGTTTTAACATGGGACTCAATGAGATTCTACTCTCTTTTGGAGCCTGTCCCTAGCGGCTAGTCGATGAATTGCAGTTTAAGTCACTTCCGTATTGGCTTCACGAGAAACTGGGGGAGGTTGCCGCTTGGTTCACACAGCTAATATAACCCTCAAAATGGATCTTTGCAAAGTGTTGTTATGCAGCATATCAGATCACGTAACTATGGCATGTATTTTGCGGATGTTTACATTTGATTCTGAATGAGTTTTATAATTCTGCGTGGCTAACAGTGCTAAAGCTACCCACTTGGAGAGATTTATAAAGAATGCAAATGCGTTTATGAATTATACAGACGGCGTGTAAAAATAAAAATAACACATGGCTCTGGTCTCCGTGAATACAGTAAGAAACGATGGTAACTTTAACCACATTTAACAGTACATTAGCAACATGCTAATGAAACATTTAGAAAGACAATTTACAAATATCACTAAAAATATCATGATATCATGGATTATGTCAGTTATTATTGCTCCATCTGCCATTTTTCGCTATTGTCCTTGCTTGCTTACCTGCATAAAGTCTGTTGATTCGGCTGTGCTGCTCCAGATGTTAATACTGGCTTGTCTAATGCCTTGAACATGGGCTGGCGTATGCAAAAGTTGGGGGCGTACATATTAATGATCCCAACTGTTGCGTCACAGTCGGTGTTATGTTGAGATTCGCCTGTTCTTCAGAGGTCTTTTACATAAGAGATTTACATAAGGAGGAGGAAACAATGGTATTTGTGACTCACTGTACGTCATTTCCATGTACAGAACTCTAATTATTTAACTATGCCAAGGTAAATTCAATTTTACAATCTAGGGCACCTTTAACTTACAGCCCGTAATGTCATACTGTAACTACATGAAACAAGAGGGTAAGAAGCACCACTTTAATTTACAGCCCGCAATGTCATTGAAGTGAACCAACTTCTGGGAAAGGAGCCATTTGTCAGTCCAGCCTGTAGCCCCGAAATGGTGGCTGTTTCAGTGGATGGCAACAGAAACCTCTACAGTTTCCAGAAAACAAACCAGTAAGTTTTATGAAAAAAAGTAGGATGAAGAAGGTGTAGAAATTGCTGTGTGCAGGCATGGATTCCTCCTCAAAGGTTGGTATTGGTCTTGATAAATTGCAATTAAAAATATTTGTAGATGATGATGATAATCTGAAGCCTATTCTTCAGTGTGCAATGTGCTCTCTACTTATTACTTTTTTTTTTTCAAAAGGTCTGAATATGTATAGAGGAGAAATCTTTGCATATCCAATGTTTCTCCAAAAATAGCTCCAGGGTGCTACATTTGTGGCCATGGATGTGACCTGCCGTTAAGTGACATACCTGGAGAAGGTGTCAGAGGCCCTGATTTATCTTCAGCCTCTTCAGAAAATGAGACATTGCTTGTCTGTGATGCTTTCTATTTGAAAAGGTTCATTAATCATGAATGCATCTGCCATTAGTTTTTGTCTTATTCCTTAGACAAAAGCACAAATTCAGGAGGAGTCCTTAAACCTTGATGCACTAAAGACAGAGTTGGCAGATGACACGCTTAAAGACTGGACCAGTGAAGTCCAGCAGTGACTGATACAGGTAGGCATATTTTACATTACTTTAGCACTGTACTTTTGTAGTGTTGTGTATGATTTTTCTGTTTATTGTAAAAGCATATCTTATCAATAATTTAGTAAGGAGTCTCCAGAAGACAACTGAGACTCTTTATGTGAGCATCAGGCAGAGGAAGCAAGATCTTTACTGTCAAACAGCTTAGATCATTTTAAACATCAAATCATTTTAAAGCTTTTAAAGGCAGATTCACACCGCTTTTCAGAAGAGTGCTGAGCCTTTACAGCTCAGGTTAGATTGTATACTCCGGCAACAACAACTGGAGTTGAATAGATTTCCCAAAAATGGATCAGTACCAACTGTTTGTGATCCAACTTCATATTCAGAACATGTAAGTATCACGTTATATATTGTGAATGTTTGCAAATCACCTTCATGAATGTGTTTGTTAACACACTGTATGGCTCATGTGGCTAAAGCTATTGTCTCTGACTGTATTCACAGAGATCTGAGATACGTCATTAATTTTATATTTAAGTAAGAACTTTGGGGGAAAAAATACGTAAATGTACTTTAACAAATATGTATTTTGCAAACTGTATTTTTTTGCCTATATATAATTTTAATTTTAGAAAGAGTCTTAAATTGCACATATTATGGCATTGCATTTGTCTTTTCAGATGGAAACAAGCGAAGACACAAATTCTGCAGAAAAACTTTGGAGGAAAAAGCCAAATTTAGTGCAGGGAAGCACCTGAAAAACTGCAGTCAGGTGACACAATTATGGCATCTGGGGGCTATGCATGGCCATGGGTACTGGATGAGCGTGGGATGTCTTGTTACTCATTTAAATTTATGTACTGTGTTTACAGTATGTAGTGACTTATCTGCTTACAGTTGGTACACTATTGTGCAGCCAACCCAGTATCACGCCAAGCGTGTAATACACAGTCTGCTCCACTAGAGGAAGCGTATCAGTGTCACGATTTGTCTCCTCTAAGCGCGAAAATAGGCTTGTTTGAGATGTGCCTAGCCTCGTCTGAATTGTAGGTGAGTAGGCGTCTGCAGTGAGGGGAGGAGTGAAAAAAGTGCAGGCAAGACAGACAGTTCTCTGTTCTCGTAGTGGATCAGACACCTACGAGATCAAAGGAGGATATCGCAGGATTCACACTCGTGCGCTGTGTTGCTGATAAACTGGATGTAATTTAAGTTCTGTTGCTTTTATATGAAAATAAACATAATGAACAAGATGCCCAAAGTACGTGTTATTTATTTCCATTCGAAAGATGTGTGTATCACTCATTTGTACTTTAATTATAGACATGTTTTTTTAAAAATGACAACAATCACATAACCCATAGAGAGATCGTACTGTCAGAGAGTTTGGGAATATTCACACATTATTTTTACACATAAAATCATGGTATTAGAGTCTCAAAATCAAACATTTAAAAAGAGATCAATACATCACAGTTGTTTAAACCAATAAGCATAAAGCTGTGTCGTCAGCAAGTCGTTTCCCATCGTGCTTTTGGTCAGCGCAGTCGGTGGAGAGCAACTGCGCTCGACTGCAGAATCCGATGAGGCCGCCTCGCCCTCGCGAGTCTTTTTTGACACATGTCGGCATGACATCAGAGCAAGGCGGCCCACCCTCGGACACATTTCTAACCGGCATGTATCTCGCTGTGATCACCGGTGATCGGTTCTGTGCAGAATTTGCTCATCTCAAACAAACCTATTGACACACATATATGAAGGTGGAGTACCAGCAGGGGGTGATAATTTCCTCAATGTCAACAACTCTCAATGGAACAGAGGCGATATAGTGCATTTTCCAAAAATCCCCGCGTCTGATTCGGTCCAGTTGGATATTGTAAGCCATAATATTTCTTCAGATGTGGTCATTTAAAAAAAAGTTTCTGTATCCTAACATTATATTTGTGTTTGTGGACTGTGGAGCTTTTTTTTTTTTTTTTTTTTTTTTTTTATCTATGGTGCTATTAATGTAACAGTGTGGTCATTAACTTTATCGGAGGACTGTTTGATATTTGACAAAATAATTAATCACAGCGAGCTGCAGTGACTGCATATTATGTTATATAATGTTGATAAACAGTTGTTCTCGTACAGCGGTTCCCAAACCTTTTGCAACACGTACCCCTTTCTAGCGTTTGAAACCTGTCAAGCACCCCCAACACCTTACTTCGGTTAAACATCACATTTTTAATAGCAATAACTAAATACAAATATTCACTGTATATTAGAAAACATCAACATTTAAGTTATAGATAAAAAAAATACTATTGCTTCACTCAAAAAAATGAATTGTTGGATTTACTTAAAAAAAGAAATGTCAAGTAGTTCCAAACAACTTTATTGAGTAATTTGTACACAAGATGAACACATTTATTGACTTAATTTTCCTTATTAAATGAACTATTTGCTCTGTAAAACAAAATAAACTGAATTGAGAGCAGGAATTCTATCCTAAATATGCATATATGAGTGTTCACAGCCTAAACAAAGACGACACTCTTCTGCATAACGGTAACCACAAAATTCAAAAACATTACAGAAACTACTCTAAATGTCCAACATAACTGAACGTTAAATACTAACATAAACTAACAACACCTTTCCCTTTGCTGAAAAACACATAAAATAACACTTTAATCCCTAAATTTACTCTCCTAATGCAGTCCCTTGCAAAGCATGCTGGGAACTACGGATCCACTACCCACTTAGTTATGTCAACATAAATTTGTGCATTTCACTCAGCAATGTTAAGACATTTTCAGAAAGAAATGAGAGATAGAAGAAGCAGAAACAGAAAATGCGAGAAGCAAAAAGAGCAAAGAAGTAAAGAAGAGCAAAGAAAAAGCTAAACTATCAACGACTCAGTCCGCTTTATACCATAAGCATAGGAAAACTTACATCCCACTCAATCTTATGTATTGGTCTAATAAGAAAAGGTCAAATGGATTTATCCATTATGTCATAGACCGGTCAAATGTCAAAAATAGATGAAAATAGATACAGAAGGGGTTGTTTTGACACCCTTAAGGGAATTTTGCAGATCTTGCATTATCACGTTTAAAGAAATGGAAACAGACATATTTTGATCTAAAGGGTACAAGAATAAATGAGCAACTAATTCTGAAAACACCATCACTTCTGCAGTACTGGTGTCAACATGACCTGTCACACTGGAACACTTTGAAGAACAACTGAATATAGCAAGCATACATACTCTTAAATATAAATGAAGAATAACCATAAAGGGTACAATAAAGAGTAAATACTTGAATATATGAAATCAAAAGTAATATTGATAAATCATAAGCCATAAATGATTAACATGAAATATGAATAAAATGCATGAATATGAATATTGACCATTTTGGATCCACCAGGTAATTAAGTTTTTTATGGAAGAGTTCAATGTTTCAGATCTTTGGTGGTTTTTCAACCCATCAGGGAAAGAATACTCATTCTTTTCTCAGGTACATCATACTTTCACTCTTACTTTTTTCTGATAGATAACAGGTTGATTTCTTCTGTTGAATCATGCTCATATAGTGCTATCGTTATTTCAGACCATTCGCCAGTTAGTTTGAAGGTTTGTATTAAGGAGCTTGATGGTACACGCCCATCTTGGCGTCTAAACACCCATACGCTGTCAGATGAACATTTTGTGGAATTTGTGTCTAATCAAATAGATGTCTTTTTATCAACAAACAAGACTTCAGATGTTTCACCATCCCTTTTCTGGTAAACTATGAAGGCTTACTTAAGGGGCCAAATCATTTCATATACTGCATACAGGGGAAAAATGAGGAAACGGAAATTATCCGAGATTGTTCAGAAAATACACAGTCTCTACACTTCCAGATATATACAAGGAGCGTCTTGCTCTACAGGCAGAATTTGACATCCTTTCATCAAGTCATGCAGAGAATTTAATGCTTATATCCAGATACAAGTATTATGAAGAGGGCGACAAGGCAAGTAAGCTACTGGCCCATCAGTTACGACAAGACTCATCCTCTCATCACATTCCTCAGATTCAAACCCTATCAGGGGTAACAACAAACCCTCAGCTAATTAATGATTATTTTAAAGAATATTTTATTTCCCTATATGCATCTGAACAAATGACTCCCAGGCTTTTGATGCCTTTTTTAGTGAAGTGAACTTACCCACTGTAGATTCTGCTGCTCAGTTAGAAGAACCCATTACTATAGAAGAACTTACTCTGGCTGTTACCTCTATGCAGTCTGGTAAATGCCCTGGGCCAGATGGGTACCCAGGTGAGTTTTATAAAACATTTTTTGATAAGCTGGCCCCCATTTTGTTTGAAATGTATTTTGATTCATTTATTTCGCTAAAGCTTCCTCAAACACTTAATCAGACCTCTATTTCTCTATTTTTAAAGAAAAATAAAGATCCCTTGCATTTCACTTCTTATCGCCCGATCAGCCTTCTTAATGTTGACTTTAAACTCTTGTCTAAGTTGCTGGCTTTATGGCTAGAATCCATGTTACCAACCATAATTTCTCCCATTCTCGCAGGTTTCGCATTTACAAAGGGGGACATTACCGCAGATGTTTATTAGTCAATTAATCAACACAGATTACCACATCAAATCAGTAATATAAAAACTTTCTTGTGTAGTAATTTCAGCAATACTTTCTCTCTCCTCTCTCTCTCAAAATGAGCAAATTGCTTCTGGCTTCAAAAGACATTGCGCCTGTACTATATAAGTGAGCTGCGCACTGCAATACAACACTCTCGTGAGTGTTTCGGGCAACTGACGGGAATCACTTGCCCACGTACGTCTTTTTTAAACCTTTTTGAACATCCAAGCTATTTTATCATTACGTATTTGGGAGCTCTTTGAGAGATGGTTTCTTTGCGCTTATACAACAAACAACGCACACACAAACCGCCTGTATAGAGCTCGTGCATTCCGAATTGAGTTGTTTTACCTTAAACAGTCAAGTACACACAAAAATGTCTGTCTTAAGGCTGATTTATATTTCTGCGTCAGACCTACGCCGGAGCCTCTGCGCCGTAGGCTATGCGTCTGTTTTCATTTATACTTCTGCGTCGTTGTCCGCGTCGACGTGTATGCAGACCACTAGTAGGCAGTGTCCGTGCTCATGTTGAGGATCAAGGCAAAACCTGAAGAAGACGCAGCTTGTCATGTACTTTGACAGAGAAGCTTACAAATAGAAGGTAATAAATAGGTAATAACTTTTATTGCAGTTTGACTGTATGTGTCCCTGGAAACAGAGCGTTTTTTCATTCATATGGAAGTTGAAAACACTCGCTCTTCTCCGATTGCCTTGCACCAGTTTTTTAACCTGAGGGAGGGGTTCTAGCAGACCAATCACAGCGCTTGTGGTCGGCGAATTGACGTGTTGTTACATTTTTGAAGAGGTGCATGTCAGGCTATGTCATAAGCTACGTGTGGTACACACACTCAACGCATAAGTATAAATCAGTCTTTAGTGAGTATTCACATAAACACAGTCGGTTATGTCTTCCATGAATTTAAATAGTTTAATAGTATGCGTCATCGCATGTGCCTAAAATACATGCTGCTGTCTAAATGAATCGTAAGGATTTACCTATTTAATGTATTAACAGTGACTATCCAGTGTTTTTTTTACATTTGATTACTTTATTTTATTTCTGTAACTAGCATCTCTGTACCTGAATACTACAGTTAGACCTACCTAAACTTAACTGCAAATATTATGATATAAACATCATTGGTTCAAACGCAAACTGGAGCTTTCGTGTTACCTAAACGATATGATTTTATGTTCGTGCATTGATCTGTGTTAGGAGAAAATAAAACTAAATTAGATCATTTAAATGACACACTGACCTGTTGATCTCATATTGTCTTGTACAAGTCATGATGAGCAAGTGACAGATGATTGGCAAGGTTTGATGGTTCTTAATCATTTTTATAAGCAAAGTAATTCCAAATTACTACTCTCATTATTAATTTGTTTTGGGCCTGTTGTGTGAGATTCAACTGCTTTATTAATTTTACTCCTCAATGTTGTCACGTTTTCCGGTTTCGCATCAGTTTGGGTAGCACACTGCCACCTAGCGGTGAACTTTGGAACAGCAGCATATATCCGAAATGAGCAAAATCATGATATCGTACCGTTTGAAATAAAATATATACTGGTATTTTTCCAGTACCGGTATACCGCGGATCCCTAGTGCTGCATATCAGTCATGTGATCAGCTGCGGTCCAATCATAGCCATCATACTGATATTTAGATCATCATGAAAATACGGATTAAATATGGGAAACATGATGAAAGCAGGAAGCTCTAGACCTACAGGAGTAACGTTTACTGACTATTAACCGCTAAGATCCTCAGAGGGTGAGAATAGAAGAATGGAAAGATAGTGTCAGTGAAGGTGGTTGTGAATGTGTGTAAATGTGTGCAAGTTACAGGATTAGAGAATGACACTGTTCCTCTGTCATAGTCCAGATACACTCTCACACAATCAACCTTCCGTTTAACCCGAAAACCAGAACCTATATACCCTCCCATGGCATGATACTGCACACTCCAGACATCAGTCTTTAAGAAATCATGTCCCTTCCTCTGGTTTGATGCTGTAGTTACTCCAAGACACCAGCGTTGACTCTGTTTAACCTCCACATCCCAGCTGTGTGTTCCTGAGTTAAAACCCTCTGAACTCAGAACACAGAGATACTGATCAAATCTCTCTGGATTATCAGGAAGAGGTTGATTGTTCTTGCTGAATATCACACTGGTCAGATCATCAGACAGGACGAGATCTGGATGAGCCGTGTTTGGATCCAGAATCACAGGAGCTGATGAGACACAATCAACAGATGCTTTTATTCTGATGTTCATATAATGATCAAGAGTGAACCCAACACAGATTATTATGAATTATGACACTCGTCCTATTGATCAAACACATCAGACATTTTCCTCTGATTACTGTCAGTGCTATTATTAGTTTCACACTCATTTCTATCATTAACCACAAACATTACATGTGTGATTCAGACATTGTGTCCATCAATTAAAGTAACAATAAATCAATGAGATCTGTTGAGTTCCCTTTCGATTCTACACTTGTATGCCGTTAGACATGATACAACGGGAAAAACTCCTTTTCTCAGATTTTTGAAGCCTTTTTCAATCACGCAGTGAAACTGCATGCCATTGGTTTGTGTAGTTTATGTAAACAAACCAATGACGGCGCAGGGGTATCGGGCTATATAAGTATCACCGTGGCAGACTGATTCATTCTCCTTCAGTGACGCAGATCACACATTCGCTGCTGATCAGCTCGCCGCTCTGCAGCAGCAAGATCAGCTCGCCTCTCCTCTGCTCGCCGCTTTCAAGCAGCTCGCTGCTCTCGAGCAGCCTGCCGCTCTGTCAAGCTCGCCACTCTGCCAGCTTGCCGCTCTTTAGCAGCTCTGATCAGCACGCCGCCTCGTCAGTAGCCAGATCAGTTCGCCACTCTCACGCAGCTCTGTTCTCCATGCCGCTCTCAAGCAGCCTGGTCAGCGCTTCGCTCCCGAGCCGCCTACGGTGCCGAGAGCACACATCCCGGCGTTTCCTTCTGCGGCCGCAGTTGGAATCTAAAAGAGCTTATTTCTAAGAGCAAATTTCTGCGACATTGTTGCAAATGTCGCGCCACGGCTGTGGCATGTGCAGAGCCCCTCTACACAGTAAGTGTGTGCGATGTTGTTTCCTCCCAGGAGCCTGTGATGCGTCATGAACCACTGATTCGAAACAAAAGATTCATAAAGCTTTGAGGCTTCATGAAGCAGTGTTTTGAAATCACCCATCACTATTTATTGTTATTAAGTCATTATTTTATTTTTTTGGTATTCTCATCGCTTTATAATATGAAAGGGGGGGGTATCACACACAGTTTCTGCCAATCTCATATTAAACTTGCCTATAGAGTAGTAGTGCATCCTTTATATCTCCAAAAAGTCTTTAGTTTTATCATATTTATAAAAGATACATACGCTGTACCGAGTCTTTCCGAAAACAGAATGCTAACAGTATATCTTTTTATATATTTAAATCTTTTTATGTTGGTAAGTTGTCATGTGTCAACCCAAAACAGGGAATTTACCTTATTTAATGCTTAAAATACCAACAGATGTCCAATTTAACCTTTTACCTAGGCTGTAATTTAGCCATT
This sequence comes from Mylopharyngodon piceus, assembly GCA_039654765.1. Lineage (NCBI taxonomy): Eukaryota > Metazoa > Chordata > Actinopteri > Cypriniformes > Xenocyprididae > Mylopharyngodon > Mylopharyngodon piceus. The sequence goes on along the minus strand of JBCHWC010000161.1, from coordinate 3,413 downwards.
GAATATTTTTAGTTAAATGCTAAAAACACATGTGTCATGTAACGTCTGTAGTGGCGTAGGCCGTAGGGAGTATGGTATGGTGTGACGAGCACAGCAGGCGAGAGCCGTGAGGGAACGGCGCGAGGGCTGTTCATCTCCTCAGCTGCGCGTTGCACCGGTCTTGAATCTCTCACGGAGGAGCTCTGGAAGCATAAAGGGGGAGCGATGACAGTGAAGGGCGAAAGAGGACCAAGGCTTGGACTTTATTTCATGGTTTTATTATGTTTGTGTGGCATTTTACTTTCGTGTTGTTTGTTTATTATATTAATATATACAAACATGAATACAAATGAATATTATATGAATATTATTAAAGTTATGTTTAACGTTTGCCGGTTCCCGCCTCCTTCCCGTACCTAAGTCGTTATTTTGTTTTTTTGGTGCACCAAAAATATTCTCGTCGCTTTATAATATTAATATTGAACCACTGAACTCACATGAACTGATTTAAATATGTTTTTAGTACATTAATGGATCTTGAGAGAGGAAATGTCATTGCTCCCTATGCAGGCCTCACGGAGCCATTGGATTTCAACAAAAATATCTTAATTTGCGTTCCGAAGATGAACGAAGGTCTTACAGGTGTGGAACAGCATGAGGGTGAGTAATAAATGACATTATTTTCATTTTTGGGTGAACTAACCCTTTAACTTCAATCATCTCAAAGACACAACTGATTCTGGAGCAGCATGAAGAATGCTTTGGTCAGTGTGGGTTAGTTAAAGGGATATTTCCCCCCAAAATGAAAATTATCATTTACTCACCCAAAAGTTGTTCTAAAGCAGATCTCACCCCCATTGACTGCCATAATAAGCAAAAGAATACTATGGTAGTCAATAGCCGCTTTTCCACTGTCGGGCCAGTGCGAGCCAGGGCTAACAACATGCCATGCTGGGCCAATAGCCTCGGACCTAAAGCACCGAGTCCAAAATGAAGTTGCATTTCCACTGTCGGGCCACCCAGCTAACAGGGAACATTCCCATAACTTTCACTAACGTTGTGTAAAAGTTATGTAAATGTTAGAAAAAACATTCCTGAAATAATGTTTCTGGAACAGTCTTAAAATGTTTTCATAGTTAAAATACATTCTCGTAACGTTGAAAGGAAACATTCTTAGAACAACGTTGGAACATTTTTATGTTATTTTCACTTGACTGATGTTCTCATAATGTTGAGCAAAAATGTTCTCATAACAACTTTCTTGTAACATCATGATATTATTTTTACTTGACTGATGTTCTCATAATGTGTGAAAACGTTCTCATAACAACGTTCTTGTAACGTCTTTATGATGTTATTTTTACTTGACTGATGCTCTCATAATGTTGAGAGAAAACATTCTTAGGATAACATTCTCAGAATATCCTTTTAATGTTATTATTTGCTGAATGTTTTTATAATGTTATCATAATACATTCTGAGTACAATGTTAATGGAATGTCCTTACCATGTAATTTCACTTAATGAATGTTCTTGTAATATAGAGAGAAAACGTTGAGAGAACAACTTTCATGAAACGTCCTTATGATGTAATTTGTACTTAATGAATGTTCTCGTAATATAGAGAAAACATTGTGGGAACAACGTTCATGGAATGTCCATACAATATTATTTTTACTTGATGAACATTCTTATAACATTAAGAGAAAACGTTATTAGTACAACATTCTCGTAATGTCTTTATGATGTTATTAATATTTGCTAAATGTTTTTTGGGAATGGTTTATTTGGAAGTTCATCTAACATTTTTTTTTAAATGTTACTACTTGTTTGATCATTAAAGAAAATTCAAGAGAACATAAAGTCACAAGACACATGCATAAGGAACAAATAATGAATGCAAGTTATATATAAAATATACAGGCAAGCAATAATAATACAGACTTTATCTCAGCTAAAAATATGTTTTTAGAATGTTTTGCTAGCCTTTCTATTAAGTTATGAAAACATTTCTGAAACATTTTTTAAACATTCAAAATATCCTGTTTTTTTAAAAAATAATAAACTCTAAGGTCTCTCTTCAGCCTGAAGCATCACAATGTTTGAAACTCCATATGAAACACTTTACATAAACAGAACACAATTTTGTTGTGTTTTCTTTTTCTATTGTGTTGTTTACCTCATGTCTCGCTAGATTTGACTTGTGTGCTGTCTAGTTGTATGTTTGAGTTTGTGCTCTTATTTCCCTTGTTTAACTTGGTGGGGTTGTGTTTTTGGTTTAGGAAATGTAAGCTTTGCTCTTTATGATTCCATGTTTTGGACTGTGTACTTGCCAGAGACTCTAACACATATCCAACAATATTTTAACATCAGAACACTGAATGCCCTGGGAACTATGACGGTGGGCTCTATTACTGACATAGCAATGCCCAAGCACACATTTTCTGCAGAACATGTACCTGTCTACCTTATATGAAGTAATATGTTAGATTTAATGTACCACTGAAGGTGGCCTAGACAAAAATCCCTAAAATGGGCTGATGGCCCAACAGGCAAAGAAGACTAAAGACTGGTAAAAATAAAAACTTCAAAATTGGGATTTCTTTAGAGCAATACCCTTAATATGAAGCCCTCATGTTAGCTTTAACGTACCCTCCATGTTGGTCGAGAAACTGCGCCGCGAAATGGGCTCATTCCTATATGACAAGTTTAAAGGTTCATAAAAAATGGTACAGTAAAAAGTGCTCAAAATTGGATTTTGTTAGGGCACTACCTCCAGTATAATGTCCACTTTAAAGGTACAATATGTAAAAATTTTGTCCGCTAGAGGTCACTAGAAGCCTACTCAAAACAAAAGGCGTAGCTTGATGACGGCAAGTTTGAGTGCGTAATCTTGGGACATGTGGTCTTCACCTCAACGGACGGTGGAAACAATCGGGATAGGACTCAGAAAGAAATCATGTTCATGGATGCGATTATCAACGTTACTGTAGTATGAAGCAGAGCAGGACCGAGTGTTGTGGGAGCTGAACGAGGCCGCTGGAACGATTGCGCAACACACACCTCACGAGCAGCGAAACTTTTATTATGACACAGTCACCGGTGCCGCTTCCGCTTTTCCGGTCATGAGTATGAGGTAACGCAGCTCTGTTTATCATATTAGATACATCTGAGAGTGTTGAAAATGATGTTATAATGTTACTCTGTGTGTTCACTCGGTGGCTGCTCTGAGACACTTGTTACACACTGCAGTAAACTGATCGATTTTAGAATATCATATTAAATACGGGATGGCTTGTTTTGATAAATGGCATGCAATTAATTTTAAAACGTATTGTATGATGGAGAAAATGCAGTATTACTGTTACTAAAAATAAAGCTGCATCTGATTATGTTATGTTAGCTACTTCACAAAATAGTGTTTTTCTCTGAGG